>VDFB02000017.1:263138129-263414408 GCA_007258455.2 Sequoia sempervirens | reverse complement strand
TATTTTTCACCTGCAGATAATAATGTTCTAGTAATCTCAATGATAGATGGCAGCAGAAAGAATGTTTGCAAAGTTTTTTTTTTTTCAAATTAGTGAATATTTACCCTAGGTTCTTATCTCTTAAATCACACGTATATTTCTGGTCTTAAATTTAAAATCTTTTTAGTATGGAGCCTCTAAATATTATTGCCCTAATTAGCTGATGGCTGATGTTTTCCCTTCTCTTTTTTTCATTTCTACCTTTATGATATATGCATCTGCATTGAAAATTTTATGTAAGAAGCATGAAAGCTTCTGCTTTTGTTAGCACACTTGAGTGCATTTATCTGTTGACTTTTCTTGTGAATTATGTTTATTAAATTGTTGTAGCCAAATACATTGGGTTTGCCTCCTGCTTCGTTTTGCAATGGAAATATAATTTTTTGTTCTCTCACTAACACTTACATTTAAATAAGTTAAATTATATTACAATAAAATTACAGGTTGCAGCAGCCAGCTTTCCCTTAGTGGTTGTTCTAGGAGTTCACATTAGAAATTTCCTTGGAAATCAGAAGAGCCCCAAAACAGTTAACATTGGTAAATAGGCTAAAAGTAACATACCAATCAATGGAAAACCAGACCAAACTTGCCTCTACTCAACATAGTTGACAGTTGGGATGACAAACAAAATTGAATTAAGTAAAAATAGTCGTTTTTAGCTTGACATCAACTTTTGTCATATAAAATGAAGCATCCAAGTTTTGCCATATTAAAAACATAAAAATATTGAGACTCAAATTAAGAAATTTTTTGTTCCTATTTCCAACTCTGGACCAACTTTTGTTTCTCGTTTTTAATTGGCATTGAGTTTTTGTCATGTTGAGAAAGAAAGCATTGAGAATTCTATCTTAGTAAGAAGTGAAGCATTATCTTTTGTCATATAAATGAAACCTATATCTTTGGGCTTTTACTCCATCCTCTATAAATGGATAGAGGGTTTTCTTGTTATTATGGTAGGTTGTCCCAAAGTATAGTATGGGGTCTCCCCAAGTTATCATAGGGGCATTCTCCTCCTTTCCCTCATATTGTATCAAAGGGTGGTGTTGAAGCCTATATATGGGAAGGGCCCCTTGGAAATGATGTTGGCTTGGGTGCATTGAGTGTTGTTACATTAAGAAACATGGGATTGGTTTTTGACATGTTAAGAAATAAAGCATCTAGATTTTTTCCATATTAAAGAAAATTAACACTCTTTTTAAATAGAAAAACATTTTTGCATCTAACTCAGCATTATGTTTTTCCATATGAAATGAAGCACCAAGAAAATACTTGTGTTTATAATATGGTATTACTTGTGTTTATAATATGGTATTAACTTTTGCCATATATGACAAGGTGTTTAGAGACTTGGACTAAACATTATCACTTATAGTGTTTTAGGCTCTTAAGCAAAGTCAGATTTGTAGTGGCCTCTTGATTGTTTACGAGGTTTTTTGGAAGTATATGAAATTTTAAAATTAATGGATAACTAGATGAAATGAAATTAAGAGTTGGTGGTCAAATCTAATAGTAAAGATCTTTTTCCTTGTTAATTTTAAAAAAGACTTCAACATTGTTTATATAGGAACTCCTTTCAAACTTGGGATCGTCATTTGATCTAAGGCCTAAATGTGTAATGTCTCGAGTCAAAATAATAATGGAAATCTGATTTTTAACCTTACATGTACTTATTATTTGAATAATAATACTATTGGCTCTAGCATTTACTTAGATCACATATAACACATTAAAAACTACAATTAGCAATATTGTTACATTTTGAACAATAAATGATAGAAATAACTCTTGAATTTCTTATTATAATGAACAACAAATAATAGATGTAAATCTTGATTTTTGTCTTATTACACTAATGTAAGTATTGTATTTAAATAGTTTTGCAATATTCCTTATCAACAACAATGGCAGATCAGACCAATATTAGTTCAATGCCCAATATTAGTTCAATTATGACCTTTGTATGAGATTGTCCTTCAAAATCATTAGGGTTTTCATTCTAGGATTCCCATGCTTGAACACAAGTGCTCAAAATGGATTTTGAAAGGGATTGATTAAGTATAGATGATGATCTTGGAAGTAAATATTCACTCTTTTATACCCTCTACAAATAGATAGGTTGGTCACCATGCACACTCAACTTCAAATTTGAACAATGATCGTGGGTGGGAAAGATTCCACAGATAATGGTGCCAAAAATAGGCTATTGGAAACAATACAACATGTTTTGGGAAGTTAGGAGGGAAATAGAAACATATGCAAAAACATTGGGGATCAGATGATGTGTTGGGGTTCAAGCAATGAGCATGACAAGATGGAGAAGTTCAAAATTTTGACAAGAAGGGAAGAGCAAAGTAAGAAGAAAAAAACATACTCAAGAAGGGAAAACACACATAAGATGAAAACATGGAAGACACAAGAACAAACTTAATATGTACATACTTAGATTGATTGGAAATGGGACATGAGAATTGAAGTTGTGTGGCATACACAGAAGATACAAAAATTAGAAGTGGACTTGTGTTACAGATTCAAAAATTAGAAGATACCATAGTAGAATTGAAGTTGTGTGGCATACACAGAGGGGGCTTCATAGTATGACCATGTGTACCAAGGAAGTACTTGGAGCTAGTGGTGAAGATAATATATTGTTTGTTGTATTATTATTGCACTATGAGTTGATCAAAGCACTAGATCCTCCTAGATTAGTTGTCCCCCCTTGAGAAGCAATGATCTTGTTGCAATAAGTTATGATTTTTTTTTTTTGGCAACTTTGGCATTAGTAAATCATTTTTCTTGAAAAGAAATGATTTGTGTTTTTGATAAGATAAGCAACATTTATAGGGTGTTGTACCCTTTACACAGAGAGCCCAGAGGGCCAAAGGAAAAACAAACAGAGACAACTGACCGATAGTTGTAGAACAACAAATAAAGACTTAGACAACCCCAGAAGAGGGGACCAATCGGACTCCCTGAACCTGAGGCCGCGCAAAGGCAACGGATTTGGGGAGTCCCTTCTTCTTCCGTAGCACAACCGACTAGGAAGGCTCAGAATCGAAATCCATTGAGTGAGGTGAGGGGAGCAGATCCACAATAGCCACCCCGAACGAGGAGCCATCATGCAGCGAGGGAGCCGACAATGAAGGAGAGGAGACAAGAGTGATCAAAGGACTAGCAATGTCAGATGATGAGAGACAGGCAGGAATCAACGACACAATGACAACAAAAGGTTTTGCAGAAGGGCTGGCTGGTAGAGGAGCCTGGATAGGCTCCGACATCAAGGGGGCAAACAAGGGAGGGTCACCCTCCTCAGAGGAATCATCTGAAGAGGGATCAACCGTAAGATGGTCTGAGAGAGTATTCTTCCACCAAGTAGCAGCACCCTTGCGGCGAGTAAGAGGACAACCAGAGGCCAGGTGACCAACAGAGAAGCAATGCCTGCACTGAAAAGGGAGCCCCTCATAGTCCAGAAGCTGCTTCCAAGGTCTGTCCCCCACCATCAAAACCACATCACCATGGAGAGGTTTGGAGATGTCCAAATTGATTAAAATACGAGCCACTGTAGTATGCCCAAGGTCTCGAGTCATAGAATCCACCTTCAAAAAGCTGCCAATGGCGTTGCCAATAGCCTCAAAGCAAGAATCCTCCCAAAACTGGATGGGGAGATTCGACAGACAAAACCAAACAGGTCTAATGTTCAAAGGCTCCGTAAGAAATGATTTGTGTTATTGAGTTAGTAAATAACATTTTTTTGGCTTCTTGTGCATTTGATCTTGATGTTAGCTACTTGATCAATTTCATTAAATTTGTATGGTCCACTTTTTTATTATTGTGAGTGTCACTTGTAGTGGGTATTGCAAGTGTTAAATATTGGTTGCATAAGACTACAATTGTGAGCCCTAGTTCCATTTGCATCCGCATTCATGCTTTTGTACCTTATATTTTATAGTGCTATTATGGACTTGCATGTTGATACTCTAATTTCATGATCATGCTAATAGATTAACATATTTTTGTGTGTTACATGTATGATTATAGCTGATCAATAATTACTTGTAGCATATTATTTTAGATGTGTAATCTAATTTATAGATACATGGTATTTAGTTAGTTTCTAATCATTCTTGTTTGTTGATATGTTTGGTAATGAATACACATGTATATTTCATATTGACCCTAATGTTGTATTCTTTTTAGCACGAGAATTTTAAATTTAATTAAATGTGATTGTGATTTAAATGGAGATTAAATAAGTTGTGGACATGGACTTAGACAATAGAATACTAGTTTACATTAGGAGGTTAGTACACTTGAAATGATGGTTTTCATATGTTCAAATTATCATTGTGATGTATATGTATACTTCTATTGGATGAGGTTAGTGGTGAAATGATGATTTTCATATGAATTAATATTGTGATGTATATGTTGTTAGTGTAATTAATATTTAATTATGAAATTACTTCTTATAACTTAAGATTGTCACTTTTTATGGGATTTGAACATCATATTACAGTGTTGAGTGTTCTTTGTGGGGAAAGGTGTGTTGTATACCTTGCATGATAATATAATATTATTTAGTTGTGTGATGTCATATCACATTGTGACATACTTGGGAATATCTGTAAGTGCATGACACATGACATGTATTTACTTTGGGAATCACATTAGATAAATATATATAATATTGGGGGTCGCGATTTAGTGAGGACATTGTTTTGGGCTCATAGTTTATGTAATACCACTTGGTGGTTTTATACAAGCTTGGCCTATGAAAGCAAGGACATGGTTAGTGGTATATGTTTGCAATTAGAGTACATTAGGGAGGTTGCATGTGTTGATAGGGAGCATCGAGTCAGATGTGTGCTTACATGGTTCCCATTTGCTTGATCACATGGAGGAGTAAAACTAAATTGCTTACTATTGCTTAAGTCTTGCATGGACAAAATTTGTGAATGCATTATATTCTTCATCAAGCACCATAACGATTTTATAATTATATGGTAAAAAAAGCATCATGATATACAAGAAAATCTACATCAGGATTCTATGAGAATGGAGATCCATTCATAAAAATCTCCCAAATTTGGTCCAATGGTCATGTAGACACTTAATGTGAGTGATGGTCATGTGGGTGTCAACGTCAACATAACAACCAATTAATCCTAGCATATATTTATTTTTGTCCTTCCATAATTTTTTTATCTAAAGTATGTGAGTTCAAGACCTAGTCCATACTTAAAATATGTAAGGATTCCATCTCATCAAGACTTGTAGTTATATCTATCCAATTTGATTATAATAGGATGTATTTTTATACCCATGATTAACTCTTTAAATTTAGTCACACAATGGACCAATAAAGATACTCAATCCAACAAAAATAAATGCATAAGATTACCCCTCCAAAATTGCATAAACAATGATATCTCGATAATACATGATCTTGGAACTTTATACTTAATGTGATTACAACTACCACTTACCAAATCAATAAATTGGTCTTGATCTTAGTACATTATAGATGCCAAATTAGGCCACAAAGCTGAAAGTATAATTTAGATATAGAATTGGTTAGATAAAATTACACTAATGAGAAGTACACAATTTTGTTAAACTATACCTAAAAATATTATCATATGAGCTAGAACAAAACCTTAGAAGTTCCAAAAATGATAACTACTCAACAACACATATAAAAATGTGTAATTTTTAGAAAATATAGATAATAAAATAAGAAAAATTATACACCATTATGATGCTCTTCAAAAATTAGCCAAGATTAAAAAAATTGCTCCAAAAATGGAGGAAATATGACCTAGAATAGAGTTGCAAAGATCAAGTGTCAAAACCAAAATGTAAATGGTGGAGGGGACAAGGTTGGAGGTAAAAAAAATATGATTGCATAATGTTTATGTCACCTAATGTCTTTGAAAAATATGCTCTCTAGACAAAATATTCCATTGAGTCTAAAACCATTGTAGGTTTGCCTTGAAACCACCTTATTTCTAAAAAATCACCTTGTAGAAGACATTTAACCACCATTACTTTGGTGGAAAATCACTTATTAGTTGATATGGTGGTTTTAAGGTGTTTGAGGGTGGTTTCAATTATGATTAGGAACAAGTGGAAGTGCCCCTTGTGTATGTCCATCAAGGGTAGGTTGTCGATGCCTAATAGTTTCAAACATCACTACTAGTCTAGAAACTATAGGTAGCTATGATTTCAAATATATTATTTGTTTAAACTATGGCATACTTTCAATGTCACCCATACACAATCAATATGCCAATTGTAACAAAAAATACCTACAATAGCAAGTATGACCTACACTTAATAAAAAACTATAGAATAAAATAAATATACAAGCAATTAAGGTAATTACCCACTAAATAAAGATGCACTAATGATTTTGTTGATGTCGGCTCATGCATATAAAATATTATTTATGGTACATGGTCTCGATGACTAAGATGAATTTTTTTTCTCTAATGACCTAGGGAAAAAGAGTCTAGTATTGTCAAATGATAGTCCATCTAGAGATTCTTGGGTCTTTTGAATGTGATGGCAGAGTTAGATTTAACCCAAAATTCTCCAAAGGATTAGGTTCCCACAAAACTTGGCATGCACCTTCCAACTTAAAACCCTTGCAAATCCAACATTCTTTATCGAATGCAGAGGCAATAAAAACAACCCTAACTTTCTCAAATGTCATAGTCAATGGTGTGTTCAAATTTAATCCATCAATCTCCAAAATTCACCTACAACCCAAATCCACAAAGAAGAACCTCTGCCCCCAGATCTAGTACTTTTTATCAATTTTTTTATTCCCTAAGTCATCATTTGATGCAAGAGAAGATAATACTCATTTTTCTAAGAGTAACCAATATGTACAACCTATATCTCTCAAAAGACTAATAAGAAGTTATCCCTCAAGCTCTAGTACTATGTAAGAGTTTGTATAGAATTCCTTGATATCATTTAATATTTGGTATAGAATACTCTATAAAATGTAAGAAGCACAAGAGAGATCCAACATGATATAATGCTTATATTCTATCAAAGGATGTAAGTATATGATATGATTATATTATTCTATAATGAGAAAACTTTGTAGTTATGTCCAAGGCTACGATATAGGATACCATAAGATTATGACATTGTCTTAATATTATGATGAGACATAAAAAGTAAATGTCTTGAGATTGCTTTAAGTAAACAAATGACAATGTGTGATGCCCACACATTTCTTTCTCAAATATGGTTGATTTGGCATTGTATTTTTAACTATGTATCAAGGGACACATAGTTTGTGGTTGTGCATATTGATTTAAGTATTTACTAATAGTTCAAGTTCACCAATTTTATTGATAGTCTTGTTGTGACTATAATTTTCTTGTGTTGAGATATGTATTTGGTTGTGTGCCAAGTTCTTTGTGAGAAATTAATGTATTTCATTACATGTACATTTGAAATGCTTGTGTTATGCCTTCAATGATAGAATCATGGATGTAGTAATTTTAATGATCTCAATATATTACATTTTATTCATTACCATAATTTCATGATTATATGATATATATGATATTGAACCCCATTAGATGATTTTCATTTTCTTTCTCTATTTTATGTGTGTGTGTGTGTGGAGTAGGTACACTTACATGTGAATTGAGTGTGTAGGTACATTTACAAGGCTATTTTTCCACCTAATTATGTAGGTATGAGTTATTTCCCTAATGGTGGTATCAAAGATGTCACTTTGGGATAATGTGTACGGTAACCCCCATCACACTCGATTTGAATGCAAGATGAACCTATTTTCCCTTATGGATTTAAATTCAAACCATTGGTAATTCTAAACTTTATGTGTTGTGGAAAACCCATAAATGCATGAATTGTTATTGTTTAATTCCCTATTTTTATACAATTACAATTAAAAGGTTAAAGATTACATGATGGTTTGAGAATTGAGAAAATTGGGAAAGAAAAGGGAAAAATATTTTTTAATGCATTAAAAAAGTATTTGAATTAATGACATTAGTGTTTTTATCAGTGAGAATGCTTAAGGGAGTCATACCTCATATAAATATATTAATTTTTTTTAACAAAAGTGGCTAATCCTATGGAGGGCCAAATATATTATTGCCATAAATATTTACAAATTTTATTTGCATCCAATAAATGAGATATTAACTATGCTTGATGCTTAAAACTATTATACTAAAAGTATATCAACTATTATTTCTTACTGGAGACATGTAAGGTCACCCCTCTCCCACATGTTTGTACCTTGCCTCAAAAGACTAGGTAGCATGGAAATATTTGTAAAAGTGTTGATCCTGTCTACATGAAGGATGAAATTAGGATAGAATAGTAGTTAAGTTTTGAATTGATGGAAATTTCATGTTATGACTGATAGTGATGATTTTTTGTTCCATTTTTCCAATGTCTACGGATTGTTGATAAGTTTCTTGTACATATTAATACAAAACATGTCAAGATGATATTTTCTAATTGGTTGATTAAATTAGGTTATTTAACTTTCTGTTATATTCACATGAGTAATTTAAGTGATGAGTTGAACTTTAATGATGCATTAAGATATGTTACAAGTTGATGAATGATTCTAATACTATGCTTATAAATTATGTTCTTAGTAAAATTTAATATTATCAAATGTGATTGAGATGACCATTTGAATTATGTGATGAATATGTTTCAATGGTCATGGTCCATATGCATATGTTGATTCATGTTTTCATTTTCTAGAAATTTTTTTCATTGGAACATGAAATATTTCTATGACGATCAATGGGATGATAGATAAGAAATGTGTAACTAGTTTTATATGAAGTGTGAATGTATTAAAATATTTGATTAGAAATGTATAGTTGGTATATGCAAAATTTATTTGTGTTACTTATTGATGTTTTGGCTATAATAATTATATATAAAAACTAATATCTATTTTTAAGTGTGCAAGTGAATTTCCAATAGGAATTGGGGTCACATGGTAAACCAAAATTTGTGTTCTATTGGTTAAGTTGATCTTAGTTCATTTGGAGGAACCAAGGTCATGTGTAGTATGTGCAACATTATGATGTGAATATGTTTTTAATATGAATTTAATATGCTTTGTGGTGTGAATTTATTTGTTGTGAGAAAATATATATAGAAGTTTGGTCTTTTGAAAGTTGATTTTTTTCTAATCCTTTTCTAGTGAGTTTACAAGGGTTTTTAAGTGGGTAAATTAAGTATTTTTAATTAATTTAAGTCCCTAAGTATTTAAAATTTTAGGTTGTTTTATTAAAAACTTTTAAATGGGTTTGAGTGAGTATTTTTATTCGTTTTGGTTAATTTTTAAGTATCTAAGTTTTTTTGATTACGGGTAAAACAAGATTTGAAGGGACTTGAAACCCTTTACAAAAAGAGACGTTGCTAAAACATGAACCAAATAGAACCAGTAGCCAGAAAGCAACAAGACATCAGTGAGACATCAAAAAAACAAACAACAAACAAAACAACCTATTGTAAGTTTTTCAAAAGATTTGTAGCTTCCAGGTCCTGCAAGATGATACACTCATACATATCAACAACCTTTGAAAGATCTTTACTGGTAAATAAGTATCTAAGTGTTAGTACAATGGGTAATGGGTATTTTGAATTCTAGGAAGCTTTCTTTAAATTAATTTTTAACCTCCTAAAACCACCATTTAAAAAGTTACAAAATTTGGAGGTAGTTTGAAAGTGGTTGGGAGAGGTGGCATCATCTCATCCCTTCCTCAAAATTAGTTTTGGGGTGGTTATAAAAGAAGTGAAGATCTATTGTGGAGATGGCACTTGTCATAAGATGAAGAAATTCCCTCTCCTATTTATGTATTTCTTTTAAGGATGGGAAACACATTTTTTTGGGCTTCTTTTTTAGTAATCATTTTTTAAAATGAGAGAAGGGAGAAGATAATTAGGAAAAAGGTGTAATAGGAGAGGAAAATCTTAGAGGAGTCTTCATCAAAAAGGTTTCATCAAGTGTATTTGGAAAATCCTTCTCAAGGTATGAGTTAATCTCTTGTAGTAGTTTTTCATTTGAAAATAAACTTTGTATGAGTGTGTAGCAATATTATTGTTAAATTTTGTTTTTGATTAAATAAGAAGGGAAGGGCTCTAATCTTTTATAAAAGCTAACAATAGAGAAAAACAACCCAATGAAATAGATCGACAAAAACAACCACTAGCCAAACAACAAAAATAATTAAACTAAACCAACGCTAACTAACCATAAAGGATCATATCTAGTATAGGTGCACAGGCTAGAAACAAGTTTACCATAAAGGAACTCAAGCCACTTATCATCACCAAAAGCACTATTCCAAAATATACTAGCATGAGGTTGTAGACCATCAAGAGTAACCCATATAGTATTTAAAACATAATTATAAGTCATATTATAACCATTAAAAATAGTAGCCAAATAAACAAAATTCCAAAAAACCACAAAAGTAGACATCATTTTTTAGAAGTAGCAATCTGCTCCCAATTATCCTTGAGCTCATAGATAAACTCCTTCCAATCAATATCCGCAACATCAGTCCTCTTAGCAACATCTTTATCGTCCATCACCTTTCCTTGTCTCTTAAGTTGTTTCCTAATCTTAGTTTGCCCAGAAACAGTGCCCATAACAACATGTTTCATAATGCCATTTGGAACCTTCATAAGAGTGCAGATAGCATAAGTTCCATCTCCTCCAGCTTAGCCTGTTGAATATTGATTTGATTTTTTAATTCACCATTAGTATCATTTTTTATAACATCCATCAGGGTAACACATAAATCCCTATCAACCTCTTCCTGACCCACCACAACAACTCCCCTAGTATCCTCATCACCATTAATGTCCTCCTCATCTTCCATCATATTTTCCCCAATCTCCATATCCTCCTCATCACCCTCTTGTTCACTATAATCTTCACTATTAGTCCCTTCGCTATCAACATCATTCACCATGTCAAACTCATCATTTAGAGAGAAAGCCACATCTTCCCTATCAAGGGCAATACTCTTCCCCTTATCATTATTAACCTTCTCCATAGTAGCAGCTTTATCCAAATGGGTAGACCTATGCCCTCCCATCTTAGAGGCACATAACCTTCCATCATTCAAATCCTTTTGGCTATCTTTCTATTCTCCATCACAATCCTCAGTGATATTAATGGCATTTTTAGTTTTAGGGTTTTATGCACCAAATTTTTGATTTTAAGAGGTTCCAACATTAAGGGAGAGTGTTTCCTTTTTTCAGGGGTAGTCTTTAGCAAATCCACTTCCATTATAGCCTTAGCAGACTTAGAATTAGGGATTTGATTTTTAGAAACAACTTTTTTACTTCTCGAAGCATGGTCCTTATTAGGAGAGGGAGGTTTGCTTTCAATGGGCTCAGTCCTAATAGTAGACTTTTGAGGATTGTGTTGGCCACAAGGAATATCAACAGGGATAGCATTTGCAGGAGGGTTCTCATTGTCTAAAGCAACATTCGAAAGAAGGATCTCAAGGCCCAAAGTAGGAGGGTTACCATGCAGATTATTAAAAAGTACATATTTATACAATGCCATAATAAGGCCTTGATGCAGAGGGGGGGGGGAAGCTCCTTTTTCAATGCTTTGTTGTAGGGACGAGAAAAGGTAAAAAGGAAAATTAATTTTCTCATTATGCCTAATGTGATCGAGGACAGGGAAATGGTAAGCATGAGTAGTCATAAAATGACCCTCCAGAGTAAAATAGTGCATGACATGAAGACACCACAACATAAGGCGGAGGGAGGTTGAGTCTTGCATATCCATTTTGGAATCTTTTGAGCTTTTCACCCTTTTCGAAAAATTATCAACAAATATTTGATATTCACCATTACTCTTCTTAACAATCTTCATCCCCTCATTCGCCAACCTCATAGCCTCCACAATCAACTGAGGGGTAGCCACAAAACTTATGGTGTGAATCATCACTTTACCACCCCGCCAAGAATTGGTGAATTTAGAGGTCAGGGTATCATTTTAACCTTGCATTTCCTGGAAGAAAGATGATAGCCCCGCTTTAATAAAAAGATCCCAGATTTCCACATTTTGCTTCAGACTTCCATAATTTACCAACTTTGTTATCTTCATTGGACCACCCATATTCATGAAATGAAAGCTACTACTACCCTTCTTCCTCTCGACAACCCTCTCCAAACACTGATCCGACACCTTCAAACTAATATACACCTTCCTATCCTCAATCAACAAACTAGAGACATGGGCCACAAGCTCTTTAGTAATTTCACATTCCAACCATAAAATACACTTTTCTATTCTTCCATCCTCTAACAAAGGCCTTTATAATTTCAGGGTCATGACATTTAATTTTTCCAAATGAGTCAAACCCCTCTCATATTAAAATTTCCACAGTTCATGGTTCATACAAATCCCATTACAGTTAGAGGGATCCACTATTGTGGTCATCACCCATCCTACACTCCTTTTTATAAATTTGAATTAATTTTCTAAAGCACATTCCCACAACTTTATTTTTATAAAGTGATGTACAAAACTAAAAATCAAAGAAGATATTTGAAGACATTTAAAAGGTGTGATTTTATTCACCCTTGACAAACCATAATTATGCCACAAATAATGACCTATGGTAGGGGTAATAATTAGTAAGTTTTGAGCTTGTGTAAGCAGTGAAGTGAAGTCATGCCAAGCATGCAAACTATCACAAGTCACCCCCCAATTAGACAAAAGATCTTTTGACTTGCTACCTTCTCGAAAAACATGTGAGAATTTTATTTCAACAAAACTCCCACTTAATGAGAGAGCATCATTTATGAAATTATCTATAGTCCAAATAGTGAGTTGAGTTCTCCCTCACATTTTGGTGAATTCAACTTTTCCTACCTGATCTAGGGTTTACCCTTTTATTTATAGTTTTTAGATTAATTTTCTAATTGTATATTCTATACCATATCTGATAAGGGTTTAGATCCTCACTTTATTATCTCATCACTATATTTTGATTAGGGTATATCTTGAACCCTACTCTCCCAATATTTGGATTATTCTTTGTGGATTTATTATCACTTATGGATGCCAATATATCATCACACTTATTTGTCTATGTATAGCTTATTAATTTTGGTGTGTTCTTTCACTTTATGTCATTGGATCCTTCTATCCCTAATCCTTTCATGTGTTTTTATCCTATGGATGGGCATGCATTCCTATGGGTATATTATTTATCCATGTTTATGATCTTTCATGCTTCATAGAGTTGGTGATTGTTCATCCTTCTATTTTATATATCCTCACCTCATTTATTTATGAACTTCACTTGGAAAATCCTCACATGTGCCAAATTAGTGATCACTTTTCCAAAATTTGAGGCCCCAATGTTCTATATGGCCTCTCTCAAAATGTGAAGTTGGAAGCTTGCATCCTTATGCTTTCTTGAACAATCAACAATGTTAAGAAATTAAGGGTTAGCTACACATGTGACTATGATGTCAGTGAGTAGTAGATGCCTAATATTAGTTCATCCATCCATGTCAATAGGACATCCTATCTTGATCCAAGATTGCCTCATTTCCTCCATCACCAAACTCACCTTAGAATATTATTTATCAAGAAGGTAGTGCATAGTTTATGTTCTCCAAGGGGGCTAAGTGAGGAACCAATAAAAGCTACAACTTTGAGCATTTGTTTAAAGTAAAAAATAGGGTGACATGAGCTTAAAATTTTTTGGTAATGAAAGACTTTGCTAGACATCTCATGCTTGAATATTGAACATACTTGCAACCATCCCTAACTTCTCAAATTAGTACTTGTCCTTCTCTTTCCTCTTGTGAAAATATCACCACTACCACTAGCAACCATATATGGAATAGGCATAATTGATTATGTAGATTGTACTGACACTAAGACACCTTTAGAGCTTATTTACACCTCCATATATAATCTATTAACCTCTACCTTATCATCCTTCTTTATATTTGGATACACCTTAACCCTATGTCTTGTAAAGTCCATGATTTGAATATACCCTAGTGTAGCTCCCTCTAAACCTTGTTTTGGAAATATGATACAACTACACTTTACTAACCCTAAAATTTTATTTTTGGAACTAAAAGGGCCCTTTGCATAAGGTTTTAAGATGATGGAAGAGCACTCAAATATGTTTTGTGGATGTTCTCTTTCACCCAAAACATTCCCACACCTTGATGATCCCCCAATTGAGGCTAAAACTCTTAACATTTCTTTATTCTATTTCATGTTCATTACTCATTATTGTTGTTTGTGTTTTGCAAACTGAAAAATAGAAAATCAAACATTTCTTCCTTAAAACTAAAATAAATAAATAAATAAATGAAAGAATCACTTGCATTTTCTATTTTTTTGCTATATCAAATACTACTCACTAATGCTGCCCTAGTTTTGATTTCTCCAACTGCACCTTCAAACCCTACTCAAAATGGTTTTTTCCTCCAACTTAACTATAATTTTTTTGGCATGCAACAATGAATTTTGGGCTTTTTTAAAAAAGAGTTTTTTTTTCTCTTGTGGGTTTTGGTTGGCCAACCTTGTGAAGTCCTTGAGTTTCAAGGATGGCTAAGGCAATTATTTTTGGTAATGGTGGGGGGACATTTCTTAGACATCCTTAGGTCCAAAAAGACATAACAAACAAGGTCATTGCCCTTACCATGACGTAGAATAAGATTAGGAGAATACTTATTGTTTGAGATAAATGTACCTTATAATTGCCACAACCACCACCATCACTCCAAAAATGGCACGCCAAAAGATTTTCATTATTGATTCTCCCTCTACAATTACTTAATTTTAAATATTATTTTAAATTTTTTTCATCCTTTGCAATAGACACATGCATGACCTCCATGCAAAGACACATATTACAATTACATTGTAGAGATGTGTCCACACTAAAATGCTTTTTAATCAAAATAATGAAGTAATCTCTTGAAAATATACATTACAAACTATTTTAAATTTTAATTTTCATATAATTTATGATTAGTGAAAATGTTTTATTTATAAATTTATAAATAAAAAATAACATTAGAAAGCTGATTAACTTGTATTTATACATAATCTATGATTAGAAGTAGGTTTTTCTTAATAAGATTTGAAAATTTACCGAAGAAAGTACATAAGAACCAACAAACAACATACCTATGTCAGGAGATTATTTGCTCTACAAAATAATATATATTCCTTAATGGGAATTAATATATTCTGGTGAAGACATGAAATCATAAAAATCCCTGAGAAACGAATAACTGAATAAGCTTTGATGAATGCAGAAACTGGGTTTTAATGCAGTGCAGGAAGCGAAGGTCGCGGGGAAGGAAAGGGGGAGATGTGGTGAAAGGCCACGCTTCTGGCACGCGAGTCGTTGATGAAAGCAGCGGGACATTTCGGCAGCCATTGCCAAGATCTCTCACTCAAACTGTAAACCACAATCTCTGCACTCCCATGCGACCTGAAGCACACATAATCTCCAACTCCCACGCATTCAATCCACCTTCTCTGCAATTTCCCGCGCACCCACTCGGGCATTCTTCCCTTTTCCTTCCATCTCGCATTCCTCCCCTGCTTCTCTGCACAAAGCTCCCACATGATCACGTCCTCCAAAACATGGGCACGTTTAATTAATCTCACCAGCAGGAGCAAAGACCCGCAAGCGACCAGGCGGGGCCATATGTTATTCCTCACCACTGCACCTGCGGGCATGCCCACCCGATTCCACCTCCTCTCCTCACTGTCAAACACGACCACATTATCTGTGCCCATCAAGAAAATGGAACCGTTGGAAAATGCTGTTTGCTCCCTCTTTGCCGCCCCAGAATTTTCCCCCAAATGATGTTCCCCCAATTTGTTTCACGAATTTGTAACAGAGTTATATGCGTGCACTACAATAATGTCTTCACTGCACTTACCTAAAAGCAGGACCTTGTAGCTTCCCCTGTTCTGTCCTGGCATCACCCATCTGGCCAGGACGGTAAGGGGAAATGTGAGTGCAGGGAGTGGGAAAGACGTTCCTGTGAGAGGATTGCATACGCAGGAGGTGGCAATTGAAGGAATGTCGAGTAAGAGGAGGCCCTCCCCGCATCCATTGACGCTGCATTCCGGCAGGGGGATGAAGGAAAAGGAAAGCGTCCGCCATTTTCGTGTAAGGAAGGAATAAAGCAGGCAGCCTGCTTTGGCATTAGGTAAGGAGATGAGGATACCGGGTTGCTTGCTGGCTGCTACTGTCCATACCTCGCGCAGGAGGCGGTTCCACCCCTTGCAAACCACGCGGAAACGGAACAGGCATTCCAATGGCAGACGCTTCATTATCTCCTCCACCAAATCATCTGCGATCTCCATTTTGACCGTGAATATGAATGAAATGGTCCATGGATCAACACGGACTTTACAATATGTATTAAAGAGTCGTAATCTTGGGACATTTTGCATATAAAATGGATATGATGACAGAATTGGCGAAATATGATGACAGATTTGGGATTTCTTTCCTTCCCAGGACTCGGCGATGGATGCCATTTCGGTACGGTATTGGGTTTGTAAAGACAAAAAATATTGAAACAGATGTCAACACCGTGATAACATTAAGCCTCCATTCTCTACTGTAGCTGCATATTCACAGTTGGTCACATGAAGAAGCATTTTAGGGCCTCGAATTGACGCTTAAATGTTTATCGTGCTGTCTTATCCTCGGTTCGGAGGATGTCGTCATGTAACGATGGAGTCCAACGAACTATTTGCAATAGTAATGGCTTCGCCTAGCTTATTAATTTAAAAAAATATTGTGAGGGAATAAAATGCAAACAATAGTAAACTAATAATAATTTACATTTTAATTAAAAGTTAGGTTGATAAATTAAAATGCTGTATACATATGAATTTTGGCGTAGATTTTGATTTTTTGTTTTTGGTACTATTAGAAATTGAAGTGTGTTTTGGATATTTTTTTTAGTTTGATAATAAGTATATATTGAATGTGTTTAAATACGAAGATTTAATAATAAGTCATATAAATATGTTTCAAGTCAGCCCATGAAAATTGGTAGGAAAGGGTGGGAGTTTGGAAATTTAAACATTAAAGTTTGGGGTTAATCTTATGACCTAGGACATAAAACTATAAGTTTCAAGGAAATGCACAAATTTGCAACATGAGAGTGATAAATGATGTGTAAATTTGGTGAATATATGTAAATGTGGTAACTAGGGATGGGATAATGTTGAACGAATGGAAATATGTGTAAATGAATGTGAAATAGATAGGGATAAGCATTGGTTCATAAGCTAAACAAAGCACAAAAGTGTATCACTATTATTTGTTATATTAGGTGTTTTTTAAAATCAGTTGGTAGAAATATAACTAGACTAAGTACTACAAGCTGTATAAACTGCAGTGCACTTGGCCCACCGCTCCAATAATTTTGGCCCACCGCCCCGATAATTTTTAAAAATGGACGTATCTTCAAAACTACATTATTGAGCATGCGTGTCACATAAGTTGCAAAATATTTTTTTCATGTGTAAAAAATGAAGCACAAAACAATTCTATACTTTTTTAATATAAAATTCCATAAGTAGATCAAAAGTTATAAAGATAAATCATACATATGTTTATGAGGAATATGAAGACATTAGTAAAAGGAAATAAAAATAAATATCTTAATTATTCAAAATAGAAAAAGGTTATATATTTAGAAAGTTAGAAGCAAAGCAATGTTTTATTGGTATTTGCATCAAATGTTGTTATAAAATAAGTAATATGATAACATTTGATGGAATTAAAAAATACTATCAAATATGAAAAACATGTCTTTGAGAGGTGAAATAGAAGTCCAACCCTCAGGCTTAGTCATTCAAGCCTAAAAAGAGAAGATTTATTTTTGAATAAATAACGTGAGTGCATCATGCACAACACTTCAAAGTGAGGCAAATAAGTAGAAAGATATGAAAATTCGTGATTTAGTCCAACTTACAATTTTGTACATGTTTTTTTGTAAACTTCTATGACATTGTTTTGTTCTATGTGTCTAAAAATGATTTGATTAAATGCATTTTAAGAGAATAATTATGAGCATTATATTATTTTTAAGTGATAATATTATTTTTTGTGATAGAAAATTTCAATCAAGATAGAATTGACAATTTTGTGTATTAAATAAAATTAAAATTATCATTGGAAGGATTAAGTGAGGAATACCTAAACAAATAAAAAAAGAAAGAAAAACAAATAGAGCACAAAAAAACTTTGCCAAATAAGAAAATTTAGAGGTGAAGGTACACCATGTTACCAATTGGTTTGAATGTAGAAAGAAATCGGAAATCACCTATTGAAACATGAAATAATGAATACAATTGATTGTGAAACACTAATGGTTGATAATATTTTATTTCTTAATTTGGTAATTACACTAAACCATCAATTTATAAGAAATAAATAAATAATACATTATTATGAAAATAAAAAATATATCAATTGAAGAGAACATTGAAAATAAACAAAATTTACCCAATATAACAACATATTCCAATATAAATAATGGATAAAATTATTCATAAAACTAAATTATCTAATTGAAATTGATGAAAATAATTTAAAATCAATGCCTAATAAAATTGTAGAATGCATTTGTAAAATAATTTATAGTAAAATATAGATAATATTTTTTGAAAGATTAATGAACCAAGAGGGTGTCAATTATTTGTTAAACTAATAATTATTTAATTTTAGAGACACTAGGAAGATTCTCAATCTAAGATCATCCAATACTAACAAGAAATACTATTGCAAAAATTTGATTAATACATATCAATCAATAGGTTTGACCTCATGTACTAATATAGTAATGCAACTTGACATGTTCTCATATCAATTATAGTAAGAAATGAAACAAACACATTTTGTTTAATTACAAAAATAAGTAGAACACTAAAATAAATAAAAACTACAAGTGAAAGTCATCAAGAGACATAAACAAGTTGAGGACTCCAATAAAATTGAACTATGAAATTCTTAGGTAGACTCCCATGTAAAAAAAAAAGTTTCAGTTGATGTCTTAAAGATAATTAATTGATGTTATTAGATTTCCACAATCCATAAGAATATCATCTCCTTGAGCTCTCTATCTTGATGATGGATCACGGAGTGTGATCGGAAACGTTGATCCAAAAAAAGCTTACACAATCTAATCCAGAAATAGCTTCTCTGATAATTAATTGAACAATTTAAGAAAAAACACAAAAAAATCACTTAATTAAAGAGATGTTATAAGAAGAAGAATTGATTCTCAAAACCAAGAACCACATTCTATTTTTTTAGATATGACTAAAGCCAAATTTACCATGTAAATTTATTGAAAGTATTCCTCAAATAAAAATTAGTCAAAGGTTGTTTGAGATGGTCAAACCTTTGTATGTTAAAATACGTCATTATAAGGTTGTTTGAGATGGTCAAACCTTTGTATGTTAAAATACGTCATTATAATGTCCCTTTTCTGGACTTCTATTTTGGATTGTTGTGTTACTATTGAGATTGATAAAATAAAAAATAAAACTCAATTATTAGATTATCAAGTCTCTTTCCTTGGTTGGTAGATCTTACACGATTTACTTACCCGACTATTTTGTCATGCATTATTTTTCCTTCTCCAATTCCTTTCATTTGATGGATACAATCAATTAGAGATGGGCATATATTGTCATTGAAGCTCCTTCTCCAATTCCTTTCATTTGATGGATACAATTTGATGGATACAATCAATTAGAGATGGGCATATATTGTCATTGAAGCTCTTATATTTGATATTTGAAGTAACATAATTTATGCTATTTGCACTCATATTCACACATTAATCCATTATCTTCAAACTAACACTTGAACTCATAGATCCTCATAGATCCGCACATTAATGAACTCATATCCACACATTAATATATTGTCATTAATATATTGTCTTGGGCCAAGATCCTAAATTCCCCAAGATCCTAAATTCCTCAAGATCGATCTTGAGTAACTCAACTAACACTTGAACTCATAGATCCACGCATTAATAGATTGTATTGGGCCATTGGGCCAATCCTAAGTTCTTCGAGATAGATCTTGAGTAACTCGAAATTAACCCTAATCGAGTAATTCAAGATTGACCCCAATTTTTTAAATTAGTTATTTTGAATTGGTCTATATTTGTGTGACTTTGGTATTATATTTTTTATATAGAGACATTCATTTATATAAAATTATTTTTAATAATGAAACAATAAGTAATCATTTTAAGAACATTTGAATATAGAAATTAAAATATAAATATTGCATTGAAAATCATATAGATAATCTACATGGCTACGATTTTGTTTATGATTATTCACTCAAAACCAATTTGTATGAACATGATCCATATGACAAATTTAAACATAAAGAATAAAAATAATTGTGGATGAACCTTTACTAAATAAAAAATTTAATATTTTTCAACATGTGGGTGAAAACACAATAATGTGTTACTTTTCAACCCTACCAAATCACAAAATTTAATAATTTCAACATTCTAACATGTTTATATATATATATATAATTTTTCTAACATGTTTATATATATATATATAATTTTGTTATTTTATAATGAATGACATTTTATTTTATAGTGAATGACATTTACAACAAGAAATTGTTACTAAGAATAAACTCCTTGTAATTTTAAAAAAAATTATATTACTATTTATTAATAGTGATACAAATTTAACCTACATTTTATCCAAATTTTTTAAGGTACATGTACATTGCTAGATTTGATAAACACGCCTTTTGATTTTTTTCATTTTGGCCCACAAATAAGACACCCGTATATCCTTCCTTTGCTGCAAATTTATTTAAATCATTCCAACAAGTCACATTAAAAAAAGAGACTTAAATTTAATGTACAAATTTTCAAGGCTATATAAAACCTAAAACATTTATCAACTACAAACGTTAATTTCTTAAAACATTATTATTAATTCTGAACATCCTAATGTTAATTAAAAAAACATATTTTCACAATTTATGATAATAACCTTGTTACCTACAAAGGAAACTAGTAATAAAGAGGTCTCGTCGCTAATTTTTTTTAATGGCTGCTCAATTTTTATTTTTTTCGAAATTAAAGGTTTAATTTTTTTTTTTAACAATCTTAAAATTCTATTTTTTAATGTAAACTATTTCTTTTTAAGAATATAATTTTAAAAATAAAATAAATGTAAAGCTCTGTTTCTTTAATAATATAAATTTAAACAAAAAAACAAAGATATGAAAAGTAGAGAAAAAAAGTATGGAAAAAAGTCCAGCTTAACCATTAGTAAACAACAAAATCTACGAGTTTTGGGACATTACAACTTCCAGAAGTTTCAGCTGGAACCATAACAGTAAAAGCAAGAGTGATAATCATATATAGCTTGTCCGCTGCGTAGCAAGTAGCAACAGTTAAGTTCTATTATTCATACTTTGATTCCAAACATTCCATTTCCTCAAAGTGTGGAACACAGATACGGCATTGCCAATATTGCTGTCAAGGGCAATCGCCCCAATAACCGCTGTGTAACATTTTGCTTCAATGTTTTTCGCTAAAAACTCATTCTCAATCCCCACATACGCGCTCAAATTCAGCCTGCGGGCTTCCACACCATATTCCTTCCGCTTCAAGAAATTCTCCAGCCTCTTCTGTAATTTACCTCTGGGAATCCTTGTATTCTTCTTCAAACACTCATAATACACACACGTCTGCATAATGCTTTTCCCCAGCATTGTAAGAACCCCCAAATCCTCTCCACAATGTTTCAGAGCTCTTTTCAGAATCTCCTTATCTTTAAATTGGTACCGTAGTTTGTTTTGCAATTCAATCAGTCGAGCCTCCTCATTATTTACATGATTCTGTGCGTTGTTGAAATGGGGTCTTTTTAAGGATGGTCCCTGCACAAACGCACCAGAATGAATAATAATATTTTCAGACAGTAATTAAGAGCGTAGATTAGTACTCACCTGAATATGTGGGGCGGTGGGCATTTTTCTCTTTCCTGCGCCTGCGTCTGCGTGTTGCTTTCGAAGCTCGGCCACCAACTGCCATAACCTTTCTATCTCCCCCGCCATCTTTCCTGATTTGTTTATACTCGGCGCTGCCTGTTTGAAACAGATGTTTATTAAATCATTCAAGGCGTTTTATAATGATGAAGAGGAAAAGGAACAAGTGGGGAATGGTAACACGTAGCTTGGGTGGGAACAGACGTGGCAGACGCAAAGGTGCTGTAACGATTCAACCAAGTCATTAATTTTATTAGTCTCTGGCGCAGGGACTGTATTTTGCAGCGAAGCGTATTTACTTCCCTTGATAATGGGGTAGAGACAAATTTAAGGTTTTCCTTAATGTCTAAGTTTTTCCTAATTTCGCAGGACAGATAATTGGTAGAGCAGCATTTTCTCATTGGTGGGTTTGGCGTCTGCAAAATATACAAGAATTGGTAATGAATTTTTGGGTGTTTCATCCTTTTGTGTGACATGGAAAATTTAAGTATGACACGTGTGAGGATTGGTGTTTGCCCTTGGTGCAGCATGCAGTGCAACGCGTTTGATTTTACATGGAAGTTTTAAGATCTCTGTTTTTTCTTATTTTTCTCTTGTTAACGTTATGGGGGTGTTGAAGCTAAAACCTATGCTTCTTTTCATTTTATACTCAGACATGTGCCAACATATCGATTCTGCAGGAAGGGAAGTATATTCATGTCTACATAGTCAGAATTAGGCTTAAGTACGATGTCCATTTGGCATAAATCGTCCATTTGGCATCTGCTGATTTATGCCAAATATTGGAGAATTGAGGTTGTATGTCAACTTTTGGATTTTGTAAATTAAAGATATCTAGATTTCGTCATCTTGTGACTTAAATCCATACTCATTTTAGTCAATTAATTTTGTTGTTTTAAATAGCTAGCTAATATATCAAGACAAACTTCCTTTAAGCTTCCCGTTTTAGATTGGGAAAGTAAGCCAACTATAACCCTAATCAACCTTTTGATTATAGGAGGCTAGCCTTTCCTTTCTATAGTGGTCTTATGTTTGTAGCCAAGTTATAATCTAGAGTTCTTATTAGTCTAAATTTCTTGTCAATCTACGATGAAACCCAAATCCTTTCCACGAGTCATCAAATCAGATGAAGCCGAAATCCCCTCCACGAGTCATCAAATCAAAGGAATCACCATTGGATCCTATGACAATTAGTTGTAATCATCTTATTGTCATCCCATCAACTAACCATTGTCAGACTTATCTAACTTTATCATGTTAATTTGTCTTGTCAATTAATTTCTTACATTATCTAACTTTATCATGTTAATTTATCTTGTCAATTAATTTCTTACATTATACTAGGTAATCTTATTTCTCTTTTATCACCTTATTTCTAATTAATTAGCTTTTAATTAATCTATGCACACATTCAATTAAAACAATAAATAATTCTAACTATTTCACCCACATTTTACTCAAAATTGGTTAATTAATGAATCAATCTCATATTTCACTCATGTAAATTAATGAATCAATCTCATATTTCACTCATATCAATTTAGTTAATTCCATATTTCACTCATCAATCAAATTAGCTAACTAATTAGTTGATCGAGGTAACTTTGAATAAAATGTATTGACTAAACAATCAAGTCAATTGATTGATGAATCAAATTAATTAACAAATTAGTAAAATTACTTGACTTTAATCAATTAATTGAGTTCACTATTCAATCAAATTAATTAACTCTAAATCAAGCCATTCATATTTTCACCTAATTTTTTTAAAATTTCACCATTCCTTTCAAAATTAGAGGAGCTCCCATTTTTCAATCCAGTTATGAATATATGAATTACGTCATCATGCTGTCAATGAATTACGTCATCATGCTGTCAAAGAGTTTGCACAGTAGTTGAGCATCCAAAATCCTTCGTTAAAATGCAAGTAAATCTAATTCACGATTTACGTATATTTAAAATATTAAAAAAATTATTCTAAATTTATGCATTCACTTTGACACACTTATAGGATAATACCCCTTAATCTCAATATCACACCTTTTATTCTTTTAAATTGTATTAAAAGGAAGAATTAAGATTAGTAGATGGTGTTCTAAACTTAAGATGAATCCCAAATTCTAACTCAACATCTTCACTACTCCTTGGGTAATCCATTAGATCACTTGTCTCATCAATAGATAGTACATGATTTTCTATCTATGCTTGTTGCAATCTATTAGCTAAGGAAGCAAATTTTTGGATAATAGCATCTAGAGGAATGTTCCTTTTTCTTCTCTAGTGCCACCTCACTGCTACAACCAAAGTTGTAATATATGAAGAATGTTATAAATAACTATAGTTGATATATACAACTCTTCTGTCCATAATTCACCATTTAGAAAGTGTGAGATAATAGCGAAAAATTGTTTGAAAATAGCCTACTGCTGCTTGGCGACTTGTTCTCTAAACTTTCTCAATTTGTCCAGCCAATGAAACTAACTAATATGCAATGATTGATATGGTGTGTATAGTTATTATTTCTTCATCTCAAATAGCTTAAGCAAATAAATATGTGGTTGTCTGTGTTTTTAATTAAATGCTTAGGTGGTAAGAAACTCAAACCAAATCTTACAAGAACAGATGAGACTAGACTTGATAAATAAATAAGAATTTCCAACCATTCTCTAGCCAAAGGACATATTGTAATGTCAAAAGCAAGGCCCACAAATTTCCTTTCTTACTATAGCCTCCAAGTATCTCAATAGACTTAGAATAGTTCATATTGGAGCCAAGTATCTTCTATCAGGAATTTACCATTGTGTTAAAGCTTCCTACACATTCTGCATTCTCCTCAGCTTGGCTAATTTTTTAAATAATGCAATTTTTTAGTACTAATATTATTACTTTATCTACTTATATTTTTTTGGGCTTGTAAGTATTTATAGGTTGTAATTTTGAAGAGTCCAAAGTGAAAATGAGTGCTGCATGCTATGGTTTTGAGGCTGACGGAAGCCTAATACCATATAAAACAATTAGATAGTGAAAGAAGAACCGACTTGGTATGAAATTCATATGTCCTTTCCCTCTCCACAATTGATCATACAAGCATGCACTAGTTGCATTCCCACTTCAAAAGTCTCTTTATTCACCAATTAAATCTTATTTTGGAATGTTATTTTTTCATCTATGTTCTATTGTATGGTTTGGTAGTTTGTTTTTTGTGATGACTTGTGGCATGAATTATGAATGCAATATGATGAAAGATATTGATCATGGTTGTTAATCACATTGTATCACTGATGATCACAGGGAAGAAAGATGTAAGAAATCACAATAGATTTGAAAATGTCCAATACTCGTAGAGATTGATATATGATTTAATATTTTAATAATTTCTAGCTTGTAGACCTCGTATGTTGAAGACATTAATTTCAAAGTTACTAACATTTGTGTATGCAATTACATTTGGTCAATATTTTAAGAAAATAATCAAATTAAAAAAATAATAAAAATAATTAATTTTTTTTCTAGTTAGATTATATCTATTTGTGTGATTGAGTTGTGTATGTTCTTTGTGTGATTGAGTTGTGTATTTTATTCTATTGTGTCATGAGGAAATCTTGAGAATCAAAAATATTTTGTGCCACTTGTGTTTCTTAATTCCATCCACATATAATATCTTGGAAATTAGAAATAGTTTGGGTTCCTTATTTTTAAATTTTTTTTTAGTGGTATTAGCTTGGATTTCATCACTAAGTATCAATTTGAATCCATGTGTTCCAATTAGGTGTATAAATTTGAAGGTTGATGATTGAAAGACTCTCCCTATACCATAGATTTGACATTTTTGATGTCGCTTTATTCTAGAGGATAAAGTGAAGTGAAGAGGGATTCGACCCCAATCACATGACTTAGAAAAACACCCTAATTTCATGGACTTGAGCCTTGAATGTACCTTTTGGTATAGATTGATTCCTTAGTTGAACTTGTTGGGTCACAAAATCAATGCTAAAAAATCTTAGAACATATTCATACCTTCAAGGATAGAAGTTGTTATTCATGAAGAAAAACTAGAGGCTTATCTATAGATTATGGAGGGTTAAAGGCTAGTGAACAAGAGTGGATAAGCTCTTTTACACTTTTATTTCATCTTAAAATTAGGAGGGTGTTCCTATAGGTGTCCTAATTATGACTAAAGGTGTTAAAAGATAAGACAATATAGAGTACATAGTTGTATCCAGAGTAAGTTTAACCCCAAATGTTTGTCATTGGGTTAAAAAAATTAACTACAAAAATAACATCTAATATAGTTGATAATGCCACCATTATAAAGAGTTCAAGATGAAGGAAAGTATACATGAGTATCTAAGTATTTTATTCAATAATTTTTGGATAAGAAATCTCCTTACTTATATTGGTAAATCAAGGATTGTATTGGAAAAAATTTAAACTACTGGTAAATAATTTTATTAGTTTAAATAGTGTGATTGAGTCAATTATTTCTTGGACCGGTGCCTATTTGAACGGATACATAGTCACAATTTGCAAGAGGAGAAAAATAATGAATAGATGAAAAGAGGCATTGACCTAAGCATGAAATGCACCAAGAACATGTATACAATATAAAGTATACTTAACAATCCAAAATTATGTTGCATAAATCTAGAAGTAAATAAAAATGATCATTACAAGGCTTGCAATGTTTTAAAAATAATATTACAATTATTATATTACATAACATGGGTGCTGCCACAATAGTGGTTTACACTTTCTGGGAGATCCTGTTTTTTGCTGAAATCATATATTTTAAAAAAATATAATGATTTAAGCCTTGAAAAGTTTCATTTAAAGGATTCCAATTGAAGAGGGTTTGATAAAACCACCTTAGACCAAGCCCCCTTGGATAGAACCCCGCTAGTTTTAAACCATACCTATAACTGAGTCTCCTTTACACCTATCAAAATGCTGATAAAAAACCACTTTTGATTTACCTTTTGGGGGATCAAATGAATTCATTTAAAATTTATTTTTGTAAGTATTTAGTCCTTATTATAAGCTTCCAAAAAAGTATAATTTTAATTAAATTAAATTAAATTATTATATTTATTTTTTATTTCTTGTGAATGTAAGTTTTTCACCTAAAATCAAGCTCTCTGTTCTGCACATGTGGAAAAATAGAATATTATAATTTTTTTTTGAAAAATATTAGTGCACCAGATATTGAAGTCCTTGATCCAACAATTTTTTCTTTTTCGATACATACAAAAAAAGTTGTGTTATACGGTCCGCCTATGTCTGAATTGTAATTGGTTTGACTTCAAAAATTGATTAAGGAAAAAATATTCAATAGAACACTATGAAACCAATTGGAAGCACTAGATATCGTAGTTACAAATCTAAATTGAATTTTTTTTATCCTTCATGGAAAAAAGTTATGTGTTATATGGTGAGCGTCACTCCTTAAAAATGGTGTTTACTGAAAAAAACTAGTTTTCAAAGGAGATGGAAAAAGAAGTGCAATCTAATTCCAAAATTTTTGAAAAAAATATATTTAGAATATACAAAAAAAAAATCACAAATCACTAGTTTGCATCATCTTCAAATTCCTCACAATTTAGCTGCTATAGGTGTCCTAAAGTGAATATTTAGTTAAATAAAATCAGTTCAGTGTCCAGTTTGGCCAAAAATTGTAAACCAGTATTGTGGGATCACCCACATTCATATCATTGAATGTGATAAGAGAAAACCTCAACAAAATATTGTAGATTCCACTAAAAGTACATAAATAATCATGGAGACACTCACTATCAGATGATCATTATAATATTTTGAAATGCTTTAGAAACCATTGACCCTCTAAAACTAGTTGTAAAATTCATGGAACCCTAAAATCAACTTGATAATCATAGAAGTCCCTAGGAAACAATAATTACCAACCCTAAAAATCAAGGGTAAACCATTACATAAAGCACATGTCAAAAGCTACTTGAATATCAATTATAAAATTGAAGGGGACCAAAGCTATTGGGGCAGTGAATGTAGTCACATTTGAAGTCAATGAATCCCATGGATGAAAAATAATCCCACCTAAAATGAGTGATCTAGATAACATAGGGATGCTTCAATAGATTAGGGTTTACCAACTGCATTCATGGTGCTAGTTAGAGGGATTTTCATTTTCCATTTAAAATGCATGTCTAGAATCACACCTAGGGGATGAATAGTTGTTTCTAGGTGAGGAAAACTCCATTCTAGGAGCTACAACATCAAATATTTTCATAAATGGTATTCACACTAAATAGGTAGGTAAGTGAGTTTGAATAGTGCAAAAGGTGAGAGTTTTGGGGTTTTAGAGGTTGGGGATCTAGGATGACTTATGATAGGTACCTATGTAAGAGGAAGGTCAAATGTTCCATGAGAAAAAGGGATGAAGGTAGGGAACATGTGAGAGGGATGAAGGGATTGTTAAGTTTGATGGGATAAAAAAATAAAAGGGGAAATTGGGGATTTGGGCCAAGGCTTACTAAGTACCAAGGGAGAAGGATGGATAAAATAATGACAAGGAAGGAACATAAGGTAATGGGTTAGGGTTTCAAGGACAAGAAGAAATACATGTTGGGTACCAAGGAAAGGGAAACACCACAAATTTAATAGGGAAGATGAACTTGATGCGTAATTAGGAGTCAAGACATTTGAGGGATCAAGGATTGAGGGAAAATTAGATTGGTTACTCGAGGAAGGGAGAGCCTAAAACTCCATCACATAAATAAAACTGCATGGAGTTGGGGCTTTGGGGATTGGGGGATGAAGGAAATGGTACATGGGGAATATAAACTCTAAAACTCTAATGCAAGAAAGAGTTCAAACAAAAAATGTTAGAGTTTTAGGTTCATGAATGGTAGCCATGGAAGGGTAACACTAAAAAACTAAAACACTTAGACATTTGAATACAAAACACTCAACACTTGGAAATTTATTTGACCAAAGACAACCACAAAACATGGAGGAGTCATGAAACTTGTATTTATGACTCTTAACAATAGTTTGCTTGAAAGTTATTATATCAACCCACACTACATACTCCAGTTTATCATCTTACCTCTTCTTATTCATTTATAAAATGCTTCTTATGATATTCATGAGGCTTCTATATTATTGGAATTAGATTGTCTATTACTTTGAGGATGATAAGGGGAAGAGTGTATTAGATTAATCCCAAACTTAGAACACATATTCAACATATTTTGGGATCTAAAACACAGAATGATTAACAACAATCCTTTTAGGAACACCAAACTTGGTTATTATATTTTTGATTAGAAAATATAATACCACTTTAGATGTAACATTGTGGGTTGGAGTTGCCTCAACCCACTTGATGAAGTAGTCAATGGCTGCACACAAATCCTTTTATATCCATTAAGTTTGAGTTCTCTTGAATTTATCCTATAAAATATATCCCACACTATTGAAAATGAGCTTCAACTATGACTAGCATAAGGGAGAGCACATTTTCAAACTTCAACTTACTATAAAATATTTGGCAAGCGTCACATTTTCTTACCATCTTAGCTACTTCCTTAAACAAAGTCGGCCACCAATATTCTTTCCTAAAAATCTTATGGGCAGTAGTCATAGCTTTGAAATGACCTCCACAAACACCATGGTAACACTCATTTATTATTTTCTTGGTTTATTCTTGGTTCATTTATTTTAGCAACACATCGTGATTTGGCCACATTAAATCATTTTATATTGAAATACATATCTCTTGGATTGTAACTTCAATGTTCTCTATTTATTTTCATTCGTCTTAGGTGGGAAATTCATGTTTTTCAAATAGAAGATTATTGTGGATTAAAGGGTTTTTTCATTTACTATAGATTTAGAATCTCTATTAAAGACCTAAAATTTCTCATTTTTGGATGATAGAAAAATAGATTTAGAATGGTTACAAAGCTAGCAAGAAGAAAATATCATAGGAAGCCTTAGGATTTTTATTTCCAATTTTAGGTATTGTATTGCTATGGCTCCTTTCAATATACGTGTCAGAGTCTCTAAATTTGAAGAATAAATGTAACTAGAAGATTTGGCATTGTTTGAGTAGATATCTAAGATTATTGTGTATATTTTCTTGACATGTTCTTGATTATTTGGTTAGCCAAATGACCATAAAATAATTCCAAATCTTTTGTAATGTATATTTTCAAGCAAAATAAAGGAATACTAATTTATTTTTGGATCAAATTAAGTAGAATCTTATAAAGTTCTTTAACTTTTGATATTCATTCATTTGTATTTGTTGAACCTATTTTATGTGTGTATTTGGATGAATATGGTATTCAAGTATATCTTCATTAAGGTATCCCACTTAATTACAATCGTTATATATTTTACATAAATCCTATGCTTTATGCCGAACAGGATATAGGCACCGATCTATTACTTCTTTCCCAAAGTTCCATCACTCCAATATATTTAAAATAATTTAAATAATATATAATCATTTTTAATTATGTTTTTCTTTTAAAATTTTATAGGTATGAGTGTACAATAGTAATAGGGGTTGGCATGTCCACATATAAACACTTTACATGGTAAGCATTTTCTATTATACAAAGGTGCATAACCGTGTATGTTCAAATCAACACATAAGTACATTGTGACAACCAAAATAGAGGTACACTATTGTAATGTAAAAAAATGCGCACCCTCATAGTTTTACATTGCACGGTGAACCTACTTTAGCATTCACTTAAGTAACACATTTAAATTCATCTATTTGCATAAAAGATATTGCCCACATTTGAAGAGAGTAATACCCTTCCAATTCTTGTTGTTAAAACACATGCAAAATTTAAGAATAATTCCTTTGGATAGTAGCACAAGGCATTGGCATCCCAACGATTATCAAAATTTAAAAACCTATTTTTTGCATGGCTTATCCGTAACACCTATTGTAACATCCTTGACCATGAATACAATGCTTGCTTATACCCCATCTAAGTAAAAAAAACCACCTTCTTCCCATCTTTAAAAAGGACTTATATATTTTTTAACAACTCTACTTTACTCTCTCATGGTTGCCTTGTAGAAACTATGTCAAATTTTTCCTTGAAGCTACAAGTTTCTTGGAATTCTCTTGCTCTTATCAATTATTTGAATCTCTCAAAAGGAATACACAACATGCATACCTTTCAAATTCATCAAGGAACTTCTCATTTTTGGTCATATTGTTCCATTAATATATTAATACTTTTTTTATTTGGTATTGCTTGCTCTTCACTTGTTGGACAAGTTCATCAAGGTACAAATATCAAAGTCTTATCATGCTCATTATATCATTTGTAATGTCAGTTTTCTTGATATACTAGGTTTGACACCATTATCATTATTATTTTATGTCATTGCTATTTATTCCTTAATGCACTTAGAAGTAAGAGCACCTATGTGTACAATTTTATCTATCTTGACTATTCGTGGAGGTCAAAAGACCAAAACAAGGGTTTCATTAAGGAAAATACCTAAATAACCCTAACATTTTTCTCCATTTTTGTGCATTTATAGGTTAGACTAGGTCTTGATCAAAAAAATTATGTTCTAGTAATTTCTAGTATGACTATTGTATGGTAATAGTGTGATGCATAGACACCTGCACAATGTGTTGGTGTCCTAGGAAATCAACTTCAACATTTGGTGTCAAGTTCCTTTCTATGTTTATTTAATTTTTTGCTATCAAAATCTATAAATAAATTTTTATATCATTCATTCATTGTATCATTGTATTTTCTTTAATGTTTAATAGTTATAAAAATAATATTTCATTTCCATTTTTCTTTTAAAAAAATTCTATAGATTCCAACATATATTCTTTCCCTTTAATTTTGTATTAGATAAGGAAAGCATTTAATTTGAAAGTAATAAGGGGAATCATTTAATTAAATATAGTAATCTTTAGTTAAATCTTATTTTTCTATATTACATTTTGGTGAATCTAAGATTCTACACCACTTCTTATCCTTTGTGATTTTCTACATCTTGTTTCTTCTTTTGTGAGTGAATTCCATTGGATTGTGTTAGATATTTGTCTCCAAAATTTTAATATATTTAGTAATCTCTTTTCAAAAGAATATTTTGATATGTTAGATGAAGTTCTCTATAGTTTTAAACATGTATCTTCTATTTAAAACTCTCCTTCTTTACCTTCTACTTCTATTTCTCCTTATAAAAATCATTCTGAAAAATTAATTAAAACATTTTGTTCTATCTGTACACAAGTTCCTAAGAAACCAAAAATCATTTTTTATAGTTGTGAAGAAACATCGAAACTTAAAAAAACCCATAATAACCATTTAAGGGTGTTCCAAATGCAACACAACCTTTCGATTATTATGTTCAAATAGCTAAGTCTATTACTTATAACGTTCTTTTGGCCAATAATTTTAACTCAGTGGTCCACCTATCTTACCATTTTCTCCTAAAGCTCTTCCAAATCTTGGACAGTATGAACTTATTGAGCAAATACATGCCACTCTCACTAAGATATCTCTCTCAGACCTTCTAAAAACCTCTCCTACTTATCATGTCATTCTTTAGAAAAATTCTCTTTCCATCTTCTACCACACCAAATGATGTCAATTCAATAATTTAATATATTCAATCTAATACTAAACATATCATATTTCATCAATATGAACTTCCTCCTATCAAAGTATAGAGACAGTGTGATCCCCTTCTACTTATTGTTGTTATAAAATTGGTATTAAACATTCCCTCATTGAACCTGCATTATGTATTGATGTATGAGGTAACAATTTGTTACATCTCATTAAATTTGATCCAACTTCTCTCTCTCTCTCTCTCTCTCTCCTAATACTTTATCTATTTATGGGTTTGATAACATTGGTCATCAAGCTCTTGGCATAGTTACATTACCTATTCAACTAGGAAGGCTTGTTATTCTCCCTACTTTGATATATGTTGTTCCAAGTGATTTATTATATAACCTTCTTCTCCATAGATCATGGATACATGCCATGGTCACAATCCAATATACCTTACATAAGTCCATAAAATTTATACATAATAATAAAGCATATACAATATAAGTTGATCTTGATCCCTTTCAGCACTACTAAAGGTTGATCTTGGTCATTCATCTACTATTTATTTTTCTTCACTTCATCTTTTAATACCTTCTTCCTTTCCAAAACCTATTACACTATCATCAACTCCTATTCATGATGTTTATTCTAACTCACTTTCTCCATCTACTTATAGTGCATGTATTGGTGATGATTGAGGTTATTTAAACTTTACAGCCTATTTTTTTTGGAGAATATAAGGTCAAGCCATCTCACTTAAAAATTACTAATTCCAATATCAATTAGATAACAATTTTTTATTACACTTCTCACATTGATTATCATCCATATTTCATATAGTTTCAATCCTATTATGGCTTAGGTTTAATTTTTTTCTAAAACTATATACAACGATAATGGTTGTAGTCATAAGGAGTAGGCTATCAAGATCTCTTTAGAGCCCAATCGACACAACTACACTATAGGTCTTGGATAGTGCCCTTCCACCTCTAAATCTAAACTCTCTAATTCAATAATAATTATCATGATTCTACTCCCCTTGATTCTTTTTCCCTTCCTCTAATAAATCGAGAAATTATTATGGACAGTGTAGATTTATCTATTCTTCCTCTAGATTATTTTTCTATTGATGAAGCTCTAGTATATTTTCTTGGGGTATATTCCAATTTACATTTATATCATCATGATTGTCAATTTCCTTAATATTTAAATGGTAAAGCTTACTTTTGAGAGTTCATCATGTTCTCTAATGATTTTGACTTACTTTCTAACATTTCCAAATATTTACAAATTCTAGATCCTTTGGACCATAGTACGCTCATTATAGATGATATTATCAATGTTCCCATGAATCTTGATAATACTAATAAAGTGAATTAGTTTGAGAACCATCTCTCTCTTGAAGAATTTGCTTCAGTTTTTTACCTCCTACATTCCTTAATGATATTTTTTCTTGGTCATATGAGGACATACTAGGTATTGACCCTAAGATACTACCATAACATTGTGCTATATCTCGATAGCCAACTCATAAAATAAAGATCTAAAAAATGCACCCTAAGGTTGTTTTAATGGTCAAGAATAAGGTAGAAAATCTTTTGAAAGTTGGTTTTATCTACACCATTGATTATTCACCTTGGATATAAAATATAGTTTTGTTTTTCTAAACTTGGTGACAACATTCATATTTTCATTGATTTTTGTGATCTAAACAAGCAAGCTCTTAAAGATGATTTTCCTCTTCTTAACATAAATCAGATTTTTTAATCAACATTAGGCCATGTATTACTCTCTTTTATGGATGGCTTATATAATTACTTGAATATCAATTTAAAACCACTTTCATGATCCCTTGGGGTGAATTCTATTATGTAGTTATGTCATTTAGTTTTAAAACATTGGTGCAACTTACCAGTGTTCTATGACTTTCACAATCCATAACTTCATCCATAGTATTCTTGAAGATTAAGTTGATGATATCTTGGCTAAATATATCTCATTCAAAGATCACATCTATAATTTATGTCTTATTTTTTAACACATTCAACTATATAAGATGCGACTAAACCCTCTTAAATGTGTTATTGGTGTATATAATGATTTTTTAAAGAATTTATAGTCTTCTATTGTGGCACATTGAGGTCGATACATAGAAAATAGGTGCTTTTATAAACTTGCCACTGATGAGTCCAAATAATGACTCATTTTTTATAGGGTTTATCATATGTTTGCTGTTATTATTATGGGACTTTAGAACCTAGTTATTGATACTCTCTATGTTATTTCCCTAAATTTATGAACCTTGTGCATGAACTTATCATTGTGACTTTTGATAATATTATTCTACTATGTGATATATCTATATTAATTTTACATGTGATTGAATGAATGTTATTCTAAGGCGATTATGGGTATACAATTGTTTTGTGCACACTAATGTCATTATGCAGGTTCACATCAAGGTGCAAATATAAATGAATATTTCAAGGTGGAAGGAGTTCATGCCAGCTGGCCGATTGCTAAAGAAGTCAAAAAGATGGTCATTAAAGAGGTCAATGGAGGGAAAACTTCCAATGGATGGAAACTCCCAACTCGTGTGGAAGTTGTAACTTACCTTTAAATGATCATGTATATTAGTTGAGTAAATATAGGAGGTATTGTTGTGCTAGATCCTCATTGAGGCAACTTTGGTTTGACTAAATCTGGCGCATGCATAACTTCCTCTTTTTCATGCTTTCAATAAATGCCATCCTCCTATTCTGTTGGATTCAATTGCCTAGTTAGTTAGGGTTAATTAGAAGCTTTCCCTCTATAAATAATGATCAGATGTCCCTTTTCACAAGGTTGGATGTTTTGATATTGTACTTGCATTTTCAATCTCAAGTAATACAGTCATATTGTTGATATTATGTAATCATGTTTTCAATGAATAAAATGATACTTTGATTTGTTGCATCTGAGTTAGCTTAGTGAAGAATTGTTCAAGGGGGCCCACTTGGTGAGAATTCCATCCATTTAGTTTAATAGTTATTTTTCTGTTTAGTAATTAGTTACGGTCTCAATAGTTGTTTATTCCTGTAGCCATTGGAACTTTGTTCTGTGACTGTTCCTACAACCAAGGAAGATAGAATGGAAGCATGTTGAAGCATTTGTTTGGGTCACCCTCATTCTAATTCCACCATAGAATTTTTTGGTGCTGACCTAATTTGAATTTATAAATACAAATGGCATATGGCCGACTTTGGATATGTTTCAAAGTTGAATAAGGTACAAATACAAGATGAGATATTGGTGAAAAGTAAGTACAAAGAAATAGAGCGAGATAGATGTGAATCATTGTGTATGTGATGAGAGTTTGGAAAATCAGTGTGAAATCTAATTGCTGAGTTTTCAGATGCAGTGAGCTAAAGGTGTACTCTATCATTCGTACATGTCTGCAAGTGTTTGAGTGAATTATGGTGGAAAACTATGTTGCACTAAGATTGTTCTTCTTTGTGTAATAAATACCTTCTATCTTCTTTGTAATTCTATGGCAATGAGCCCTTTGGGTGGTTAACCCTTGTTGGACAATGAGTCCTGATCCAAACAGTGAGTCCTATTATGGTAGTGAGCCTTCTCTGGCAGTGAGCCTTTGTAATTGGTTTTGATATTCTCTATATTGTGAGCTAATCCTCACTATGGTTTTTCCCTTATTGGGTATTCAACATAAATCTGGTGCTACTTTGTATGTGTGATTTTTTTAGTTTTTTCCTTTGTACCCAATGATTAATCATATTAGCAGAGTAATGGATTTTTGATTTATTTAATTTCTAGTGAAAGTTTGTGACAACTAATTCATGTCCCCCCGCTTAGTTGTCTTGTTCAACAATTAGTATCAAAGCTTGGATCCTTGGAGAGAAGCTTAACCTCTTAAGGAAGGTCTGGGATGGTGAGAAAGATGACTTTTAAATGCCCTAGGTTCAATGGAACAAATTATGCTATCTAGAAAATACAAATGGATGGATACCTGGAGTATTGTGGATATGATGTTGAGAAATCATACAAGACTACTTATGCTCCTCTAACTAATGGTCTGAGTATAGTTGATGAAATAAAGGTGCATGAAGCAAACAATAAGGAAAAGTTTATTCTAAAGAATAGCCTTGCAAATTTCAAGTTGATTAAAGTTGAAAATCTAAAGACTACTAAAGAAGTTTGGGATGCTCTAGAGAAGATGAATGAAAGAGATGAAAAGTTCAAAGAAGGAAAGTTGTAGAATTTGGAGGCATAGTTTGACATTCTGCATATGTCTAAAGATGGGAATATTAAATCCTATGTAGAGTGTGGATGAGCTAGTAGGTAGTTTGCAAGGACTTGGCACTGCAGTAGATGAATCCCATATTGTAAAGAAGATTCTTAGAACTCTCCCTGATGCATATAGTGAAAAGGTATCTACTATTAAAGAGTATTTGGATTACAAGATTTATACTAAAGATTAGTTGTTGGGAACTCTAACATCTTATGAGATGAGAAAGCCAAATTTGAGAAATGTATACAAATCATAAACTACTTTCAAGGCTACAAGAGCTGAAGATCCGGATGAAGAGAATCTTGATGAAGTAGAAGCTATTTTTGTGAGAAGGATGAAGAAAGGATCCAACAAATATGAAGGTAAGTTACCCTTTAAATGCTTTAGTTGTGGAGGAATAGGTCATTATGCTTCAATATTTTTGGAAACAGCTAAGAAGAACAAACAAAGACTTAACAAAGAAAACAAAGGAAATAAGATCAACAAAGCATATTATGTGAATGAGGATGCTAGTATTTCTAATGAAGAATCTGATTAAAAATATTTTGATGACAATGAATGCTTGTTATTGGCTATAAAAGATGAACCTACTTCTACTAAATCTGAAAGATAGATGAAGGAATGTCCTCCAAAGAAAGAGAAAGATGAAGATATTGTAATCTCTGCTCTACATGCTAAAAAAATAAAGAACTACTGGATTGTTGACAGTGATTGTTCACATCATGTGACAGGTGATAAGAGTAAGTTTGTTAAACTTGAAAAATATGATGGAGGCTTAGTTATGTTTGGAGATGATATTGGTGCTAACATTTGTGGGATAGTTTTAGTATGTTTTGATGGCAAGCATAATACTAATGATGTCTATTATGTTAAGGGTTTAAGGAATAATCTCTTGAGTGTTGGACAAATGTGTAGTAAATGATATAACCTTGTATTTGAGGATGAAAGATGTGAAATAAAGAAAGGATCCATAATAGTGATTGTTGCAGGAAAGAAGTTTGAAGGAAATATATATCAGCTTAAGGGTGTTGATGGACGTTGCTTTATGACTCAGATTAATAATAGTTGGTTATGGCATCAGAGAATGTGTCATATGAATTTTTATAACTTGGCAAGGATCAGTGCAGTGCAAGTCGTAAGCGATTTACCAAGGATTACAAAGCCTATTAATGTTATTTGTAGGAATTTTCAATCTAAAAAGCAAGCAAGAAACAACTTCAAATCAAAGGAATAAGCTACTACCAAACTACTAGATTTAATTCATATAGATCTTTGTTTTCCTACAAGAGTGATAAGTCTACAAGGTGAAAGGTAATTTATTATTTTGATTGATGATTACTCTAGCTATACATGGGTTACTTTTCTTAGAGAGAAATTTGATGCATTAGATAGATTCAAAACATTCAAAGCTATGGTAGAGAATGAAGTGAATTTGAGAATAAATTGCTTGAGGTCCGATAGAGGTGGTGAATTCACCTCCCATGAGTTTAATAAATTTTGTGAAGTTCATGGAATAAAAAGATAGTTATCTACTACTAGAACTCCTTAGTAGAATGGAGTTGTTGAAAGAAAGAATAGAATAATTCAAGAAGCAGCTAGATCAATGATTGCTGAATTTGGTCTACCGAAAGTTTATTGGAGAGAAGCTATGCACACTATTGTTTATGTGTTCAATCGAGTTCAAGCAAGAGCTAACAGTACTAAGACCTAACAGTACTAAGACCCCCTATGATCTATAGTGTGGAAAAATTCCTACTGTTAAGTATGTCAAGGTATTTAGAAGAAAATGTTATATCAGACAGGATGAATAAAATTTAGGGAAGTTTGATGCTAGAAGTGATGTTCAAAGGCATTTTCCTTAGATATTTTACTAAGAGAAGAGCTTACAGATGTTTCAATAAAATACTGAGAAATATTGTGGAAAGCACAAATGTCAAGGTTGATGAAGTAATGAAGAATTCTATTGAAGTTGATGGAATATGTATCTGATGAACTTGATTGTGTAAGAATTGAAGAAGTTGTGGAAGAATAAGAGAATCAGAATGAAGAAGAAAAGGAAACTCCAGTAGTGTCCCCTAAGACACCTAAATATGTGCAGAAAAATCATTTAGAAACTCAAATCATTGGAGATAAAAAGAAAGGAGTATTGACAAGAAGCGGAGCTACTGCTACTAGTGAAATAAATCGATGTTTACTTTCTGAGATGGAACCAAATATTGTAAGTGAAGCATGTAAATATGAGAATTGTATGGAAGCTATAAAAGAACTTATGAAGATTGAGAAAGATAAAACTTGGGAATTAGTCCCTAGACCAACAGATAAAAAATAATTGGATCAAAGTGGGTATTCAGAAACAAGTTGAATGAGAACGGAGAAGTAATAAGAAACAAATCAAGGCTTGTGTGTAAGGGTTACTCACAAGTAGAAGGTATAGATTTTTAGGTGTTTTTTTCTCTAGTGGAAAGAATGGAAGCTATTAGAATCTTTTTAGTGTTTGTTGCTCATAAAGATTTCAAGGTCTATCAAATGGATGTTAAGTCTGCATTTTTGAATGGTGAGTTAGAGGAAGATCTCTACATGGAACAACCAAAAGGATTCTAGTTGTCAGATCAACCGGATATGGTTTGCAGATTCAAGAATGCTTTATGTGGATTGAAGTAGGCTCCTAGAGCTTGGTATGCAAGGTTAGATAGATATTTGATTCAAGAAGGTTTCAACAAAGGTATGACAAATAGTAATCTGTATTTTAAAATTGAAAATGAAAAGATCTTGATAGTAGTTGTAAATGTTGATGACATTATTTTTAGAGGAAATGAAAATATGTGGAATATGTTTGCTAAAGAAATGCAAAAATAATTTGAGATGTTTGTGTTTGGTGAGATGAATTTCTTTCTTGGGCTACAAATTAATCAAACAAAGAAAGGGACTTTTATTTCCTTGTCAAAGTATGTAAAAGAGATGTTGAAGATATTTGGGATGGATGGTTCCAAACCAGTATGCACTCCTATGGTGACTGGTTGCAAATTGAGTAAATATGATGATTCACCTAAGGATAATAAGAGAAAATATAGATCTATGATTGGTGGATTATTGTATTTAATTGCTACTAGACCAGATATCATGCATGTAGTTTGTCTCAAGTGGTTAGATTTCAAGAAGATCCTAATGAAACACATGCTGTTGTTAAGAGAATATTCAGATATTTGAATGGCACTCTATATTATGGCTTATGGTATCCTAAGGATATTGATTTTTTCACTAAGTGCTTACACAGATGCAAATTGGGTTGGTCATGTAGATTACAGGGAAAATACAAGTGGTGGTGCATTCTTTTTGGGTTGTAGATTGGTGGTTTGGTTAAGCAAAAAGAAAGATTCAATTTCCTTATCTACTATTGAAGCTGAGTATATTGTTGTTGCATCTTGTTGTACACAAGTTTTGTGGATGAAAAAAACATTGAAAGATATCAAAATAATGTATGATGATCATGTTTCTATCTTCTGTCATAATACAAGTGCAATTAACATTCCAAAGAATCTAGTGATGCATCGAGGACACAACATATATCTATTAGGTATCACTTTTGGAGAGAGAAGGTTGTGGAGAATGAAGTAAAGCTTGATTATGTACCTATGAAGGATCAAGTGGCTGACATAATTACGAAGGCTCTTCCTAAAGATACTTTTGAGTATCTTTGGGAGAAGTTAAGGGTTATTGCCCCTGCTTTCTTGAACTAGATGCATATGGAGATGCATTAGTATGGTGGATCTATGGATCTATCTTTCTTCTGGAATGATGTTTTGGTGGCTACCTCTCAGGGGGAGTAGGGAGTGTTATGTGTTGTCTGAAAGAGTATGAGTATGTGCATGATGATCGTGGAAAAAATAGGCCCTTAAGTGGCGAAAAATTTAGAAAAATCAGAGTTAGGAAACTTGACGTAAAAATTTGAATAAGTTATCTATATTATTTAAAAAATATGTAAGAATAGAATCTATAGAGAATTGAATGTAGTTTCTAAACTACTAGGTTTAAAAACAAATAAAATCTATTTCATGAAAATTTGAAATTTCAATGTAGAAGACTTAAATTTCAGGGAAAAAATAAGAAGTAGGTGTCCATTTGACCACCCTAACCACAATAAAATGATAATATTTTAGATATAAGTAGAGGACTCATGTCCAGATGTGATACATATTTTTTTGTAATTTTTTTCCAAGTAAATAAATAATTATGAATTTTTTCTTACAACTTTTAAAAAATATAAAACTCGTATGTCTGACCATCTTAACTTGGTCAAAACATCATGAAATTCATTTTTTATTTTTTTAATCCTATAGTATGTGAAGCATAAAATGTGACGCATGTTTTGGATTCAAAAAATGTGATATCGTTTGAAAGCTATAAATGTTTTTCAATCAGCCTATCAATCTGGACTTTAGTCATAATTCAAATAGAAAATAAATAATAATTATTTATTAAATCCAAAGTAAAGCATAATTTATATTGGTGGAAAGCTGAGAATCTCGTTCAAAAACCCTTTTCCTTTCATCAATTTTGGGTTAAAAGAAAGTTGTCAGCCACATACCCTACACATACCCATCATATTGCCACTTTTTGGCCCATAATGATCCTGCACATACCCGTATATTGTTCTTAATGACAAAGGGAAAATCAATGTAAAATATCCTTTTCCTTTGCCATTGATGTCAAATGGGGAGAGAAATATATAGAAATATGAGAGAAAGAAGTGTCATGTGAAAATGAATATCTACTAAGGGGGAGAAACAAAAAAGTAAAATCACGAGGAAATGTGTTTAGAGTTCTTGTGTTGTCTTTGATGGTATTTCACATCATGTGTTGCCATCAATGACAAAGGAGGATATTGTTTCAAGTGTGAAGGTGTTGTCATTGATGTTAGCTGGTTAACTAGTTTTCAACTAGTTGTCATTGTCATAGATAATGGTTATTGGTTGTATATGTCGAGGATATTAAGAAAATTGTAAAGGAAATGGTTGTAGGTGTTCAGTGGTTGCTCTAGGATTTTCTCCTATGTTTTTATGGTTCATATATGTTGATCATGGTTGTTGGAAGCTGTTATATTTAGATTTTGGGCTTCTAGTTCATTGTATAGTGTGAGTTATGTTCACCAGTTGTGAACTATGTTTTTCTATGTATTTGGTTGAGGTCTGAGAGAAATGCAGTTTCTCTAGATTTCTTCTTGTTTGAGTCTTATGACTTGCGGTTCTGGAGTTAAGTTGATATGATCATGTTCTAGTTAATTTTGTTATCTGGAAGGATTAGATTGTGCTAAGGTTGTGTGTGCTTAATTGTTCTATGTTTTTTACACTGGTCTGGCTGACCTTATATTTAACACTACTTTTGAAGCTTATGGAAGCGTTTTGAAGCATCTATTTGGTTCACCCTCATTCTAATTCCACCTTAGAATGTTTTGGCACCAACCTAATTTGAATTTGTAAATGCAAATGGTGTATGGTCGACTTTGGAAATGTTTGAAAGTTGAAGAAGGTATTTAAATATAGGATGAGATATTGGTGAAAAGAAAGTACAAAGAAACAAAGCGAGATAGATGTGAATCAATGTGTATGTGATGCAAGTTTGGAAAATTAGTGTAAAATCTAATTGTTGAGTTTCTAGATGCAGTGACTTGAAGGTGTACTCTATCATTCATGCATGTCTACAAGTGTTTGAGCGAATTGTGGTGGAAAACTCCGTTGCATTGAGATTGTTCTTCTCTGTGTAACAAATCCCTTCTATATTCTTTGTAATTATGTGGCGGTGAGCCCTCTGGTTGGTTAACCCTTGTTGGATAGTGAGTCCTATTCTAGCAGTGAACCTTTGTAATCAATTTTGATTTCTCTATATTGTGAGCTAATCCTCATCGTGGTTTTTCCCTTATTGGGTTTTCCACATAAATCTAGTGTTATTGTGTATGTTTGATACTTTTTAGTTTCTACCTTTGCACTCAATGATTAATCATACTAGTAGAGTAAAGGATTTGTGATTGATTTAAAATTTGGTGAAAGTTTTTAAGGTTAAAGTTTGTAACAACTGATTCACCCCCCCACAATTGTCTTGTTCAATAGCGTTAGGAATTTCCTTCTTTCTAGTTTGCTTCTTAATATGTTTTTTCTTTCCTTTAGTAGATTCTCTCCTAGCATTTATACTGATTGAATTTTCATTGTCTGAGTTGGAATTGTGGTCTCTTTTTGCAAACTGGATGGTGCTACATTTCTAGACTTTGGTATGGCAATAGGGCAATTAACAACTATGTTATTCAGCCATGTTACATAGTGTGGGTATCTAAATTCAATGCTTGGCCTTGTCCGCCTTTCGATTTTTCCCTTTTTGACTACATATTAATTGATTCTAAATTTTATTCAAATTTACATGAAGAGATAAATAAAGCTACTATTTTCTATGATCCAAGATATTTTCGTATCAAGAATTCACATAAATTTTTGCATAAAGTATTCACATAGATTTTTCATCCCAAGGAAACTTTAATAGTATAATGATGGGAAAGAGTTAGGTATGTGCAAGATCATGATGGACCAAAAACTGGCAATATAATGGGTATATGTAGGGTATGTGGCTGACGACTTTGTTTTTACCCACAATTTGTAAAAAGAAAAGGGTTCTTAAAGGAGATTCTCAGCTTTCCACCAATATAAATTATGCTTTACTTTGAATTTAATAAATAATTATTATTCATTTTCTATTTGAATTATGACTAAAGTCCTAATTAATAGGCTGATTGAAAAACATCTATAGCTTTCAAATGGTATCACATTTTTTGAATCCAAAACATGCATCACATTCTATGCTTCGCATACTATAGCATTAAAAAAATAAAAAAATCATGAAGTTTTGACCAAGTTAAGGTGGTCAGACATACAAGTTTTTATATTTTTTTAAAAGTTATAGTAAAAAATTCATAATTAATTATTTACTTGGAAAAAAAATACAAAAAAAATGCATCACATCAGGAAATGAGTCCTTTGTAACTTATATCTAAAGTCTTATAAAAAAATATTATCATTTTATTGTAGTTAGGGTAGTCAGATAGACACCTACTTCTTATTTTTCCCTAAAATTCAAGTACTACTACATTGAAATTTCAAATTTTCACCAAATAGATTTTTTTTAAAAAAATATACCTAGTAGTTTAGAAACTACATTCAATTTGCTACATATTCTATTCTTACATATTTTTAAAATAATATAGATAACTTATTCAAATTTTTACATCAAGTTTCTTAGCTCTAATTTTTCTAAATTTTTTGCCACTTAAGGGCTTGTTTTTTCCATGATGATCTTGCACATACCCAGTTTCTTTCCATCACAAAGCCTTACAATCTAATTATGTTTAAAACTAGGGAAATGTTGCATAGACTATTGTCGTTGCACCAAAAAATCAACCTGTTAATGTTTGATACAACCACCAAAGTTAATGAATCCATGGAGTGCGCTTAAGCCATGTCATGAACCCAAGCATTGCACTGCACAACACAAGGAGACCAAGGGCGCACACCTTGCAATAATCCCCCTAGTGCAAGTGAGGGGTTCGAACCTGTGACCTAGGCTCTAATACCAATCGTTGCACAGATAGTTGTCATTGCACAAAAATATTGACCTGTTAATGCCCTATACAACTACCAAAGTTAATGAATCCACGAGAGGTGATTAAGCCATGTCATGAACTCAAGCACTGCGCTGCACAACACAAGGAGACCAAGGGCACACACCTTGTAATAGGAAATCTTTGGCAATGTATCCTTTATCACAAGACATACAGTACTATACATAATCCCTCATAGTTTTAGATACCATACTATATGTTATCCCTCATAATTTTAGAGATGATACTAACTATGATAGAGAAATTTTAATGTAATTTATATAGGAATATTTTTTGTGATGTCTAAATTAACTAGAATTTCAACAAATGTTATGTGAGTGAAGCCAAATTGTTCATATCTATCATCAAGAAGCTTCCCAAAAAAAATTAATGGCTTCAAAACATTAATTAAACCATAACTATAGTCATTTTTTTGTGAAATTAGCCTAAAAAAATTAACCAAATAAATTTTAGATTTGATATTTTTTAACTAGAACTTATAAAAACCTAGATTTTGAAGGGCTAAATTCTTGATAAATTATAGTTCTATAAGAATGGATACAAATAGGAGGATGTGGAGTGAGTTTACAAACTCTCATAACCACCAACCACCTTAACTAATTAACAATGTAATAAATATAAACATATCTATGCCAACATTCCCCCTTATTACATTTTTCCTATAGATGTACCCCTAAAATATTAGATTTCATCTTTCCAAAGGACCCCCCTTAAGGCTTACATAACAAAACTTGTTGATTACAAAATGGATATACATTCTTAAGAAGATATTCCTTTGAAGAAACAAATCCTAAATAAGGTCGAACTCCATCAAGCTATCTTGTGACCCTCATAAGGGTGTAGCTTTGAGCTAAATTCTCAAGTTCTTGGACTAGATACCATTTTCCTAAACTCCTGAATCACTAATTCTTGAATTATTTGACAAAAACCCATATTGAGATTTGCAAACATAGGACTCCATCAAGTTGTCTAATGGGCCTCATAAGGGTATAATTCTCGATCACAGCCTTATAAACTTGCTAAACAACAAACCATATTGAGTTCAACACCAAATCCCTTATCTGTCTCCAAAAATTAAACTTCACAATATATGTATTCTTGAAATCCATTAGCATAAAAAAGGAAGACACGAAAGAAAGAAAAAATGCTTCTCATGCAAAGCTCCATCTCAAATTGAGAAGCTAATTTGAGATGATGGAAATTCCTCCATCCTTTGATGCCACTAGCCTCCAATCAATCCTATTAGACATTATCCATTTGATTTCTTAGACGAGTCTTTGGAGGCCTCATGAGATGTTGCAAATATAGCCCCAATTTGAATGTCATTTATAGTGTTCATTTTTCCAGTGTAATATCCCTTAATATAGCCAAAGAGAAACCCCCTCTTTGGATCTAGCTTCTCCAAAAGTAGTTCAAATATCATCATGAATTCACTCTCTTGAACACCAACAATAAAAAGATGCATTGCTTTGAACTTCATGCTATTCATTTCACTTCTTATAAAGAAAAGACCCCCTTTCTTCACTAGGCCATAAGTTAACAAGTAGAGCTTTAAATATGCATAAAAAACAAGTCCTAGTGACACTCTTGATAGTATCATCAATGGAAAGAACATGAATGCACTTACCATACTTAATAAGGACATTGTTGAACAAAAACCACGTCTCCCATACAAATCACCACATTTGAATGCACAACTTTCTTCATTCCAGTCTCATCTTCTAGAGCAATATAGATTGTATCCTTCCTCTTGTTTCACTTAATAAGGATTGTGTCTTCATAGAAAAATTGTAATTTTTCCATGGTTTCTACATGTAGGAAAACAACCAAGTTATCATCATTAATGGCTTCACTGCAACTAGTCGATTTGTTGCCTTGTATGTCAATAGAGTATTTGTCTTTATCTTCATACTTGCAAGACTAGAAATTATGTAAGATGAAATAAGCTTGGGGTTTTTTTCCACTTTGATGAAACACATTTTGTGATTTCCTAAAATGGAAAGATGATGATGATAACAAAAGTCTTTTATCTACCATTAATAATGCCTCTACAGAGGTCTTCAAACATAAAAACTCAACATATCCTTGTCCTTAAATGACCTTATGCTAGTCATTTATGCCTTTCATCACACCCTCTAAAACAGTTGTAGATATTCTTATACGTTGCAATGAAGAAAGATGAGGAAGTAAACAAACACTTATCGAGGAATGCCTTGAATTTGGAACGAAGCTGAGGTCACTACTTCTACCAGAAAGAACTCGACGAAATCACTTGGCAATAGACCAATTGGATGAAGTTGTTAATTACGTCTGTTATCTAGAACAATAGATCAAAGATCTAACAAAGGAAAGAAACAAGAACAACACTCATGCAACTAGCTTTAAGGGTGTTGAAATATCCAAGCCTCTAGATTCCCATGAATCCAATGACAACTTTCTATTAGTTCAAATAAGTTCGTTTGGTTCAACTACAATTCAGGCATACATAAACTTGATCCTACATGGATAGAAATTCATGGATTTAGGTCTCCTCTATCACTCCACTATCCCATATATATAGGCCACATATCTCTTTTTGCAATGATTTTTCTAGTTGGTCCCTTCATGCTTCAAAATTATTACGCCTCCTTCAAACACTTATATATAGGTTTCTCAATCTCCAAAAATGCCTTTGCACTGCTCTCACTACATTAAATCACATATTTCTCTCTCAAAATTTCAAATTCGCCTCTTCTCACAACAATAGATCGATATTTACTTTTCTACCATTGTGCACCAAATATGGATGGTTCATCATGATTAAATCTTACATTCTATCTTCGTCTATCTCCAAGTATGATTTTCATCTTTCTAATTACCGACTCTAATACCATATGAAGGGCCAAATGCTTGATAAATTATAGTTATGTAAGAATGGATACAAATAGGATGATACAGAGCGAGTTTATAAATTATCATAACCACCAACCACCTTAAGTAATTAACAATGTAATAAATATAAACATATCTACACCAACATATTTCTTCTATTTTTACACAAAAAAGTTAGCAATGCAATCTTAACAACTGAGCCAACAAGTGGATTTTTTTTCTCTTATATTAAACAAGTCTTAAAATTGATATTCTTTTATTTCAGGAAACTAAAATGCAGAAGGACAATTTTGATAAAATGATTAAAAATGTTTGGCCAAAGGTAGAGTATTGTTTATGTGATATAGAGGTTGTCTAGTCAGAGAGGCTATATTACTCATAATTGCTTAGACATAGCCTTTGAAGACAAAAGAACTGGTGCAAAGTGGAACTTTATTAATGTCTATGCCTCTAATACTAGAGCTTCTATAAATATTTTGTAGGATTCCTTGTTGGTGCTCCTTTCTAACAACCAAACTGTAAAGTGGATGCTTACTAGGGATTTTAACACCCCCCTTTACCCTTCAGAAAAGCTTAGTGGGGTTTTTGATTTCTCTGACAGTATGTTGGAATTTTCTAATTTTATCTCTACTCAAGGTCTTCTGAATGTGGAGCTCTCTGGCTCTAAATTTACTTGGTCGAATAGGCATCTTGGACAAGATCATATATAGGTTAAGATGGATAAAGTTATGATCTCTGGTGATTGGGATATTTTAGCTAAATTATAGCTATCTAATCTTTCTAGATCTACTTCTGATCATAGTGCTCTGGTCTTGAACTGGGATGAAAGATGAAAGATTGGTCCCTATCCCTTCAAATATGAGATAATGTGGAATCTTCACCCAAATTTCAAAGAGTTGATCCAACAATGGTGGAACCTTCCTTATCAAGGGAATCCAATATTTTGGGTGGCACTCAAACTCAAGAGAATACGGCTTAATGTTCAAGGATATGTAGCATGCCCATTGTTCTACCTAGTAAATTTACTAAGTTTTACCCACAAGTGAAAATTTTATACATCTAACATAATGAGTGTACCGTAGAAAAAATGCAACTTGATTTATTTGGGAAATTCTTGATGACAAATTGGACTTAATGAGGCCTTTATTTGGTGTTGAGAGGTATTTTCCACATGCACACTAGGTCTTGGACCCTTTTAAATGAATTTAACGATGTCTTGTAAAGGTGTTGTAAAGTGTTGTAAAAGACTTTCACAATTTTCTAGACTTAATGAACCCATTTTCCCTTAAGTCAACATTATAAAATGTGTTTAATAACATTATCACATCAATCTAGAATGCTTGTAAAATAAACTTAATGTTAATCTAGTGTTGTAATGTGTCTTGCACATTCACATTGGATGTTGTGCCTTCCTAGGCTATGTGGACCTCATTAAAATGTTGTAAAGTGTATTTAATCACACTTTTACATTGAATTTTGTGTCCCAAGCCCTAATTAACCTTTACATCACCATTAATAGGCCCCTATGACCCCATATTGTGCATCCTGAGGTAATATTTGATGAAATACCTGACATAGTCACCATAAAAACCTTATTTCCTTACTTCCTAACATCCTAGCATCCTAACTATCAAATGGGCCCCACTGGGACTAATTCACCACTTGTGGTGAATGAGTCCCTACCAGGTGGGACTGATTCATCCAAGGTGGCGAATGAGTCCCATTTAGGCTAATTTTGACCTTTGAGTGGGAAAAACTAAAATTTAAGTTTATTATTTTTATATGTCGGCCTTAGGGATCCAATTTATGGGTGAATAAGGTGTATTTCCTATAAATATAAGTCTCTAAACCCTAATTTACATCCATTAACTCATTTCACAACTCATTCATCATCCCTTCTCTCTTTCAAGTCAAGCAAGTTAGGGTTTCATCATTATAAGTCACCAAAATTGCTTCCTAAGACATTCAAGGGCAGATTCTTTATGTTTTTCTGCAAACATTCAAGATTAATCTTCATGGAAAGGTATTGAATCCATTATTGCATGCTTTATTACATTATTTCTATATTTTGGTTGAATTACCTAAAAGGGATTTGACCAAGGCAAACCCCCATGCCCTAACATCCAATATTTCTCTTTCTTGTCTTGTGTGCTTGCAGATTTAGACATCTTGGAGGCTTAGAAATCATTGAAGATTGAATTGTAAAGTTTTTTTAAGTCATCTCTCCATTGGATAAGTCAAAACATCAATAAAAAGTCACTTTCAGGCCCGAATTTGATAGTTTCAGAACCAGACACTTGGAGAAACATAAAGTGCAGACCGAAGGCTCCTGTTTCCACCTTTCTTTAGAAATTCAAAAGTGGACTCATTTTACATGGGTGGTGAATGATTCCCACTCCTAGGCCTGATTTTGGTTTTCTGCATTTTCAAACACCCGTTTGTTTGAAACGGGCTTTAGAACAATTTACAAAATTGGGACTACTTCGCCCAGAATGGTGAATGAGTCCCATTAGGCTTGAAAATCAGCATCAACAACATTCCAAAAGTCATGTCCAGTCTCCATCCATATCTCAGGTGCACTTTCAGTTTCATCCATTTCTGTTTAGTTTTGTTCACATTTCTAGGTGTTTTTGCATTACATGGTGTATTTTCAAACAAGTTGCATTTCAATAGTTTTACATTCCTAATCAATCAATTTTATCAATTAGCTACATCTAGATCATTTCATTTAGGCATAATTTTATCATACATACCTTAGATTGAGTGAACCACCTAGATTTTGGGTGTGGGATCTATCTCTTTCCTTTAGGTGAAACACCCTAATTGAGCAAAAGAGAGTCATAGCATTTCACACCCCTTAAAAATATATGGTTCAATGAGCAATAATTTTTTTATATTCAATAATAAATACACCATTTGAAACATAACCTTTCTAAAAATTTCCATTGCATAATCAAATAATCATTTCAATAATATAATTATGATTTCACTTTACATAAATATATTCAAGATGACACTTCACATTTACAATTTCCATATAGATGCACACCTGATTACATACATAGCTTCAACAAGCTTAAATGAACTAGAAATACATATGGTCCATAATGTCCTCCCAAATCTTGGCTGCCAAGTGCATGAGAAGAAGCATCACTCAAGCACTTTTCCACCAACCATGGACTTAGTGCGATCCCCCACATATCTACCAAGCTTGGTAAGATGGACCTCCCTTCAACAAAGAGATTGGATTGGTAACCTCATCCTTCAAATAGCCTTTCTTGACAAAAGTGATGTGTCCTACATATCTAGAGCTACCATAATGTCTATTTCTACATGTATGATTACCTCAGCCTAGAAAGTAAATTGGATCACACAGTGAACTAACAGTGTAGATAGTGGCTACCTAGACTACTTTTTCCAAAGATTCATCACCTAATTACTTCAAATTACTTCAAGTGAGGTCATCCATTCACCAAAATAATTGAATGATTTGTATTGACCATCAATATTCTATTCTAAGGTTATCCCCTTTCTCGTGGATTATCCTAACCCTAGAAATAACCTTCCCATTAACTCATATATAAACATTTGACATTGCTACAATATCTCAAAAAACCTCTATCTTATGCTACACGCCTAGAGTGTCATCGTACTGCATATATTATTGACATTCTACGTATAGTATAAATAGTATACAATTGTATAAAACCTAATATAGGATAAATATCTATGCAAGTATAAACCAAAGAAGGTTTCCCTAATACAAGAAACAAACAAGAGACATGCAATCATATCCAAGTGTCAAAAAACACAAAAAATAAAATCTTTCCAAACATGGCAACACAATAAACAATATTTTCAACATAATAACAAAGGAGTAGAAATCAACATGCCTATTTAAAGTTCAAACTAATTATTCTTCCCTCCTAGCTTAATGGTTCAAGCTTTCTTGCAACTTCCTCTAAGAACAACCCAAATTCCACTACTAGCTTCTCACCAAATCTCTCAACAAAACTAATTCAAATCAACGAAACAACTCTATAACTCAAAAAATCTCAAGTCACTTTCCATAAAAATTGTAGCAGAATAACACAAGGTAATCAAATTGAAAAGTGTATCAATTGGTAGAATGAGCACCTCTATTTATACTAAATTGTGAGCAACCTGTTAGGTCTCAAAAGCATAGGTTTTGAACCTTAAGAAGGTACTAGTCTCTTAGTACGATTTTGGCTAACAAACAGGGTGAATATGATTGATAACCCCCTACTCTCTAGGCTCTACTAAACCTAGGCAGGTGTACTTGAATGATAAGGCAGATTTAAAGGCTTAAATATTCTCTCTAGTTTGGGCAATCCACTCACTATGGCATGCAAGTGTGAAGTAGATGCAAAGATTACTAACTAGTTCCTACTATAGATGTTTCAAGAATCAGGTGTATAGAGAGAGTTTGTATAAATTTTCTAAATTTGACGAGTGCCTAAATCTATTGGGTGAATGGAGTCAAGGGGTGGATGATGGTGATGGAGACAAATATGTAGGATAGGTAGATTTACTCCTCAGGTTAACTCTAACTATTGGGAACTTTTAGATGTTTGCACCTTGTACAAACGTGCAGGGTAGTCAGTAACTGTACTCTTCTTTATGAATCCCAGTGTTATCCTCCCAAATTATTGTGATAGCATGAAAGGATTTTTAATTAAAACCTTGACGGAAACCAATCAGAACAACCACTTCAAAAGGATGTTAATCCCTAGCAGGAACCAATTAAAATAAATTACTTGAAAGGATTTTAATTCACTCCAACCAGAACCCAATCAAAATGATCACACAACAACAAATGTGTCTTGACAAATTGTATAAATCTGAATAACTTAAGAGAACCACTTTGGAGACAACACAACACATAAGAATGAAAATCAACACAACATTTGAACACTAGAAATAGATCACCAATTACAAATAGTCTTCTCCATTGATTGCTTCAAAATATATACATTAATAACAAAAGTCTTTGAAGTGTGAAAATGGGTGAGTGGAATATGAAACCTATCTACTACTAATAATAATTTTCCTAACCTACTGTCTAATCTCTAATTGTTAATGATATGATTTCATCTTGTACATATACATTGCATTTTTAGGGTTATGATGCTTTGTATGCTTGTCTATTGTAGCTCTTCATTTAATTAATTGTCTTCAACAAAATAAAATACTTCAACTTTAATCCTCATCTTTGTATCTTAGTGAAAATTAATTTAGTAATAATTTTCCTTTGCTGGAAACATCACTTTTCACCCATTAAAAATAATCACCCGCTTAATAACTCCTTGGGTGAAAATGTTTCCCATCCTAGTGAAAGTATTTCACTTTGTATTTAATTTGTGCATATTCACCAAATGTAAAATACTCTTGGACTAAAAATAATCACCCATTACAAGGCTTTAAATTGTCTTTTAATTTTCTCCATGAAAATTTTCACTCTCAATCATTAAAATATTCTCCAGATAAAGTAATTACCTCTCCCTTAGTAAAAATATTTCATCTTGCATTTACCCGTATGTATTTTTACTATGTTCTTCGAATAACCAATCCCCTTGGTGAAATTCATTTTATATTTTCCACATCAATATGATCATGATAAATTTTTTATTTAATCCTTGTTTTCCATTTTCATGCATTTCACTCCATTGGAGGGAATTACACTTTTTTCTCCCCCATATTATTGCGTCTCTCCTATAACTTCCTTCAATATGCTTCAATATTATTTTGGAATAAAAAATGCACATCGCTTTATTGGAGGGACTTCATACTAGCTCCTACCAATAATCAATCCTCTCACTGAAGAGTTATTCAAATTGATTGTTTTCCCTTTTTGGGGCATCAAAGGGACATTGTATCATCTCTTGTTGATACACTTAAATCTCCTCGATGTAACTTATGCCAGGCTATTAGATGCTTCTCGTTCTATTAGTGAGACTTTGAAGTGACTCCCAATGATATGGCTTGGTTTCTCCGATAGCATTTAGCGTTCTTGACTAGTTATTTTGCAGTGATGTGCAAGAAATGTTTTGAGACGCCTGCTCATTTGTTGTGGGTATTGTAATATGCAGAGCTCCATCACTTCTTCGACCTCATCAAACTATGTTGTAGCATTCAATGTTTGGAATTTGGATGCTTGCTCTGTGTTTGATACTTTGAATATCTCTTTGCAACAAGTGAATTTGATCAATGATTTCAACCTGTAGGTTTCTATTGTGATGCTTGATCTCATAAGATTCCACTCGTGACTTCTTAGCACTCATTCGTGACAAAATTTTGGAATCTCTTGGTCACAGGAAAGCCACAATCTCTTAACCTTGAATAGGGAATGATAACCAATGACAATCATATTTCCAAATGTATGCTTGCACACAAAATCCATGCATTGCAAGAATCCTATAACCTTTAATGTAACAAAGACAACACTCTCATCACTGTATTTGCAAAACCATAACGAGTGTCCTTCTAGATCATAGATCTCTCAAAAACTATGAATCCTCAACTCTATCTTCTTTCTATGTGATGCAATTTGGTGAAGCTTCCCTCTAAAAGATTATTCTCGCTCTTCCCCATATCTTGAACAGTGTAGCCAACTTGATACATATCGATTGAACTGATTAAAAGTGTAGTTGTCGATGTTCTTTGGTAATTCTACAAGGTTTCAATACTATGCATGGAATATGGCGGGTTCCTATGTATATCATGATGGGAGCTCATATAGCGAACAAAGAAGATTATACCATCATCTTGGTGATGTTTCTCATGGATTAGGTAAAAATATAGATCTTAATTGTCAATAATATGATCCTGCTATATTAATCCTCCGATGTATTATAGTTTTGAGAAGCTTCCTAATCCCTTCACAAATTCATTTGAATATCTTTCGCTAGCTATAATTCCGCCATCATGCTCTTCATTCACAGTAAATTGCATTCTCATATAATTACTTTCGTTTTGCCAATAAGCTCTTCACTTTTTTGTTTCTTCACTATGAGCTTTTGCAACATCAAGCAGATAATTACATGCAACTCTATCTTCTTGTCATCAAAGCCATGTGTATGAGGGATTTTCCACATTGTTTGATAACTCTAAGAACAATCTTGTTCATTTCTTCACATGGGAATAAATTCCCCTTTTAATTCTAATTACTAAGATCATGCTCCTTCACAAGAATATCATAAAGTGGCCCTTTGATCTTTTTTTTTAATTCTCTAAGGGATAACTCTTTATGGGTACTCTTCATACTAATCTTTAGCTATCCTATAAGGTGAAAAAGCACTGCTCTTTGTCACGCTTATGGTGATTGCGCAACTGATTCCTAATTCCCTCACTTTCATGCTTGTTACAAGATGATTGACCTTTGGTATTTTCATAGTGACTTAACTGTCTTATCCTTCTAGAAGACCATTTTGTTGCTTGTAATGTATGTCCATCACTCGGTTGTGATGAAGAAATGTGAATAATATAGATTACTTTATCGATATTGCTCAATACTCCATGTATTATAAGAAGATTCAAGCTCTTTTAGATTCATTGTCTCTCATGTGTCTTTAGGAATTGGTGGACACTGTTCTATCACCTTCAAATTCTGGTTTTCATCCTGAAACTCAACATTATACGTATGTCTTTTGTTCTTTTTTGATAGTCTATTGACCCCATGAACTACTTTTCATTTCTCAAACTCTTAGTATGAAGCTTTCCCATACATGGTATGAACCTTGATACTATTGCCAATGTATGTTTCTCCTTCCCTCTAATTGTCATAAGCATAGTTCATTGTGATTTGTCTTTGGAGTCATCCTAGAGTCATATCAATTGTGTAGACCTTATATTTTTTACAATTACTCCATCAGAAATTTGGATTGCATCCCAACTTGCTATGGGTAGTCATTTTTTCCTTTCGTACTGCTATCAAAATAGGTCAAGTGGACTCTAGAATTGCTTTGGGAAACCTATCAAACATTCTGCTAGAGCCATGAAATTCGTCAACATGTTGATTTATGATAGGAGAGCATATTTTTCAAATAGATTGACATGAAGTCACTGGGATTGCAAACTATTAACACTTAAAGTTGCCTACTTGACCTTTACTTAAAATTGCACCTGTTAAAACTCAAATGGAACCCACCAACTTGCCACTTTGGAAAAATGTCAAATCTAATTCTGGAAAGTTGCCACCATGGAGATTAGTTCATTTAGGTCACATGAACATGTCAAAAAAATGGTTTTTCATCAATCTTTTTCCTCTACAAAATATCAGGCATGAAAGTTGACCTTTCTGAAGATTTCTAGGAATGCAATCACAAAATTCTATAAAATCCATTTGAATTTGATTTTGAAAAAAAACTAATGAGGAGCCAAGGCTCAAAAACTAGGCATGAAAGTAGATTTACATGGGAAGAATATGGAATTCCAACCAGTTTGTCATGAAAATCTTCTAGTTGATAAATGTTTCCCTCCAAAGTTGGTCTCTTTGACATATTTTATTGTGTAGACAACAAACCTTCGTAGAAACCTTCAACTTAGTATTTTGAAACCTTGTCAAAACTAATCATGGGAAGCTAAAATCAAGTGGACACACTTTCATGTGGTAGGTGAACATGTTTGTGAACTAATTTGGCACAAGAGTAAACTGGCTTCAATTTATGATTTTTCAAATTAGGCTTTTGGGATAGACTGTACAACTGTATTTTTGAGTGTTGAAATCAAATTTTTCATTATGGGAGTCTAAATTTTTTCCAAAATTCACAGTATATTTTATGCTCCAATAGTAGCTGCATCTGGGGATGTATTCCCCTTGTGGGCATAGCAAGAATTCAAATCTTTGGAGATCATACCAAATGTTTTATTGATTGAGCAACAAAGTCAAACTTCATATCTGCTTTGATTTGGTATGATTTTGCAAAATTAGACCACAATTATGGCATAAGGCCAACAAAAAAAAGGCCCCTATTTTCCCCTTTCATATGCCTTATTTTGGTTTGGGTTCATCAAGTTCCATTTGAAAAAATTCATACAATTTTCCCTATTATATCCACTGTTATTGAAAACTTTCAGAACAAGATTGTGTTAAGCTCGACCAATGTTCCTTTTACCATTCTACAATTCATAATTTCCATTATCATGTGATAAATCCTTGTCATCTTCATCATACAAATTGTATTCACATTCAATGGAACGTTTCTCATTATTTTGCTCACTATCATGTATTGTAAAATGATCTCTCAGCTATACTAAAAATCTCCATCTGAATGCTTCTCACGTAAGTCTAAAATTTTTGTCACATCAACATCTTTTGGGATAATCAGATCTGAAACATTTTCTACCTCTTCCATATCACTAATTGGTAGTGACACAAATTCCTAATTCATACAATCATCATTATGCACATTTGAACCAACTAATGTTGAGCATGTATTATCCATGAAATGTGAATCAATGCCATTCTCAAAGATCTCCAATTCTAATTTATATATCTCCTCTTGAACAGGGATAGACATAGGATCTTGATAAGCATCAAGAATTCCTTCATCATTTTGAAAACTATGTTTGGGATCACATGAATTGTATTCATCTTTATTGTCACACAAAGTACCTTCACTGTCAAAGAAAATGCATACTGTACATGAAACTTCCAAATCATTCCAATGTGTATATCTATGATATTCCATTGTCAATAAAATAGAAATTTGTTCACTGCTGAGTGAACATGCCTCTTCATCCATCTCATTGTTGTTGTAATTTTCATGCTTTTCATATTTAGGCAACTTAGATACATTAACTTCATCAGTGTAGTCCTCTTCTTCACTAGTTGATACAACATTATCTTCATTTGAAAGTGTTTCATCCTCATCATAAAATGAATTTGGGTAGACATGAGGATCATGTTCTGTCACACCTTGGGAAAATGTCCTCTAATATTCTTCTGTGATTGTCAATGGATGTATTATTTTTTTACATTCAAATGGACTTGTTTCTTCCATCACATTTTTAATTGCTTCTTCCTCTTGATCTCCATTAAAATTGCAAGAACCACTTAGTTACAAATCAAAATCTCTAGGTTTCTCATCACAATTTGAATTTTCAATAGATTCTTCATAACATGCATTATTCTCACTATCATAATCTGATATGCAAGAGAGACCTTCTATATGTTCATCCTCATCATGTAGGCTATCATAGAAACTATTTTCTATTGCATACCCATCCTCTATGAACTGATCATCATATCCTTCTTCATTATTGTAGGGAACATTGTCCTTCTTCATTTCAACTTCTAATTCATTATTCTTAATGCTATGACAATCCATACATGGTTGCACCCCCATATCATTTGAATCATTGTTGATGTATTCCTCAGATGGTGTGTCCCCAACAACATCTTCAAAACTACAATCATCCTCCAAGGTGGAAAATTGGTCTTCAATAATTTCATCTTCATTCATATCATCATTGCAAACTTGCACATGTTTCCTCTGTTGGCTGCATTATTTGATCAGTTTCTCCATATTCATCAATGATATCACCATTAGATTCAATAGTGATAGCATCCTCATACCTTTTCTTATCTATGATATCAATTATTTCATCCACTTGGTCAAAAGTGATTGGTTTTTTATGCCAATGAATTGAATTAGGCTCATATACTCTCATGAACTGCTCAATGAACATGGGGGTGTCAGGCCTGTAATCAAGAGGTATGTCCACACAAATATTTTCCATTCTACTGAATAGAGAGTGTCCAGATTCTCCTTCATGTCTCCTTATGCCATAAAATTATTTTAAAATACTTTGGATTATCTTTTGAATATAGATAGCAGGTTTAACATTAGGTGCAAATTGATGATAACGAATATAGGTTGGACTATGGTTTGCAGGGTATTGAGGTGGGTGGGTTGAGAAAATAAGGAATTTTACACTTTGAAGATAGCGCTTACCCTTTGGTGTATCATATGACATCTCATTATTTGTTAAAATAAACTGAGGTCTTGAATTTTGTGTGTAACTTTCATAATTGTCATCATATTGGCTCAAGAATAGTCTTTTGAGATACTCCCATGAAGATATACTTTGCATGGGTAAGCTTATAAACCATTCCCTTGCATCATCCCTCAAAGATCTTGAAAAACATTTCATAATGGAATCTTTGGGACAGATCTGAAAGTCCACAATGAAATCCAAAAATCGTTGTACATGCTTACGAGTTGATTCATATCCCTCTTCGTGAAATTTAGGGATATTCTTTATCATTTCTATCATTTCGTAGGGATATATATTTGTGTGGCCTTGGATATTATTGAAGTTAAATGGTTTATCAATTTTTGAGACAAAATTGGAGAGGCATATGGGTTTTGGTAGCTCACTAATCTTTGTCCAGGAGATAAAAGATAAACATTTATTTGATATGAGGCTTGTGGTGCATGAATGTTTTGTTGTGTATAATGAGCACTACTTCCACTGCTATGAGGAACTTATGGGATCCAAGGTCTACTTGTATCCACATACTCAACTTTATAAGAGATTGGTATATGTTGTGATCTAAGTGAAGCAAGCTAGGATTCCCCTTGTAATACTCTTGAATCAACTCAAGCCTCCTCTCTTATTTTGACATATTTATTTTGACCAAAAAATGATGTTGTTACAAAATGTCATTGTATTTTTAATTGAGTTTTTAACAGACACGCCATCCACTTTTTCAAAAGTAGGAAAATGGAATGGATTTTGATGTTGTTCTTGGTTTACCCTAGTGGAATCTCCTACTCAATTATGTGAGGCGTAACTACACAAATGTGAATTTCTGGTTGATCTAAATTTTTTATGACTCTATAATACAAGATAGTCTACTACTGGATCTTCTCAAGTTGTCTGTAGCAGAGTCACCAATCTATTAGGTGTGTGACTCTGATGGGGAGTGTAAATGACAAAATTATGAACCTCTAGTTGAAGACCAATTTTGAAACTTTATTGACTATTTAAATGGATAGGTTGGAACAAATTTTCTTCATGAGTTTTTCCCCAGCAGAGTCACCAATCTGTTAGGTCTCAAAAATGTGGGTTTTGAACCTTAAAAGGGTGTCAGTCTCTTAGTACATTTTTGGCTAACGAACAGGGTGAATATGATTGATAACCCCCTACTCTTTAGGCTCTGCTAAACCTAAGTAGTTGTACCTGAATGATAAGGCAGATTTAAAGGCTTAAATATTGTCTCTAGTTTGGGCAATCTACTCACTATGGCACACGGGTGTGAAGTAGATGTAAAGCTTACTAACTAGTTCCTATTGTAGATGTTTCAAGAATCAGGTGTATAGAGAAAGTTTGTATAAATGTTCTAAATTTGACCAGTGCCTAAATCTATTGGGTGAATGGAGTCGAGGGGTGGATGATGGTGATGGAAAAAGATATGTAGGATAGGTAGAATTAATTCTTAGCTTAACTCTAATTGTTGGGCACTTTTAGATGTTTGCACCTTGTACAAACATGCAGGGTAGTCGGTTACTGTACTCTTCTTTATGAATCCCAGTGTTATCCTCCCAAATTACTGTGATGGCATGAAATGATTTTTAATTCTCAGCTTGAGGGAAACCAATCAGAATTAACACTTCAAAATAATTTTAATCCCTGGAAGGAACCAATAAAAATAAATTACTTGAAACAATTTTAATTCACTCCAACCATAACCAAATCAATATGATCACACTACAACAACAAATGTGTCCTAACAAATTGTACAAATCTGAATAACTTAAGAGAACCACTTTGGAGACAACACAACAACACATAAGAATGAAAATCAATACAACAGTTAAACAATGGAAATAGATCACCAATTATGAATAGTCTTCACCATTGATTGCTTCAAAATATATACATTAATAGAAAAATTCTTCTAAGTGTGAAAATGGGTAAGTGGAATATGAAACCTATCTACTACTACTGATGTTTTTCCTAACCAACTATCTAATCTCTAATTGTTAATGATATGATTTCATCTTGTACATATACATTTCCTTTTTAGGGTTATGACCCTTTGTACGTTCGTCCGTTGTAGCTCTTCATTTAATTAATTATCTTCGGTGAAATAAAATACTTCAACATTAATCCTCATCTTTGTATCTTCGTGAAAATTTATTTAATAATAATATTCCTTTGCTGGAAACTTCACTTTTCACCCATTAAAAATAATCACCCGCTTTATAAATCCTTTGGTGAAAATGTTTCCCATCTTGGTGAAAGTATTTCATTTTGTATTTAATTTGTACATCTTCACTCGATGTAAAATACTCTTTGAGTAAAAATAATCACCCATTACAAGGCTAAGTTAAATTTTCTTTTAATTTCCTCCATGAAAAGTTTCGCTCTCAATCATTAAAATATTCTCCGGGTAGAGTAATTACCTCTTCCTTAGTAAAAATATTTCATCTTGCATTTACCCGTATGTATTTTTACTATGTTCTTCTAATAAATAATCCTCTCAATGAAATGCACTTTATATTTTCCACATCAATATGATCACGATGAAATTTTTATTTAATCCTTGTTTTCCTTTTTCATGCATTTCGCTCCAGCGGAGAGACTTACACGTTGTCTCCCCGATATTAATGTGTCTCTCTGATAACTTCCTTCAATATGCTTCAATATTATTTTTGAATACATAATGCACATCAGTTTATCGAAAGGACTTCATATTATCTCTTGCCTATAATAAATCCTCTCATTGATGAGTTCTTCAAACTGATCGTTTGCACTTTTCGGGGCATCTGAGTGATATTGTATCATCTCCCATTGATACACTTAAATATCCTCGATGTAACTTACATCAGGCTATCAGATGCTTTTCATTCTATCTATGAGACTTTGAAGTGACTCCCAACGATATGGCTTTGTCTCTTTGATAGCATTTAGGGTTTTTGACTAGTTGTTTTGTAGTGATGTGCAGGAAATGTTTTGAGACACCTACTCATTTTTTTTGGGTATGGTAATATTTATAGCTCCATCAATTCTTCAACCTCATTACACTATGTTGTAGCATTCAATGTTTAGCATTTGAATACTTGCTCTGTGTTCGGTACTTTGAATATCTCTTTGCAACATGTGAATTTGATCAATGATTTCAACCTGTAGGTTTCTACTATGATGCTCAATCTCATAGGAGTCCACTCATGCATTCTCAAGACTCATTCTTAACAAAATTTTAGAATCTCTTGGTCACGGGAAAGCCACAGTCTCTTAACCTTGAATAGGGAATGATAACCAATGGCAGACATCTTTCCAAATGTATGCTTGCATGCAAAATCCATTGTTGCAAGGATCCTGTAACCTTTAACATAACAAACACAACAACAATCTCATCACTGTATTTGAAAAACCATAAGGAGTGTCCTTTAGGATCATAGAACTCTCAAAAATTATGAATCCTCAACTCTAACTTCTTTCTATGTGTTGCGATTTTGCAAAGCTTCCCTCCAAAAGATTATTCTCGCTCTTTTGCTTATCCTAAATAGTGTAGCTAGCTTGATACATATTGATTGAATTGATTAAATGTTGAGTTGTCGATATTCTTTGGTAACTCTCCAAGGTTTCAATACTCCGCAAAAAATATGGAAGGCTCCTATGTATATCATGATGTGAGCTTTTATAGTGAATCTATAGAGAAGATTATACCATCATTTTGGTGATATTTCTCATGGATTAGGTCAAAATATAGATCTTAATTGTCTATAATACGATCTTGTTATATTAATCCTTCGGTGTATTGTAGTTTTGAGCAGCTTCCTAATCCTTTCATAAGTTCATTTGGATATCCTTGGCTAGCTATAAGTCCTATTGATGGTGAAAATAGCACAACAACATTAAAAGAAATATTTCTATCCTATTTCTCCTGAAAACGATAACTGATCTAAAAACCACCTATCTTCCAAAGTCTTGGTAGTTGGTTCTCAACTATGCTAGTGTAATTCAATGGCCAATGCAACTATAATATTCAAGGGGCCTGTTGGTAGAAAGGAATACAAACTGCATCATGTGAACTAATCTACTTTCGAGGGGGTGTAAATAAATAGAAAAGATAGAACAAGGCTTTAGAACAATAAAACATGAGTATAAATTTCTTCACATCCAAACATGTACCTTAACAATGAGTGTTTTCTCAAGTAACCAAAACTATAAAATGATGCAATCCACAACTTGACCTATACTATTACATACATTCACAGTGCAAAATTCAATAACCATATCCATTCATCAAAACTTCATTCCAAAATCGAAAAACATCACCAACTCATTGCTAAAATTAACAGATCAATAGATATAAATAAATTCCATTCATAGATAATTCAATGAAATAATCTTAGATCCAAATTCTTCTATTGATTTGCATCAAATAAGAAACAATTATGCACAACATTCACTGGAATACGAATGACTATGATTCATTAACATCATCCCTTAACCACTAAACTTGAAAGTAATATGAAACTGTATTGAAATCTTCTAAAAAAATCTAAGTATCCTTACATAAAAGCTGTAAAACAGAGTTTTATCAAAGTATCTTGCTTGAAAACTAGTAAAATCCTAAAACTATTACAACACTATTTTGTTATCTCATCAGGTGGCTAATCCTTCTTCAATCAACCGACCTTTACAAAATGGAGCCCAAAATTACATATAGGCAAGCTATGCACTAATCCCTCTCAATCAAAAATTGAGATCCACCAATTAAGGAATTGGAACTGCATGTAGTGGCTACACTAGCTAATCTTCAATTCAATGGTTGATGGCCCTGTTGCCAAAATTTGATGCCCAAAGGAGGAAGGTAGACATGCTGGATGAGATCTACAGTTGAACTCATGTCATAATCCTGCAAAATAGGAGGGAAGAGAAAGTTGTCCACTAGGAACAAAATGTTCCATTGCCAATTCACTCTCAAGTTGTCCACTAGGAACAAAATGTTCCATTGCCAATTCACTCTCATGTAGTTTGCTCAAGAAGGTATTCATCATAACTGGTGAATACTTGTTGGAGTATATCTACATCAAGTCCATCTACCCAATCATCTTCAAATTTGATTCTTTTTAACTCTGTGGATGCAAATTCTTGAATATATTTTAATTTAATCAACTCCCTCCTAGTAGCCTTTACTTCATCTTTGATGTCCATGAGCCTATATAACAACAAGTCTTCACCAATTACTTCCTCAAATCTATTATTCCATTTCTCCTTCAATTTATGAAGAGGAAGACCTTCCTTCACAGGGATATCCACATTAACCAAAATAGCAATCGTTGCTTCTAATTCATCAATCTATTCATTCAAATCTTTGCTAGCTTCTTGAACTTCATTCTTATGTTCATAAATGAATTTAGATATGAACCCGATTATTCTTATTGTCTTCTCAATAAATTCTACATTATCCTCATTGAGAATAGATTTCTCCAAGAGTGTTTTCTTTGGCACCTTATTGGTGTCCTTTAGTTTCTTGGTATGCTCCCTATAATCTTCTTCTTGTTTCTCCAAGACTTCAACATATTGATTCATATCTTCGACCAACTCCAATGCACCTTCATGAACTTTAAAACCATCAAAAATTAGCTCATCAGCCTCTTGATTAAGCCGATCAATGCATCTATCAAGCATTCCAACCTTATTTCTCATTTGTACCAAATCATTGACCTCTTTCTTGCTTGATAAGATTGGGGTTTCTGCAGCAACAACTTCTTGAGAAAAAGGAGTGGAGACATCCTTCAAGAACTTATGCAACCGATCCAATTGGGCTTTAAGTTCATCCTTCCTTTGTTTATCCTTGATCATCCTAGATTTGGTGGAGGATGCCACAATATCAATAAGGTTCATTTGTTGATTCCTCGTAGGTCTCCCCAAATTAACAGTACCCAACTAGTAGTTAGTCAATTATATATCTTGTCTATCCTTATCCACCATAGGGATTGCACATTCATCTATGATTTCTCCTACATCTGTGAGCTTTATGGAATGGAGGACTTTGGCCTTTTTCTTGGGCATTTCTTTTTCTATTTCCTTCATCATTTCTTCCCAATTCAAGGGCTGAGGTTGGACTATTTGTTTCCTCTTAAGGTCTAGTTTCAGCCATGTTGGAGCAGCAAGAGTGGTAACCACTTGTGTGGAAGAAGAAGTAGTAGCAAAGGAAAGAGGTTGCAGAATGGTGGTCTTAGGTTGAGAATCAACCTCCTGTACTTGTTGTTGTTCCCTTTCTATAGCTTCTTTTGCAAGCCTTTCGGCTTCAGCCTTATCTTTTTGCTCTTGCACTCTTTTAGCTTCTAGTTCCTTTTGAAAATGTTCTTCTTATAGCCTCCTCTCCTCATACATTTGATCCCTTTTCCTTTCAAGATCTTTAACTCTATCCCATGCTTCTTCAGACCTTTGTTCATTTTTAGCCAGTGCTTTTGCCTCCTTTTCTCTCAACAGGCGTTCCTCCTCTTCTTTTCTCCTGTGAGCTTCCTCAATAGCCTTAAATTTATCTTCAAGGGATTCTATTTATCTCCTTTGTTGAGCTTTCTCCTCCTCAAGCTCATGAATATTCTATGACATAACCAATTCATCCCTCTCTTCTTTGGTCTTCAACTCTTGCTCTTTTTTTTTGTTGCAGCAAGTCCTCCTATTTTTGTTTCTTTGCTAACTCCTCTTCCTTAGCTTTAGTTTCAAATTCTTGTTTCTTAGCAAGTGCCTCACCTTGTTCTTTGGCCTCTACTTCCCTTTTGGAATCTTCAAACAATTTCCACCGTTCCTTAGGAGTGAGGACATTTTCAGTTTCCACATCTTCAATTTCTTCATTGGATACAAACACATGAGTTTCTTTATCAGATTGAGTGGCCTCAAAATCTATATCAATATCATGAATTTCAATCTCATGCTCTTTTCCTTTTAAGGATTCAACCTCCTTATGAAGGGTTCTATTGGGAATGTCCTCAATTGGTTGCTCTATAAGAGGAGGTTGAGTTGAGGTTTCTCCTCCAACTGTTGTTGAAACACTAGGTTGAGATGAAGCCTCCCCTCCAGCCTTTGTTGTGGCCTCCTCTCCTTGTAATTTAGGAGCATTTTTAGCAAGAATTGTTGGATCAAGCTCCTCTCTAGAATTGGGATGGAAAAACTCCAATGGCTCCTTAGGATTTTTCCTTCTTTTTGTTCTTTTATATCCTTGGGTGGTACCTGTAGCTTTTCTCTTTTTAGAAGGCTAAGCCTTAGGCTCCTTAATCCTCATTACCACCCACTAGATACTTCTATCTAGGACTGGCCTTGCAATTTTCTTGATTTCAAGGGACTCCTCTTCATCCCAATTCACTGGGTCCAAGTCTTTGGTACCTATATTATCAACATCATACTGAGGATCCAAGGTTACACCATCATCTGACAATGTGTCAGGAATATCTTCCTTCACCCCATACTCAATCATTAAAGGGATGGGCAAACTTTCATAATTCCTTCTTCTTAAATCATACTCATCCTATAGGTCCATCCAAAAATCCTCTAGCAAATTGAAATGCTTGCCAAAAATTGTAGGAAGCAAACCTAGCATCTTGTGCTTGGGATCAAAATACTTCCTGGATGTATATAAGCCTAATTTCAAATGGATCAACTCATCACAAATCACCTTTGTTGGCACAACTATACTCTCCTAACTTCATGGAAAATTTGTGACAACCAGGCTTATGTTGATTAGCAAATTTGGTATTGACCCCTATAGCTTGATAAATGAACTCCATCAGAACAATTCTATTATTGCAACATCTGGGTAGTAAATGAGGATGGCCATCAAAACTAGCCAACCAGAAGTAGGTGAACTTGGGGTAATGGATGTACCAATGTCCCCATTCTACAATGAATGCCATGTCATCCCTGCTCAATCTATACCCTGCATCTCCTGTGAGTTGATTAAAGATGACATACAAGAATGCATCATTAACTCTTCTATAATGCAACTCAGAAGTGTGCAAAGTCAACTGATCATAATGATTCCACACCTTCTGTCCAGGGGCTTCTCCCAATACCCCAATTGTATTCAAACTAGGGAAAATACCCCTCCTTGCAACTACATACATCACATAGGAATTCATGAAGAAGCTCTTTATCTCCCTCACTCTGAGCATTTGGTTATCTAAGCTTTCTGACAAAATCATGGGCTAATCAAATTGTTTCCTACCATCCAAAATGGTTTGAATGAATGGAAACATCCATTCCTTGAATTGTGAAGCATCTCTCTTTCTGAACACCCTAGAAAGCATCATGATAATGTCACCAATCTCCTTGCCAAAATTTGATCTCTTAGGTTGATCAGGAATCTTGGCCAGGGATTTATTTTCAACTCTCATCTAGTGTTTGTTCATGTGAGTCCTATTGGCCTCATTTTTGTTGATATATAATTGCAATGCCTCTCCCTCATTGAGTTTCCTGGGGCTTTGTGGCGTAGGTGCATTAAACATGAACCTTATCATATGCGGAGTAAGATCAATGATGATGTTTCCCTACAAGTCTACACATTGTCTGGTTGCGGGATTGTAAGCCCCAGTTGCAGTAAGTATGAGTTATGAACATTGGACAAATAAAGGAAATAGAGCAACATGTGCCAATCCATATTGAACAATTCTTTATGTTCTCCCTGTGACATCCTCTATGAATGTTTCTTCAAAAAACTCCTTATAATTGGATGGGCCTAAGTTTGTATCTATAATGTCCGCCCAATCTGAATCCACCTTACTAGCTATAATAGTGAGACTTTGGTGCTTGTACCTCAAGGTGTAAGGGAGTTGTTCCACTTTTATCCTTTTAGGCTTGGTTCCCTACCTTGAACTCTCTATAGCTTGGCTTCTTTGAGAAGCTTCTTTTGATGCTCCTGACATCCTCTATTCCTACAATACAACCCTGGATTAGATGAACAAAGGCATGAAAATTATTGAATCATACATTAGCAGTCATACCATTCTCCATTCATTCACGATAACTCTCCATACTTAGTCAAATTTTATATCTACTGGAAGCAAAGTCAAGGAATAATTAGGAACAAAAATCCTTTAACATAGACAGGATCAGAACCGGAACTAGAACGAGACCAAAACCAAGATCAAAACGAAAACCGAACCTAGAACCAGTCAATAGTTCCTAATTCATTTCCCACTTCAATTCCGCTTCCGCCAAAGAAAAAAGGTGAAGACCAGAGTCAACAGTCATTGGAAGTGGGATCATTTTTGGAATTAACTCTTATGCAAAACACTTATGGGACAAGTTCGTTCCTGGATCCGCTTCCGCTAGTTTACCATTCAAATGAAGATATTTTTGAAGATGCGGTCATATGAGCCCAAGACTTGGGTCACATGAAACCATAAGGAAACTTTAAATAAAGGGGCTTAACCTCACCTTTTAATAGGACAAAGATGAGATTTAAACTTTTAGGGCTCGACATTGTAAAGGTCATCACACAAACCCTAGTTTGCGTGACTCGCCGATGTAGGTAATTAGGGCATCAAGAACTCAACATGAAAAATACTGAATCAACATGGGAATAAGATCAAAGGGGTTTTCAAACAGATTTTGAAGCATTTAAAGCACAAAATACCCCACAAAACAAAACCCTAGTTAAAAACTAGGGCACGATAGAATAGACACGCCACGAAAATGACAACAAAATGACAAAAGAACAAACAGAAAAGTAGAAAAAGAAAAATGGAAAATAGGAAAAAGACAAAATGAAACCAGAAACAAATAAGGGAATGAGTGAAGATCCACAAGAAAGGTCTCATGAACGCGCAAGAACACCACTAACAAGAAAGAAAAAATTCCAACAGAACGGGAAAACAACCCTACCTTGAAATGCCACCAAGAAAGGTTGAAACTCGATAAGAATCTGCTCACCAACATGCCTCCGCAATAAAATCGTGCTCCTCTCAAAGTTACTCAAGCTCTAGTTCGCTAAAACAACTTAAGCAATAAAAATAATGAGCCAATTAACCTTGATTTTTATTTAAAAAGAATTTTGCACATGTGAGGAGGTTGTAATTAATGCAATAAATACAGTTGGTTGGGTGCATAACCAAAAACGTAAATGAGTAAACAACCAACATGAAAACCGAAGGTAGGGAAGAAGTAGAAATGGAGTCAGAAAAAAACAAGAAACTTTACCCAAGTCTCTTAATCCAATTCCACATCCAATTCCAGGCCCGCGACAACGATAGACAATAAAGGGAAACAGGGGTAGAATTGGAACCAAAACTGGACATGGAACTTTTACAAAGTTCTAAGTTCAATTCTGATTCTGGTTTCGCTCCCGACAAAGGAACAAACACTGACACAAAAACAACGACAAAAAAATGACAAGAAGCGAGACTCAAACGAAAACCAGACTTGGCCAAGACACCAATGGAGACAAAAACACAAAGCAAATGAGTGGGAGCAGGATCAGAACCAAAATAGAATCTAAAACTTTCACAAAGTTCCAAGTTCATTTTTGTTTCCGGTTCCACTTCCTCTAGAGTGAAAAACAAAACACAAGCAAACACAAGACAGCTCAAGGGAGAAATGGACCCAAGAGCACAAGAAAAACCAAAAGCACAAAGAAAAACAACAAGGCAAGGGCGGGGCCAGAATTGGATCCGAACCTGGACTTGGAACCTTCACAAAGTTTTGAGTCCAGTTTCCATCCCAGATCCGCTTCCATCAGATAAAAAAGAAACAAGGAAATAGGAGGAAAAATAAAAACTCCTAAGACCCAAACAAAAACACCAAAGACAAACAAAAGAAAAGGGGGACCCATTTCAATCCAAAAAAAAATGGGGTGGTTATGCAAGGCATAACAAGTCCACCATCATGCTCTTCATTTCATAGTAAATGGCATTCTCATATAATTACTTTAGTTTCACCAATATGCTCTTCACTTTTCTATTGCTTCACTATGAGATTTTACACCATCAAGCAGATAATTACATGTAACTCTATCTTCTTCTCATCAAATCCATGTTTATGAGGGATTTGCCACATTGTTTGATAACTCTGAGAAAAATCTTCTTCATTTCTTCACATGGGAACAAATTCCCCCTTTAATTCTCATTACTAAGATCATGCTCCTTCACAAGAATATCTTAAAGTGGCCCTTTGATCTTTTCTTTTTAATTCTCTAAGGGGTAACTCTTTATGAGTACTCTTCATACTAATCTTTAGTTATCCTATAAGGTGAAAAATAACTCCTCTTTTTCATGCTTATGATGATTGTGCAACTGATTCCTAATTCCCTCACTTTCATGCTTGTTACAAGATGATTGACCTTTGGTATTCTCATAGTGACTTAGTTGTCTTATCCTTCTAGAAGACCGTTCTATTGCTTGTAATATGTATTCATCACTCAGTTTTGATGAAGAAACATGAATAATATAGATTACTTTATCGACATTGCACAATAATCGATGTATACGAAGATTCAAGCCCTATCACATTCATTGTCTCTTATGTGTCTTGAGGAATTGGTAGACATTGTTCTATCACCTTCAAATTCTAGTTTTCATCCTAAAACTCAACATTACAGGTATGTCTTGTGTTATTTGTTGATAGTCTATTGATCCCATGAACTACTTTCCATTTCTCAAACTCTTAGTATGAAGCTTTCCCATACATGGTATAAACCTTGATACTATTGCCAATGTATATTTCTCCTTCCCTCTAATTGTCATAAGCATAGTTCATTGTGATTTGTCTTTGGAGCCATCCTAAAGTCATATAAATTGTGTAGACCTTATATTTCTTACAATTGCTCCATCAAAAATTTGGATTGCATCCCAACCTGTTGTGGGTTGTCATTTTGTCTTTCGTACTACGATCAAAATAGGTCAAGTAGCCTTTGGAATTGCTTTGGGAAACCTATCAAACATTCTCTTGGAGATGTGAAAATTTGTCAGCTTGTTGATTTATGATAGGAGAATACGTTTTTCAAATGGATTGCCATGAAGTCACTGGGATTGCAAACTGTTAACACTCAATGTTTCCTACTTGACCTTTTCTAAAAATTGCACCTATTAAACCTCAAATGGAACCCACCAACTTGACACTTTGGAAAAATATCAAATCTAATTCTAGAAAGCTACCACCCTGGATATTAGTTCATTTAGGTCACATGAACATGTGGAAAAAATGGTTTTTCATCAATCTTTTTCCTCTACAAAATATCAGGCATCAAAGTTGACCTTTCTGAAGATTTTTGGAAATGCAATCACAAAATTGTGTAAAATCCATTTGGATTTGATTTTGAAAAAATACCAAATGAGGAGTTGAGGCTCTGAGAATTTAGGCATGAAGGTGTATTTACATGGGAATAATATGGAATTCCAATAGGTTTTTCATGACAATCTTCTAGTTGATAAATGTTTCCATCCAAAGTTTGTCTCTTTGATAGATTTTACTGTGTAGACAATAAACCTTCACAGAACCCTTCAAATTAGTATTTTGAAACCTTGTCAAAACTGGTCATGGGAAGCTGAAATTAGGTGGAGGAACTTGCATATGGTAGGTGAACATGTTTGTGAAATGATTTGGCACAAGAGTGAACTAGGTTCAATTTATGATTTTTCAAAATAGGCTTCTGGGATAGACTGTACAACTGTATTTTTTAGTGTTGAAATCAAATTTTTCATCATGGGAGTTTAATTTTTTTCCAAAATTCATAGTATATTTTAGGCTCCAACACAACCAAAGGTTACAAATAAGTTAATATTTCTCCCACCTTTCTATCCTCATGCAATGACTCATCAAACTAACTTATAGGTTTGCAACACATAATAGTCCTCACCATTCAAATGGCTGAGTCGACTAGTTTCAAGGGATAGCAAGACACTTTTACTAAGTCAAATGAACAAAAAAATCATTAGAAAGCTTCCTAAATTGAATTCCTTCTCATATTTCTACCAAGTTTACTCTTAACTGATTCTCAATGCTAAGATATTGTTGTACTAGACTAATGTGTAATAAACGAACTTCTTATGCATTCTAATTACATCTGCATTTGCACCACATTTCATACATAGGAACCTCTTGAAGATAGCACAAGTAGAATATTTCTTCATTGCTTAAACTAAATTTACTGCTTATTGCAACATATACACAAAAATATTAATTCCATACATGCCTCATATTCAAAGTTGACTTGGTTGTTTGTTGCTTTACGCATAGGTTATACTATGCCACACACTACCAAGGCATCACCATATATGTGCCTATGCTTCTTTTAAGTGCTTCACTAATATTAATCGTAGAACTATGGATTGTGCTTTATAACTATCTCAAATGATTATTAATTATATATTATATAATTAATATATATGTATATATATATATATCCTTCATGATATACATACATATATATATATATATTAATATATTAACATATACTTAATTCACATGGTTATCAAATATATTAGTTGTTGATTATCAAACATATATAAATATATATAGAATAACATTATGTATATATACAATTATATATAAATATATATTAATATATATGTAACTATATTACTTTATACATATATTTTAATATATACAATATATATATTATATATATATATATATAATATTATTTTAATGCCTTTAGAAAAATATTTATACTCATACCCTTTGATTGACATATATACACGAAGTGTGTGTGTATATATATATGTCACCTTAGTCTAATCAATATTACCACACATATGGGTAATCCATCCATGAGAATGTGTAGGTACATCTACCTATGTATACAAATGTATGTATTCACTCACATTTATGAGTTTACCGTAGACACATACATATATACACATAGATACATTTTATGTATATATCTCATCAAAATAACAATAAACACACAAAGAAGTACTTTCACTTAACATCACAACTTCATCACATTCCTCAATCCAAAAATTCATAAAACAAGACCATAAAACAATATTATAAACACTCACAACCAAAACTGAAGATCACTTACCCTTCACCAGAACTAACTTGACTCAACTAAGACCAACTAGGGTCTGAATGTGTGAATGCTCAAGAATATTGAATTAAAGGTTACTATATCAAGTTCTTCTCCTATGTGATACTTCCCCTCTCTTCTAGAGGTTTGAACCTATTCCTGCATCCAACTTAGTGCATCATAACAATAGTTATCTGAATCAATACATTCATATGCATCACATATTTTCCATATACATAATTATTATAAAACATTAAATTGAATCAAACTTTCATTCATCATATTTTCACTAGGATTCATATATAAAACACATTCACATATATTAAAACAATTTACCAAACAAGGTAATAGTAAATAGGTAATAACACACAGGGTATAACTTTGGAACAAGATTACTTTTGGAAATATATTTCAGATAAAGAATTTAATGTCCTTTTGAACCTCAAGTCTATTCAAGAGAAGATGGAAATCAGAGTCATTGATGAAGAAACCTTTGCTAGATAAAGAGAACTAAGAAGTGAATGGTTTCTTATAGCTAGAAAAGAGGATAGTTTTTGGAAACAAAAATCTAGGGTGCAATGGCTACAAGAAGATGACAAAAATTAAAAAAAATCCACCAATCTACCCTAAAGCATAGAAGAAGAAACAAGATCTAATCTTTGGTGCGAGATGTTGATCATCAAAGCTTGCACCTCTCTGATAGCCTTATGGGAAATTCAACAAGTGGGGCACAAATTTTCACCTCACTAAATACCATTGAGAGTTTTATAGAAATCCGACTCTTCTATGAGTTTGGAGAAAAGGGTAGAAGGAAATGTAAATATAAAAAATGGAAATGGTGATGCACCAAAAGTTTTACAACATTTTAAACCCAAATCTTTTCTATCAATGATATATTAGACACAAAATGCAACAACCCTTCATTGTTGGGAATATAATGAGCATCAAAGGATAAATACAAGCACAATGCAGTGTTTCAAATCTCCCCACAGGAAGTGTTTATTAAGGTATGATCAAGCATAAAAGTTCCCAAAAGTTAACAAAAAAACATTCAGAAATTGCATAAACCATTCCTCCTTTTACAACATAATATGAAAAACAATAACCCTTAAATAAACTAGAGAAGTTCAACAACCATAATCCAACTTCTGCAGGTTATTACTATATCACATAAACCTATAGCATGGAAATTAACTACTCAAACTATTTGAACTAAGCTTAACACAGTGTTTCATTTTGAATGAAAGCATAAAGAAGGAACTTGATAAAGGCCATAAAATGTATAGTTTCAAATATTTATTCCAAACAGTTCGTGCTTTAATATCAAATGACCTTAAAAATAAAGTTCAGATGCTAATCTGATAATAGTTTGAGTTAAAACAATATAACATGCTAGAGAAAAGTAGTGTTCTACCAATTTTTACTTCTAAAAATACTTCTATAACTAAGGAAAACTAAAGAAACTTATTTTTCAAAAACGAGGAACTCCTTGCTTCTATTGCCGCCTCCTTTTTATAGCTGAAAAGAGAGAGAACCATCACCAACATTCTAGAAGTAAATATTACCAAATGCATGCATCTAATAGCTCACGATTTGATTGTAGATCTTTAATTAGGTCATGACAATCTTTGCTCATTAATTCCCAACTATCACATTAATGTCCTTTAGATATTTAGCAAAGAACGCCATCTAAAAGCAATCAGATCCTAAAAAATAGTCTAGAAAAATATGGTTTACCAATCATGTAAATTGATGATGCCGACTCAAAATTTCCAACTTGAAAATAAGAAAGACCTAACATGCTCTGAAAAACTCTACAAAAGATTGCTCCTTAAAAGCGCAAACTTCCCACAACAAAGAGATGTCGTGTCGAGCAGGCAAGGATTCTCAGATTTATGAAAATTTCCTTTGAGAAAATCCCTGTTGCACTGACATGTGTCTTTTCTTTCTTTTGAAAGGAAGATGATAAACGAAAGCCACGCAACCACCATGTGGTGCATTGCTCACCTTTTGGAACAATTTTTGCTTCAAACACAGTATTTCATTCTGAACGAAAGCATAAAGAATGAACTTGATAAAGGCCATAAAATTTACAATTTCAAAGATTTATTCCAAACAGTCTGTGCTTTAATATCAAATGAACTTAAAAATAAATGTCAGATGCTAATCTGATAATAGTTTGAGTTAAAACAATATAACATGCTAGAGAAAAGCAGTGTTCTACCAATTTTTACTTCTGAAAATACTACTATAACTAAGGAAAACTAAAGAAACTTATTTTTCAAAAAAAAGGAACTCCTTGCTTCTGTTGCCACCTCCTTTTTATAGCTGAAAAGAGAGAGAACCGTTGCCAACATTCTAGAAGTAAATATTGCCAAATGCATGCATCTAATAGATCACGATATGATTGTAGATCTTTAATTAGGTCATGACAATATTTTCTCATTAATTCACAACTATCGCATTAATCTTTAGATATTTAGCAAAGAACGCCATCTTAAAACAATCAGATTCTAAAAACAACTTGGAAAAATTTGGTTTACCAATCACATAAATTGACGATGCTGACTTGAAATTTCCAACTTGAAAATAAGAAAGACCTAACATGCTTTGAGAAACTCTGAAAGAGATTGCTCCTTAAAATCACAAAATTCCCACAATAAAGAGATGTCGTGGTGAGTAGGCAGGGATTCTCAGATTTATAAAAATTTCCTTTGAGAAAATCCCTGCCGCGCTGACACGTGTCTTGTCTTTCTTCCAAAAGGAAGATGATAAAAAAAATCCACACAACCACCATGTGATGCATTGCTCACCTTTTGGAACAACTTTTGCTTCAAGCATAGACTCGTCCCGAACCCAAAAACGTATTAAATCCAAATATCAAAAGAAGATTAAGGCAAAATAGCTTCACAATTCTGGCAACTCACAGGGGACCTTCACTTGCAAAGGTATGAACCTAGAGCTTTGGAAATTCCTGGAGTTTGAGGAAAGAAAAATGCTACACCTCCCAATCTAGATTAGTTGGTTGGAAAAGAGCACAAATGACCTCGTATACTTGATCTAATTCAAAGACTTCCTTGAAGGAAACATCTCCCCATCTTACTGAAATAGCCCCAAGGTGATAATAGAGACGAGAAAGGGGAAAGATATCATGCTCGATTTCATCAATGGTGTGTGTCGCACTTGAACCTGGGAGTTATGTAGAATTTCAAACCTTGTGTGTGATTGCATCTATGATCTTCTCAACTAATAGCACATCTCCATCTAGTGAGAAAAGGGGAGGCAAGTCGAAGCTAAGCAGAACATTGAAATCCTTCTTGATTTTATCGACCCTTTTGTTTAACACTGCCTGGCATTCCTTGCTCCTTGTTGTGACTTTGTGGTAGTTGACGAACTCGCTTGCTTTTCTGAAGGTGGCCCTTTGATCTAGAATCCCTACACTTCTTAGGGCCTCATTAATGGCCACACACAATCTGAAAATTAGATTTTCTGATTCCACTACTTAGAGAGCATATATCTGCAGAATTTGGTCAGCTAGTAGGCCAACCTTTTTGTTTAATTCTTGAGCATCCCTTAAAAAATGTAGGGCTGGCCTAAGAATAGTGACTGCAACTATGATCCATTCCCAGTGCATGGATATTAGCTTCTTCAATATCAAGAGGGTTCCAAACCCTTGTGTAGCAGTTAACTCCTAATGGAACTGAGCAGTTAACTCCTGATGGAACTGGGCCTCTCTCTCTCTCTCTTACATTCTCCTCCATTTGATTCTTCTCTCTTAGGGAATTTGTTAGTTTAGAGTTCAACCTTTTGATCTCTTGGTCACAAGCTTGGAGAGAGGACATGATCTCTTGCTTCTCTTGTCTTGACTTTTTTGCTTCCACCTAGGCCTTTTATAGATTGTCGGAAGCTTGAGATCGCACATCATCTAGCTCTCATTGTATGTTTTCTTGAGTACATTGATACTCTATTTTTTTTCTGGCGCTCAGTAGCAAGCTCAACTCTTAACTTTTTAATTTCAGCATACAGCTGAACCTATTCACCTTGGGTTTCCTCAAGCAACTTAGTTGCTTCTCCTTGCTGATTTTGTATATGTCTTATACGGGCCATCTCGACATCTTTGGCCTTGATCTCTATCTACATCCTACTTAGTATTTCCCCTATATTTATCAACTCGATCTCACACTTCTTCAATTTTTGGTCCAGCCTCTCGTAATCCATATATACCACCTTTTGGGTGGCCTTAAATAGGACCACCTTGTCACGCGGGCGAGTTTTGTTTAAATTCAGACCCATGGCTCTAATTTCGTAATCTTCCATCTACATTTTTCCCTCGGGTTTGGACACAAGCGACTTCATGGTAGTGGTCAACAAAGAATTTCACTATTCATTGAAGGAAGCTTCAATCTTCTTGGTAGCCGGCAACACAGTGTTCTTTAACTATCATTTCTACTTTCTATCCTATCGGGCCTACTTTGTTGCATCGAAATGATCTTGGAGACTCTGTGGGGTGTCAATTCTTTGTGCTACAATAGAAGCACCTGGATGGAGACCAAAAAGGGTGACAGAAGGAGAAAAATTAGATGTGTGAGCATGTAGGGAAGCAAATGGGAGTGTTATCATGGAAAATGGTGGGATACCAAATTGAGATTGGGCAAGGGGAAAACTAGTTGGGGTGAAAAGAGAAACGGGCAGAAGGAGAGATGATTTCCTAGAAGTGGATGGACTTGGAGTAATGGGAAATATGGATGTTTCAGCTTTTTCAATGGGGGTCCTTGATAGGGCGATCAAAGAATCAATAGCGGCTAAGGCAAATGTTGCTCGCTCGGTGCATGAGGTTAATTCACAAGGTGCATTGTTAATAATGGTTGGGGGATCATTAAGGATCAAAAGATCAAGGTCCATAGAGGGAGGAATCTTCTCCACAGATGGGGGCAGAGGAGTAACTAGAGATGCAGATGTAGGAAGAAGAGAGGGAGCGAAACTTACTTCGACCACAACAGCCAAAAAACCTTGCAGAGTAGACTCCACTTCTTCTTCTCCTCTAACTGATGTACCGGTTTTGCCTAGATCTTACACTTGTCTTCTCTTTGCATTACTGAAACTAGTCGTTTTGATCCTTTAGCAGCTAATCCCATCGAAACTTGGCCTTTGTTAACCACAATGGACCTTCTTGGGGACCATTGAGCTCTTTTTCCTTTGCTTCAGGCACTGATGGTGGATGTGACTTGTGAGTCCTTTTACCTTGATCCTTTCCTCTTTTCTTATTCTTGGGGCTAGGAAGCATGGCACAAAAGCTCCTCTTGTTCAATCTCATGACTTGTCTCTGGATTACTATTGTTGGTGTTTCGTGTGGCTACAATTCTTCAAATAGGGCATCGAGGCACCTCATCTCTTGTCAAAACCTCTAGAAATCTGCCTTCTTTCTTTCCAACCACCCCTTGTGTTTTAATTGTGTACTAAGGGATTTACCCATTGGGAGGTTCCTCTGATACCCTACCTACACTACATAGAAATTCAGCCATTTTGGTTGTTTGAATGGTATGTGGGCCAATTCTATGTATACATTTGGCCTTCCTTGAGTTAGATTCTTCCTCCACTCAAAATACTCCCAACTCCCATGTTTCAAAGTTGGGAGATGCTTTATCGGGTTGTAGTCCCATGTTTCACAAATAAGAACCAAGCCTAGGATCGCCAGTTAGTTTGTAAGCTCACCCTCCACCTTTTGTCTTGTCAGTGTTACCTAATTGTTGGTAATGCTAAAGGAGATCGGATAAATCCCTATCTTATGATTGCTGGCTCAATAGGTATTGTCGGAAAGGGTTGCCTAAAGGAATTCCTCCAACACAAAAAATCTATCTGTTACAAATTTGGGGAGTTTGAAAGGCTCTCGATGAAACCATGGAATTTGATACACGTAAAATCCTCACCAAGGAAATAATCCACTGGGGTCGGCGAAGTCTTCATCCATTGCAAGACCTCAGGATAGAAATGGCCTATAGAGCATGGAAAAAAGTCTTAAAGTACTGGCCTTATAAAATAATCTACAAACCAGTAGTAATCCCATGTTCTTGAAAGAACATGAGGCTGATCCCACAAAGCTGGTTTATAATTTCTGGGAGATTCTAATTTTTGCTGAAATCACATATGTTTAGAAAATATAATGATCTAAGCCTTAAAAATTTCCATTTAAAGCATTCCAATTGAAGAGGGTTTGATCAAACTACCTTAGATCAAACCCCCTTGGATAGAACCCTACTAGTTTTAAACCATACCTGTAACAGAGTCTCCTTTACACATATTAAAATACTGATAAAAAACCACTTTTGATTTACCTTTTTGGGGATCAAATGAATTCATTTAAAATTTATTTTTTGTAAGTATGTAGTCCTTATTATAAGCTTCCCAAAAAGTATAATTTTATTATTATATTTATTTTTTATTTCTTGTGAATGTAGGTTTTTCACCGAAAATCAAGCTCTTTGTTCTTCACATGTGGAAAAATAGAAGAGTATAATTTTTTTTGAAAAATATGAGTGCACTAGATATTGAAGTCCTTGATCCAACAAAAAAATAAATTGAATTTCGATACATACAAAAAAAGTTACGAGTTATACAACCTATGTCTGAATTGTAATTGGTTTGACTTTGAAACTTGATTAAGGAAAAAATTTCAATAATACACTATCTAACCAATTGGAAGCACTAGATATTGGAGTTACAAATCTAAATTCGAAATTAGAATTTTATCCTTCATGAAAAAATGTTATGCATTATACGGTGAGCATCACTCCTTAAAACTGTTGTTTTCTGAAAAAAACTAGTTTTCGAAGGAGATGGAAAAAGAAGTGCAATCTGATTCCAAAATTTTAAAAAAATATATATTTAGAATCTATAGACAAAATTTCACAAATCACTAGTTTTCATCTTCAAATTCCTCATGGTTTAGCCGCCTTAGGTATTCGAAAGTGAAGATTTGGTTAGAAAAAATTAGTTCAATGTCCAATTTGGCCAAAAATTGTAAACCAGTATTGTGGGATCACCCATGAGTCCATACAAAAATTGGTTGATAGAAACCCTTTACATTGAACCTAAACACTGGCAAGCCTCTCTCTAGAAACTCAAAATTTTGATGCAAAATCAATTGACCCAAGAAAGAAGAATGCCTAAATTTATACTTAGTATCATAGGTCCTCAATTGCTCTAGCATCTCGTCAGCTACTGCATCAACAAAATCATAATACTTCTGACTTTTCTTCTTTTTAAGCATGAAAGCCACTGGGCCTATCTAAAAGGGATGGACATCTTCATCATCATCAAGGCTATAAATCCAAGCCAACATTGAGAAAATAGACTGTCTTTCTTGATTTTTCTACGCGCAAGAGGAAAAGAAAAGTGATCTCTCTTTGGTCTTTCCTTTGTTACATCCTCATAAAATTGCCCCTTCCTAGTTCTGGCTTCCCAGAATCTTTCCATCTCTTCCTCATCAAAATGTTCAGTGCCCCAAGTTGTAGGGATACACAACATATCCCGTATGGCCATTGCAGAAATTGTAACCTTGATCTTGTTGTCCACAATAACTCATGTCTCCTTGTTGAATCTTTTGGCACATGTGTCTACTAGCTTTGGGAATGGGTATACAATGAGCAACATGAACTGTGGAAATCCACAATTCTAGAGCTGAGAAGCGAAACCTACAAATGAGCCATGTTGCATCATTCTTTAGAGTGCCCCTCCCTAAGGATTTTAGGGTTAGTCACTAACTTTGGGTCAAAAATGTTGTCGGCGAAATCCTGCACCACCTCTCTTATGACATGATTATATGGCTACACTGATTTGCAATAATCGAACTGATGCTCTTCTGGTGTTGGGGCATTGGCGAATGAATTCATCCCAAAGATATTAGTGTAACCCATCCTTTTAGATGAGGTTCCAACCTTTCTACCAGATGTTGATGCTTCTTCCATGGCTATGCCAAGAAGTTGTAGAGAGTTTCTTCAATGAAATGGCAACTTGCTTTTTTTCCACTTAGAAAATCCTACCTTTGGGTGCAGTTAATTCCTTTGTAAGTACATGCAATTAAGGCTCTGTCATTATCGTCGGTCCACTAAATGCTACCACCAAGGTGATACATGTGGATATGGGATCCGTATCCCTTGGGAATATTGAAAACACCGCGAGAATGGAATTAGTACATTCTCCCTGCTGCCTCTTTCACAAATAAGCTAATTGCATTGGAAGGCATGATCTTAGCTATGAGAAGCATGCTTAAGTAGTGCAAGTTACTTTTGAAAAGTCATGCTTATTTAATTTGTTAGAACTTAACGTGTTAATCCATATATTTTTATATAAGAAAGCGAGCTGGTGTTGATGATGGCAAAGAACACATGTTGACGATCAACCTACACAAGCATTTACTCCCAATGCCCAAATTTATTTCTCAGGACCTCTTGTCATATTTTCCGTATGATTTGTTTCTTTCCCTCTGACTACTTTGGTATTTTCTCCATTGTCATCCGGCCAAAAATAGACTTTCCATTGGTTGGTTTCATCGACACATCTTTTCTATAAATAGCTATGCCACCTTATTACAATATTCTTTCGAAAGATAGTTTTTTAAGTTTAGCAATAGTTTCTTGCTATCTCCCATTCTGTTACAATCTACTACTTTATCATAATGTCAACTGGCATAGGAATTCCTATTCAGCTTCTACCATGGAGGCCACGATACGCCTTTGCAGGGGAGGTCACTTGTGACAGAATTAGGTGCCTGGTGAAGAAGTGTGACTGCCTTGGCTTAGTTGCATTCAAGGGAGTAATCAGCCAAGACTATATTGAAGATGAGAACTAGTTGAGAAGCAAATATAACATTGTTTCTCGCTTCATGGCCTCCTTACTCGACCTGAACATCACCAAGCCCATGATAATTGAATTGTGCCACCATCTAATGTTTGAATTCGTACTGCTAGGAGGGCTTGGAAAAATCGTGCAAGTGGATATCACTGGTGTCAGTATTTTGAGTGCCATGGACATCCACAGGCACGTCAATTATGGGATAGATGTAGCCTAATTTCCTTTCCTCACCGACTTCCACACCATGGACCTTAAGAGGCATTGTTCATCATCTCAGCCAATGGCCACCTACCTGCTAGGGGAATATGGCGTGGAACGAATTCCTTGGCTCGACTAGAAGAAACACTTCAAGTTTCTAGTGTATAGCAATGGAAATGAGAACTGAAGTTCGTGCTATGTTGAGTCCATGTGTGTTGTGTGTTCACCCCCCTTGTCACCCTAACAAAGAAGAATAAGAAGAAGAAGAACCTAATGATGAGCTGCTTCGACTACTTAACAATGACTGGAGGCTTAGCTTTACTATTTTTTGCACGTTGCCTCCTTTTTTCTTCTTTTTCTTTGTGACTCTTTTTGGGTTTGCTCGAGAGAACTTCACGTTTAAATCTTAGCCTTGTGCTTGTATTACATTGTAATTTCTTTTATGAATATAATATAATACAATACTTTTCTACTTCCTCTGTGTTATTCTCAAAACTAAAATGTATTTACAAAAAAAATTACATATGGTACATAACTATGAATTTTTTTTAAAGAATTTGCGCATTTAATGGAAATTTTTTAGATAAATACCGTTCACCAGTATATCTAGGGCATTACATTTTATATCTTCAAGCTCATACACATTATTTTCTTTGCATGTGTTGATACAGAAGGGTCCCTTCCATAGTGCTTCAAATTTTGTATGTTGTCTTGGTTTCGCAATGTGCTCATCATACTTTAGTACCAGGCTCCCTTCCCTAAAATTTGGGTTGGAGGTCTTTTTATCGAACAATCGATTCATTTTCTGTTGGTGATTGATCATGGCTCCATAAGCCTTTTCTTTGTCTTCCTCAAGTTTGAGGAGTTCCGCCAACCTTAGCTCCATCCTACCGCTTTCTTCAATCTCCAAGACTTTTATTAGTTGCAAGGAAGGGATTTCTACAAATATAGGTAAAAATACCTCTTTTCTGTATACTAGTTCATAAGGAGAGGCCTTTAGGATTTGCTTGGGCATAATCCAGTCTACCCACAAAGTAGCTCGCAAGTGCTTGTGCCAATCCCTTTATCACTTTGACTCGATGCGCTTGATTAACCTAATTAGTTTTTTGTTGGTCAACTCCGCTAACCCATTTCTGTATGGGTAGTAATTTGATGAAGTTTTAAGGTAAACCCCATGTTTGATAGAGAAATATGACATCCCTGAACCTACAAAAGCTCTTGCATTGTTGGATATGATGGTTTTTGGCGAGCCAAACCTTGCTACCAGCTCTTCAAGGAAATTGATGATCTTGTCGTCTATAGCATCTTTTAGGGTGATGGCCTCCGTCCACCTTGTGAAGTAATCGGTCGTCGTAAGGATCCACTTATGGCCAACACTTGAAATAGGATTTATTATCCCGACGAAATCCAAACCCTATTGAGCAAAGGGTTCCTCAGTTACAATTGGGCTCAAAGAAAAGGAAAAAATATTTCTTTTGCCAACAAAATATTGGCACTAAGTACACTTTTGCACCAAATGGTGTCCTTCGAAAAAAATGGAGGGCCAATAATACCCTGCTCGCATTATCTTTAAGGTGGTAGTTTTGGTAGAGAAATGTCCACCCTTAGGACTACTATGAAATTTGTTAAGAACTCTTTCCACCTATGGCTTATCCAAGCATTGGAGCAAGACACGATCATAATTCCTTTTAAATAAGATACCTTCAATTAATACATACCTAGTACCTTGCAGTCGTTAGTATCACCTCTTGTGAGATGGAAGGTTTGTCGGGTACTACCCATTTTTCATATACTACATTCAATCCATCACCTAGGACTCGTTAGACTTGAACTAGTTTGTGTAGACTTGATTGGCCTCCTTCTCAACTACATAACTTGATTCATGTACAAGATATTTGCATAGACCTCTTCCTTGAACTAGCCTGGTTGGTCTAATGTCGACGTCATACTTTAGGATCTTGGTGATCTAGTTTTCCCTCTTCTCGATTATCTCTCCTTCGGTGATATACTCCCGCACACTAGGATGTGCGATGAGAATAGTGATTCTATTGGTTGACACCAAATTTTAGAACTTCTTTAGGATTTTAAAAATGGAAAAAGCCTACTTTTAAATAAAATTATACCTGGCTTCATATCCTTTAAGATTTCTTGAGTGAAATGTGATAGGATGCTCTTCGTTATTTCCTTTGTCTTTCTAACTAAGTACCGAAGCTATGCTATGTTAGCTGTTGTATACATAGAGTAGAAAATATTTGGAAAAGTCCAGGTTAGCCAACACTGGGGTGGAAAAGATAGCTACCTTTATCTACTCGAAAGCTGCTTTTTCCTTGGGGGTCCATTTGAACATTAGGTTCTTTTCTAGGATTAGTGTGATAGGTCTCGCAATGCTTGCAAAGTTTGAAATGAACTTACTAACAAAGTTGATCTTCCCTAGGAAAGACTGTAGTCCCTTCTAATTTACTGGTAGGGGTAACTGCATTATAGATATCACCCTTTTGGTGTCTATTGATATTCCCTCTTTTGACACCACAAAACTGAGTAGCTTACCTTGGGGCACTCCAAAAACACATTTTTTGGGATTCAAGGAAATCCAGAACTGTTGACATTTATGGAAAACATTTTCCAGATGATCAAAGTGATCATCGTTTGAATTTGAAAAGACCGTTAGGTCATCCAGATATACTAAAATAATTTGATTAATTAATCCTCTGAAAGAAATATCCATTGCTCGTTGAAAAGTCGCAATAGCATTTGAAAGTATGAACGACATTTTTGAGTACGCAAACATTCCCCACTTAGTGGTAAACATTTTTTATGTTGGTCACCTTCCTGAATACATATACCTGGTTATAACTTGAGAAACCATCAAGCAATGAAAACATCTCCAATTCGGCCACGATATGTAGGATCTGCTCCATTGATGGCAAAGGGTAGCGGTCTTTTAGTGAGGCTTTATTCAAATCTCTGAAATCAACATAGAGCCTAATATCATCATTCTTTTTCTGAATTGGTACCAAATTTGACACCTAGGTGGAATGCTTAATTGGATATATGATCCTTGATTCGGTCAATTTGGTGAGCTCTTACGCCATCAATGCCCCGACCTTCGGATTGACTGGCCTTTATTTTTTTTGGATAAGATTTGATCCTTCTACCAAGTCAATAGTATGTTGAATTATGCTCGGATCATACCCTCTAAGATCATCATAGGTCCAATTTACAACCCCATCATATCTTGAACATAGATCCTTTAGTCTTTCCTTTTCCTTTCGCCGAACATCCCTTCCAACTTTTAACTTTCTGCTGCTTTTGACATCGAGTTCTTCATAATCCCTTATGTCCGTAGTGAACCTCTGTTTTCCATTTCTTGCATCCTCATAGTCAAAAATATTTTCAAGGGAGATTAAATATTAAGGAAGCTTATTTATTTTTAACTGGATAACTTGCTCTTAAGGAGATTCTTCTCCTGGCCATGAACAGTCAGAAGCTCTTCCTAATTTTTGTAGAAAGGTAGCGATCTAAATATCATCCTCAAATACTTGCCAGTTTTGATCATTTTCGGGAATTGCTGGTCATACGATGATCTGCACTACATTATGTTTTGTTGTTGAATTGAAAATTGGTTCAAATTGTGAACTGATTGAAGCCATCTGATTTGCGACACTATTTTGAGATCGAGGAATGACTCGTATATTAAAAGATTCAAAACTCTCAATCAGGTCCCATATCCAATGTCTATATGACTTCATTCTTATATTCTTCACAGTTGCTTGCCCATGGACCTAGCTCACAACTAACTCTAAATCTCTAAATGCTTGTATTCTCTTCATGTCCATTCATTCTATAAGAATAAGACCATGAACCAAGGCTTCATAATTTACTTCATTGTTTGAGCAAGATAACTAAAAATGAAAAGCCTTGAGGTTCTCTGATCCTGTTGGGGACACTAGTTAGACACCCACTCCAGAACTGACTTTACATTTGGTGCCATCAAAATATAAGGTCCATAGAAAGTTGTTAATTGAATCATGATATTCCTCCAGATCCTTTATCAATTTTGGAAAGACTTGATCGTCATCGAAAATCACATAGGTTCCTAGTCCTATCGCATGAAAGTTGTCAAATGGGCCAGAATTGATGAATTGTTTGAGGAGGACCTCCTCTTCGGGATTCCAATCACTCATGTCTTCTTCATCTTATAGCATTTATACACAATATCTCCCCCTTTCAGAGAAGGAGGTATGTGCTACTTCAAATCATAGGACTACATTGTCCGCTATGTGTTCTAGATGCAAAGATTCATATAGGATTTTCATCTTCACCCCATGCTTGGTCCTCAATATCAGGTGATACCAATCAAACTCTAAATATCCACCAAGCTTTGTGGTGAAATCTCTTGAAAGACACATTTTGAAGACCGAGGGACTATCTATCACCACTATTTCTTGTGTGACTGTTTGGCTTGGTCATGAGAAGAGGGTTAAAGACAAATATTTAAAGCAACCAATGGTCAAAACCTTCTTCCTATCTAATTGCATGATTCCCCTCTCAAGGGCCTCATACTTAAGATTCAGGGCATCAACCACTTGCTTTGGCATGACCATTGTACTTGCTCCCGAATCAATCATGTTATTATGCAAAATCTTATCTCCCATAATAAGTGTTAAAAAGAAAGGTGTGGGCTTTGGCTTGCTTACCTCTTTCTCTTTTGAATTGTCTATTTCATTCACAAAATCTATGGCTTTTGAAGCTTGAGGGTCTGATGTGGGTCCTTTATCTTTACTTTGATCGCATGGCAGAGTCACATTCGTCAATGATATTTGTTCTTCTTTCTTTAACGCTTCCCAAAGCAACACCTTTTTTTTGGGAATGGATATGAAATCCCACAGAGATACATTAGTGGGAACCTTCTTCAAATTTTCCACCACATCAAGCATTCCAACTGGCTAGACCTTGGGCTTAAATGGTGGTATCTCTCTTGTCTTTGGAGGAAAATGATTCGTCATGAATGGGTTTGGCATCTTATCCAACTCTTTTGCTAGCAATGATAGAGTTCACAACTGCTGAGTACGTTGCCCAGTGGTCTGCGGAGTCTACTTTTCTTGGAGTGGTGGTTGACGTAGTTAAGGACGTGGTGGAGTTTGTTGTATGTATTCTCCCATGAGCCTTCTTTTGGATCTTGTGTTGTAGTCTGATTGTACTTGTGGAGTGCTATTCATCGAAGCTTCATTTGTGAATACTACATCTTCATCCTCCATCCATGAAAATAGTGCTTGGTCTAGCACAATATCCAGTTCTTGTTCCAAAGACATTCCTTGCATTTGCACTCTAAAGTGGGAATTTTCCATTTTAGGGGATTCATATTCTTCCACATTCGGGAGTGCACTCTTGTTTCTTTGTTCTGCTATCTTTTGTTGCATATTTCCCCTCAGACAATTTTGGGGCATATGACTATCACCATACATTCTCATCTTTTTCCAAGTTGTTTTGGCCTAGAATTAACTCTTTACTCTAGCTGTCATTGATTTTATGTAGCGGCATAGTGACCAGAACTATCTGGTTTGTAGATGTCATTTTTTGACCTCCTCCTATTGAGGGTCCTTGGTAAGTGTTCTATTAATAGGATGGCCTTCCCCCCTGATAGGTTTGAGTGGCTTGCTCTAAAGGTGTCACTTGTTGTCGTTTGATGAGAACTAATTCATTAGCAAAAGATCGCATGAGACTCTTCATATCATTGATGTCCACTACTAGAGCGGAAGAGCCTGACATGCTCGGTTGCATGGCAAGGTACACGTACATGGACTACAACATCGTTGATGTTGCCACTTGTGTAGCAGAAGTGCTTGGAGTAGCTTCTTCTCGAGGACCACCAGATATTTCTACAAATATGGGCATCGAAGGTCATGGTGGAAGCTTTCCTACGTCGATCAAATTGTTCTCCACACGCACAACCAACTCATGTGTATCGAGTAATATATCCCCTCCCATAGAGGTTATCATAACCATGATGTCTGAATTGAAAGCCTTCAGGTAGAACATAAACACCATTGCAAATGGGGTTTGGGAAATTATAGGGATTCTTTGCCAGGTTTTGTGAAACCTGGTGTTGAAGTCACTCATTGCCTCTTGCGGGGCTCTTTCTATAGTGATTAATTGATGTAGTAACAGAGAGTGATCTCCCTTCTCTGAGAAGCATTCAAAAAAACTTTTCTCCGAGCTAATCCCAGGAGCGGATAGTACCCAAATCCAAAGATCAATAACAATATTAGGCTTTTACTTTGAACGAAGTGACCAACAGCCTAAGAGCAATATCTTCCTCTGCTATGTTATGTACCCTGCATACCTTTGCTATATCTTAGAGATGTTTAGAAGGGGTTTTGATGTCTTCTCTAGAAAATTTTGGAATAGCCTTGAGGGTGTTAGCAAGTATGGAAAGCCATACCTCTGGGGGTGTAGGTGGTTGTAGTGGACTATCACTATCCCAAGTTACAAAATTTCTAGGAGCAAAGGCAACTATGTGAGCCATGGAGAACAAATTCCTATGAATCAGGTATACTAGTATTTTGATTTGGAAAGTTTTGCCTCCAAGTGGAGTAGATAAGGCTCTAGATCCTGGGCTCTCGCTTCTCACTCTATTACTACTTATAGGTGATACATAACCTATAAGTCTTCTTCTCCTAGATACCGAGGCAGGTAACTAGGAGTACTAGAAATGGCTTCTCAAGGATGCTCTTGTTTGGATTCTAGGCATGAAATTTCCAACTTCTTTCATTGGCTTGATTTAAGAAATATTTCTAACTTCTAATTAGATGTTTGGAAAACTTTAGGTCCCACTAGGCGTGCAAGAAAAAGAACCATTGATCATTAAATATTGTGCCTCTCCAATAGCCTTATGGGAAATTCAGTGAGTGGGGGACCAATTTGCACCTCACTGAATACCTTTGAGATTTTTATAGAAAGCCAACTTTTCTCTAAGTTTGGAGAAAAGGGTAGAAGGAAGTGTAAATATAAAATGTGGAAATGGTGATGAGCCAAAGGTTTTATAACATTTTAAACCCAAATATTTTGTATGAATGATATATTAGACACAAAATGCCACAATCCTTCATTGTTGGGAAGAGAACGAGCAACAAAGGCTAAATACAAGCACAGTGCAATCTTTCAAATCTCCCCACAGGAAGTGTTCACTAAGGTTTGATCAAGCATAAAAGTTTCCAAAAGTTAATAGAAAAGCATTCAAAAATTGCATAAACCATTCCTCCTTTTACAACATAATATGAAAAACAATAACCCTTAAACAAACTGGAGAAGTCGAATAGACATATTCCAAATTCCGCAGGTTATTACTATATTACATAAACCTACAACATGGAAATTAACTACTCAAACTATTTTAACTAAGCTTAACACAGTGTTTCATTCTGAACAAAATCATAAAGAAGGAACTTGATAAAGGCCATAACATGCACAGTTTCAAATATTTCTTCCAAAAATTTCGTGCTTTAATATCAAATGAACTTAAAAATAAAGGTCAGATGCCAATCTGATAATAGTTTGAGTTAAAATATAACATGCCAGAGAAAAGTAGTGTTTTTCCAATTTTTACTTCTGAAAATACTTCTATAACTAAGGAAAACTAAAGAAACTTCTTTTTCAAAAAAAAGGAACTCCTTACTTCTATCACCACCTCCTTTTTATAGCTAAAAAGAGAGAGAACTGCCGCCAAAATTCTAGAAGTAAATACTACTAGATGCTTGCATCTAATAGCTCATGATCCGATTTTAGATCTTTAATTAGGTTGTGAAAATATTTTCTTATTAATTCACAACTGCCATATTAATTTCCTTTAGATATTTAACAAAGGCTGCCATCTGAAAATAATCAGATCCTAAAAAACAACCTGGAAAAATCTGGTTGACCAATCATGTAGATTGACGACACTGACTCAAAATTTCCAACTTGAAAACAATAAATACCTAGCATGCTCTGAAAAACTCCAAAAGAGATTTCTCCTTAAAAGTGCAAATTGCCTGCAGCGAAGAGATGATGTTTCAAGCGGATAGGGATTCTCAAATTTATGAAAATTTCCTTTGAGAAAATCCTCGCCGCGCTGACACGTTCCTCGACGCTTTTTCCCAAAAGGAAGAAAATAAATTAAATTCATGCAGCCACCATGTGGCACATTGTGTGCCTTTCAGAACAACTTTTACTTTAAGCACAGACTCATCTTGAAGCCAAAAATGTATAAAAGTTGAAAATCAAAAGAAGATTAAGGCACAATATCTTCACAAGAGACAACAAGGGTCTTCTTACCAAGGATGAATACTTGGAAGCGAGAATTTGGATTCAATGTCACAAGGTACTAAAAGACTTTCCCTTTCGTTATTTTGGGGAAAATGTGATGCTTATATTATCAAATACCTTACTTGTGATGGCCGCCAAAATCTGTTATATACTGTGCATTTCAAGTTGTTGAACCACTTACGACATGATCAATTAGTCAATGTACCTAATTTTCTATACAACATGTTGAAAGGAATGACCTCTGAATATCAAAGGAAATAGATTGATACTACATTGTATCATCTTATTTTATAATCTTATGAGTTAAGAGAAGTTTTAGAATTCAATATCCATAGGTTGGTTGGGATGCTTTTAAAGATTGCAAAGAAATCACTAAGTTGCTTGAGGCACCTGAAGTAGAAGATGAACCCTTACCTGATCCTAAACCAGAAGTTGACTTGAAGCATGATGAACCTGAAAGAGAAGATTTCCCCATTGCACCATCTACTTCACCTACCTACAGCCAAAGTGGGACCGAGAAACATGATATGGAGGTAACAGAGGAACCCTCATCCTCCAAAAACCCTAGAGCTAATAGAAGTACTGTGTCAACATCCTCAAAAGGGAAAAGAAAGAGGAAAGGAGTTGACATGCAGGAGAATGTTGTAAAGAAATAAGATGAAGGTAGGAAAAAGATGAGTAAAAGAGGAAAGGAGAGTAAAGTTACATAGGAAATTGTTACTCCTTGCCACTCAGGAAGGATAAAAATACAGAGAATTGAGAAGAGAAACATGTAGGAACAATTATAGGAAGGAAAGGTTAAGGAACAACAACATCATGATACACTAACGATATACCTAGACATAGCTAGGGAAAGAGCTGACCTTGATAGTGTTTATGTTGAAAATGTTGATGTGCCTGCTAGAAGAAGAATATATATATCATCTTCCTCTGATTTTGACTCAGAGGATGTTTTCATTTCCAAGAAGACTAGAAGAGTAGTTCCTAGTGACTCTCTTAGAGAATTTTTTGATGCCAAAGGTGATGACAGTGATGGTTTGAATTTTGAAGAAGAAAAGGAATTGCTAGAGGAAACATAAGAAAAGAGCTTTAAGAAGCCAGTGATAGGATACAACAATTGGAAGAACATGTAAAAGGGTATGAACAAAAAGACAAAAAAAAGGAAATAAGAATCAAGGAGCAAGATGAGAGAATACATACATATGGCCATGGAAATAAATTGGACCTATTGGCACATATGGCCAAACATAAAATGGGAATTTAAACTGATTTGAATTTACAACCCCCTGTTGTAAAAAAAATAGCCTACCATACTACTTTTTCTTTGGGATTTGAATTGATGAAAATTACTACTCAATTCAGATAGGGAAAAGAAAATTGGAAAAAAGAAAAGCAAATTTTGAATGAAACTAAGAATTTGGAGTTGAAAATATTAGAGGAGAAATTGACAGAAGTGGTCGATAGAGCTATCCAAATAGTTGAATGTAGACCTCCATCTAGGGTTTATGCATTGTTCTTAATGGAAAAATTTCTTAGTTTTCAATTCAATAAGTTTCTTAATGACCAGCCCTTTGCTTTGGATAAGAGACACAATTTTCTCACTTACTTGAACAAAATCACTTTAGTGAAGCAAGACTAGTTATGTGAATATTATTTGCATAATTATGTTATGACAGAAGATACTGAATGGAATCCCTTGATTTATGTTGGGTATTTTCAAGTGAGAGCTCTTGCATCTTACTTCAAAAATGAACAACTCCATGGGGAGTTAATGGAGAAATATGAAGAACAGGAGAAAACAATGGCAGTGCAAATTAGAAAGGAAGCAATGAATCTTGATATAGTCATTACTCAATGGTTAATACCCCTTTCTCAAAGGGGGCTAGGGAAAATAATTATAGACTTAAGACTCTGGGATTATAGAAGGATTCAATAATTGGTAGTGACCACTCTTCAAAACTACCTGGTACATGTAAGGAATAGATGGGACAGTCTGACTCCAGAACTACAGAGGAAGGAGCCTCACTCCCTCTACAATTTTATGAGCATGTTTAAGAGGTTACACAAGTATGTTGAGATCTCAGGAATAAGGGGAGTGGAATGACTTCCAATGACTTACCACCCTCCTATCCTACTTCACCCAATTCCACATTGGACTAGACAGAGTATTGATTAGGACAAAAATGAAAAATTAGACAAGATGAAGAGGCTTGCATGCTATAATGGTTTCTACCTCAAATAGTGACAAGGAGTCATCACAGTCATGGATCTCAGGAAAATTACTTTGTTTTACAATCTTCTCCCCTAGGTGATTTAGTGTGGTATTTTTGCTTGAGGACAAGCAAAATGACAAGTTGGGGGGAATGATGGGTCTGGTTATTAGTATCTTTTTGTTTCTTTTCATATACTTTTAGGACACTTTACCTATGTTTTTAAAGTATCTTTTAGACAAAACTTCCATAATATGTTATCCTTTCATGAATACCTTGCAACCTTGAACCCATTTTGTGGAAACAAAATATGGTGAAAATATGTATAGCATTGCATGGTTTAAATATGAATATATATATATATATATATATGTATATGAATGGAATGCTATGATTTAATTATGGTGGTTAGTTGCATATGTATGTCAATGGATTAATCTCTCTACAACTTAGCACGTGGTAGCAAGGATGGAGTATTTGTTGCCAGTACCAAAGCAGAAAAATGGGAAATTAATGAAGTTCAAGCTATCCAAAGAGTAGGAAGCTATGGAGCTGAGCGTGGTCATTACATATGGAAGGAATAAATGTGGGAAGATATATGTTCTTGAATGTTGGAAATTTTCCTATGTTTTTCACATGTGAGCTCTCCTTATTTGAATATGTCTCTTTTTCCTTTTCAGTTAGATGAATATGTCAATCATTATTCCACGTCCTCATATCTGGGAATGGGATGTATGATTGTAGTTAGTTAGTTGGAAATTCAAATAAAACTCTCCCTGTTTTGTATAAAGCCATGGGATGAGTTCATAGATCAGTTAGTTGATTAATACAAGCTATTATTAGTTAGTAATTTCTTTCCAATTTTCAAATTATCCAAAAACATGTTAAAATGATATTATGGAATAAAATCTGCAAGAAGGATTTTTTGTTAATATCTTGTGCTATGCAATGAATGGAGTTGTATGATGCATGCATGTGTGAGAATCTAAGCTAGATTTGGTTTTTAGTTAAGTGAGGCAGTCTTTTGAGTTGGCCACTCAGGTACGACTCTTCACTTCATTCATCTATCCCATATTAGTGATATTAAACTACTTGAACATATATCCCATTCTCCTAGACTCTTCCAGTGCCCATAAGAGTTCAAAACATATGAAGTCCCAACATTTCTGAAAGAATAAAGCCGTATAACCATTTGGGCCAAGAGATTTTTCTAGTGGAAGTGAGAAGACTACATATGTAAGCTCCTCTAAAGTAAATGGTCTCATCAATTGGTTATTATCTTCATTATTGATTAAATGAGGGATTGTGGCTCGAAGATCATTTTCATTATTGGCCTTATTAACATCAATTGTTTGTGGAGTAGAAAGAAGTTCTGAAAATAATTTAATGCCCTCATTATTGATATGTTCTTCCTTTGTTAACCAGATTCCTGAAGCCAATTACTGAAGCCAATTCCTGAATTAAGTGAATTGATTTTTCCGCCTTTTTAATATGTACAGAAGCATGGAAATTTTTTGTGTTACGATCCCCCTCTTTTAACCATAGCTCCCAAGACTTTTGTCTCCAATATGTTTCTTCCCTTGCACATAATTCTTCCCATTCTGCCTACAAAGCCTTCTGTTTTTCATATAAATATGCATCTAGACCTTTCTTTATTATACATTCATGCAAGGCTGTGAGATATTTAAATACTGAATCCTTCTGATGGAAGATATTTTTGAAAACTTGCTTGTTCCAAATCTTTATTTGGTGTTTAACATGAACCAATTTCTTGTAAAATTGGAACATTTTAGTCCCCTCCTCATATGGAGCATTCTCCCACAATTGTTTTAGTAGATCTAAAAATTTAGGATGCCTCAACCACATACTCTCAAATTGAAAAGAAGATTTTACCCTTGGAATAGATATGTCTGAGATGTCTAAACAAATTGCATAATGATCAGATTCTAGATAAGGCAGAATATCAGAGTTTAGCTTATGTGGAGAAGTGAACCCACAAGCATCTATCAACTGCTTGATGCAAGCATGCTTGTCAGGGGCATTGATGCCCCTGACATTCCATGAAGAGATCCTCATTGAACCCGAGGAGAGAAACAAGCTCTCCTCGGCCTCTTGTTCGACAAAGATTCAAAAATTGTCTTTTGGACCCCTGACTCAATCTGTTCTTGCATTTTAGTGAAATTTGATTTTCTTCCTCTCTTCCTAGGAGATTTTTGTACTAGAACCTGTAATGGAGATTGAGACAACATTGATTCTTAAGATTCATGCCCATTTTTCTGTATTAAGACCAGTGCTTGTGAACTATCATGAGGAGACAAATGTTTTGAAGCTTTCAAAAGTTGGTCTCCCATAACTATGTTTGTGGCCTTTTGGTCATTAGGGGCCATTTCACAGACCTCAGAGACCTTTCCTAAGGAGTAATTCATTGACATGTATCCATTCCATAAACCCTCTTCTACTGTAATGTCATCATAGAGATCAGAGCCTACTGAGAACAATAACTTTTCGGCTAAAAGTTGAAGCTCAACCTTTGATAATTGGGTGGAAGTAGCTAACTGAAGACATTTATCTTCATGCACAGAACAAGTGCTTTCCTCATTTATCATATCTTTAGAGGACCATGAGGAAAAATAGTCTTTTGTCCTTGAAACATTAGCTTCTTAGCTATCTCAGATGCCTGATTTTCTGAAAATAACTTTTCCATAGGAGAATACAAATAGAGAGAGAGGGTAGTAAAGATTTGCATTAAGTCCCACTTGCCCTTTGATAAAGTTACTTTTAGTGCAACCTTTTTGTAAGCACGAGGCTTTACAAAGGCCCTCAAATAATTGCATTCCTCTACTCGTTTTCTCTTGTGAAGGTTATGTTCATATTGAGGAGATTGAGAAGGACTATTATTTGGAGTAGAGAGACCAGAAGAAGTTTGCTCAGTGCTATTTGTGTAAACATCCCTTTTTTTCCATTAAATAGATGAGCATTTTTTGAGGGAGTGTTTATAGAAGAGCATTGGGAGTGTGAATGTCCCAAAGTATGGCAATTCAAACAAACTATTTCTATTGATTCAAACACAATTTGTTAATACCATTTACCAAATATTGAAGTGATCAGGATTTGTTTTGGAAATTTTTTGTCTGTATCCATGAGTACACAAGACCTGATAGGTTTTGAGGGATCTTTGAAGAAATATTTATCATGCATTAGGAAGATTCCTATTTGATTTGTAATTGATTCAATGATCTTCAATTCCCTATATTCTAATGGAAGAGTAGGCATTTGAAACCAGAAAGGGACATATTTGAAGGGGGCATAAATAGGCTTAAAATTTGGAACCCAGGGCTACATGCTTAATCTCGATCCTTGATAGGTCCATGAATTTATCCTAAAAATAGAATCTTTGCTTTTTTTACTATAAAAAATGACTGCAAAAATACCCTAACCATTGTCCAAATAAAAAACCTGTTCTACACCCTCCCAATCTTCATAAACTAAATCCTTTAATTCATTTAAAGGAAAAGAAAGGTTCTAGAACTTACAAATTAGCGCCTTGTCTTGAAGGTCTTGAATTTGCGGTCGAAGCATGTCTTCTGGGAATACAATTTTTAAGGTCTTTTCATTTTTTTCTTGAGAAATGCTCGTGTTCTACTGGATAAAGGAGTGAATACCCTCATCTTTCTGCTTTTTCTCTTTAGGTATCCAAGTCTTCTTAGGGCCCCCTTTGTTGTTCAAACCCTTTTTCTTCTTATTTTTTGCTTTCTTCTTTTTTGATACTTGATGAAGTTGGGGCTTGTAAGTGTTTTGTACCTGAGGAGTTTCTGGAGCTTTTGAAATGTGAGGATTCCTTTGATTTTGTCAATTTTGAGAAAGTAATCTTGCTTGATGATCATTGTCTTTATTGGTCCCTTCTGAAAACCCTCGACCGATCTGAGACCGATTAGGGTTTCCTTGTGCCCTTTCTTTTCCTCGAAATGAGCCAGACCCATTATGAGGATTTAAGGGATTTTGACTATTCCGTCTCTCTTGTCCTTGACCCTTATTTTTTTTAGGGTTAGCTTCCACTATTTTTTGCCCTTGAAGAAAACCTTTTTTATTTTCTCCATGCGACAAGTACGATAGGTGAGAGTTCTGGAGAGTCTTTGGATTGAAGGGAGTGCCAGAAGGGTTAACATAAGCCCCATTTGCATGTGATCTGTAATCAACCTGTGCTTTCTCAAAACGGTTATCTAAGTATGCAAAATCTTGTTCCGACAATCTGCTCTACCTAAAATCCTCCGACTGTCGCAAAACTCCCTTGTCATCTTCATATAGATCAAAGATGGGCTGTTTGCCTCACACCAGCCACCTGGAGTGAAAGGGCTTCTAGTTAGGTTTTCAAAATCTAAATTTACCCGCAAGAATATTCTGTCTTGCATGCCCTCGAAAGTTGTTTGTGGGCCCTTGTTGAACAACATTCCTGCTATCAGGACAATGAGATCGATGTAGGTCCCTATCATGCAGAGCCTGTTCCCTCTGAGGAATGTGATCATTGGGTCTCCATGAGCAACCCATACCTTCTAGATTAAATCTTGTAAAATGTTCATCAATTATCTTTTGTTACCATCGAATAACCTGATTGAAATGCCTCTTGCCTATGTTGTTAAATTTGTTCATCTAATTTGTATGGTTTTAAATTAATGCATGAAGAATTGAAATGATTCGTTCTTGTTTTAGTCCTTTCTCGTGCCTTGTTCATTTTATTTTTCTTTTGTCAGATTCGAGTTTCAGACCAGTTCTTGCACTCTACACTTTTGGAAAGTTCAAGTTCTCGTTTCTATCCCGACTCCGATCTCTGTTTGCTTGTCGTCATTGTTTTGTCGGAATTGGGTTTCAGAATGGAATCAACACTTGACATCTTTTTGGGTTTCAAGTTTTGGTTCCATCCCGACTCCGATCTTTGATTCATTTGTGTTTCTTTTGTTTGGTTTGGGTGCAGGTATTAGACCAGAATTGGAACAAGGAACCTTTCCAAAGTTCCTATTCCTAGTTCCATCCCGATCTTGATTCTCGCGTCTGATGTGCTTTTTGTCTTTCGGGTTCGGGTTTCAAACTGGAACCAACACCTTGCAATTTTTGAAGGTTTGCGTTCCATGTTCGTTCCCGATCTCGATCCCGGCTTTTCCTTCGGGTGTTGTTCGGGTTCAAGTTCCTTGTCTGGTCCCGATCCCGATCTTCATTTTTTTCGTTGTCGTCTTTTTGCATCATCATCCCGTTTCTTTTCTGCTCTTTGTTTTTTGTCTTCGTTGGTTTGTCATTTGTTCATTCTTCGTCTTGTGTTGTTTCTTCTTTTTTCATTTTTGATGTTGTGTGGTCGTCTCAATGTCAGTTTTTGTCGTCTTTATTTTTGTCTTCTTTTGCGTCATTTGTCCTTTGAGTCACAAAATACAAAAAATGGGAAAAACACAAAATACAAAAAAATCAAAAAGGGTATAAAATCATAAAATACAAAAAAAACTCAAAAAATTAAACATTTTGAAAATACAAAAAAAAAATTGAAAACACAAAAAATATATATATATCTTTTAAAAGATTTAAAAAGTTTAAATTGTGAATAAATAAATCTTTGAAAAATCTTGAAATATTTTAAAAGTTAAAGTGTAAATAAATATTTTTTTTTATAAAATTTAGAAATAAAACTTTTAAATTTAAAAAGAAAAAATTTGAGATTTAAATAGAGTGTTTTAAAATTAAAAGGTAAAAAGTAAAAATAAAGAAAAAATTAAATAAAATAAAAAATACATAAAAATAGGAAAAGCTTTAAAAAAAACAAAAAGATAATAATAATGGAAAGCTCAAAATAATAATATTGTTTTGGGGCTTATTTTCAGCCTGACCCCGAAACCGTCAAAAGGGGTAAAGTTAAAATTATCTCTGGGAAAATGAATTAATGTGCAACACAAATTTTATTAAAAGCAAATAATTCTTATTCGGTGGATTTTGGAGTTGGATTGAGCGTTGGAACTAGAAAAAATGAAATGGTAAGTGCAAAGTGAATACCCACTCCCAAAACCCGAACCCGATAATCATTTCAGAGGTCGAGTTCGGGAAGAAACTTAGCCCCAACTTACCGAAATGGTCAAGTGGAAGGATCAACCTGATTCCCAATCCTAGACAGGAGGTCAGGTTCAGGTCTAGGGAAAATTTTGAACCCAAATATTAAAAAACTCCAAGTTTTGGGTTGTGTCTGCTCTCGATCTCGCACAGTACTGTGCGAGCCAAAATGGGAGGTGTGCAAAATGAAGTGTCGAAAAGGCTTTGGAAACTTTCAGTTTAAATGCAATTGGATGATCTCAAATCGAATTCCACTCTTTACCAACGTCCTGTGTGAAGTGTGAAGGCAGAATAATGAATGAACCTATTTGATGTAATGCCTCCAAGGAAATGCCAACTCATGGAGTGTGATGTTTGGAGGATGTGGCACAGGCATTTGATGGAGGGCCTCAGTAAAACGTTATTCCATGGGTATGCCCAAAATGCATTGGTTGAAAGGTTGAACCACACCTTTTACCAATATCCTTCCTACTGTTCCAGAATGGCAAGCATAGACAGTGGGCACAATTTGTTATTTGGAAATACGCCTGAAAGGAATACATCAAATAGAAGCTTTGGAACAGAGTATGGACCCCCATCGATGCATGAAAGATATTGTAGTTGCAAGGGCACTAGCGAAAATGTAGAAACGAATGCAAGACAACATGGATTGTAAAGAGGTGCGTAGGGTTTCTATTAGGGATCAAGAAGCATGCACTACAACAAATCCCTATGATTAGCTCCCTTTTTTGCCTCCACCCATTGTTTTAATGTATTTTTCTCCATTTTTTGGGAAAAGTTGACGCTATTTTTTGGGATGGCGCTATTTTTGGCATTTTCTATGCCAACAAGAACAAGTAGGCACTAATTCAGGTGCCAATTAGCGCCATAATTAGCACCGTAATTAGCGCTAGAATTAGCACCGTAATTAGCGCTGATAGTAATGCCTAGTGTTGTGCCCATATTAATGCCTAGATTAATGCCAAGATTAGCACCAAAAATGACGCCTACAATAATGCCTAGATTAGCGACCAGATTACTATCTATGTTAGCGCCCATATTAACACCTGATGTAACGCCTATTTTAGCACTTGATTTACAACCTATTTTAGCGCCTAATTTAGCACCTCATTTAGCACCTAATTGTTCTAATCTAGTAGGGATTAAGGGTGTTAGAACAAAAAATCCTTCCCCAATATTCACTAGCCTTCAATTGCTTGCCTACATTTCACTTGCATCAAAAGATCTACTGCCTTTGATTTTTCATTGTATTTAACATGAAATGCAACAATTTGTGTGACAAGATCCATACTATCACCAGTATTCCCTTTGTATATACCCATTTATTCCTCCAAATAATCATAAACAAAGCAAATTTTGCCTTTACCGTAGTACTTTGTGTAGATTAAGGGTTGAGGGTTGAGGGATTAGGGGTTGAGGGTTGAGAATTGAGGGTTAAGGGTGGTTTAATGTATAAGGTAGAGGGTGTAAAGGTTTAGGGTTTAAGGGTTGAGGGTTGAGGCCAGTTTAAGGTTGAGGGTCCAATGTAAAGGGTAGAGGGTATAGGGGTTGAGGGATTAGGGTTTAAGGGTACTTGAGGGTTGAGGGTAGAGGTAGAGGGTAATTGAGGGTTTAAGCATTTAAGGGTTGAGGGATTACTAGGGTTGACAAGGGTAGAGGGTATTGGGACATTGAGGGTACATGGATGTAAAGGGTTTAACGGTTTAGGGTATTGGGTTGAGGGTATAGAGTTGATGGATTAGGGTTGAGGGTATAGGGTTGAGGGATTAGGGTAGAGAGGGAGGGATGGATTAAGGGTTGAGGGTTGAGAATTGAGGGTTGAGGGATTATGGTTTTACTAGGGTTGAGGGTAGAGGGTAGAGGGTAGAGGCCAATTGAGGGTTAATTGAGGGTTGAGGGATTAAGGGTTGAGGGTTGAGGGATTAGGGTAGAGAGTTTAGTAATTGGGTTTAGGGTATTGGGTTGAGGGTATAAGGTTGAGGGATTACGGTTGAGGGTAGATGGTAGAAGGTTTAGGCCAGTTTTGGGTTTAAGGGTTTAGGGTTGAGGGATTACGGTTGAGAGTAGAGGGTAGAAGGTTTAAGGCCAGCTTAGGGTTTAGGGTTGAGGGAAGTTAAGGGTTGAGGCCGGTAGAGGGTTTAGGGTATAGCTAGGACATTTGAGGGTATAATATGGTTGAAGGTCGATTAGGGTTGAGGTTCCAATGTAGAGGGTATAGAGGGTATAGGGGTTGAGAGTTGAGGGTTGAGGGATTATCTAGGGTTGAGGGTTGAGAATTGAGGGTTGAGGGTTTAATGTATAGGGTAGATCGGAGGGTATATGCAGGTTGAGGGATTAGGGTTGAGGGTCCAATGTATAGGGTATATAGAGGGTATAGGGGTTGAGGCTGGATTAGGCTTTAACTAGGGTAGAGGGTTAATTAAAGGTTGAGGGATTAAGGGTTGAGGGTTGAGGGTTGAGGGATTAGGGTACAAAGTTTAGTAATTGGGTTTAAGGGTTTAACTAGGGTTGAGGGATTAGGGTCAAGGGTAGAGGATATAATATGGTTCAAGGATTAGGGTTAATTAGGGTCCAATGTATATATAGGGTAGAGGGTAGAGGGATGTAGAGGGTGTAAGGGTACTTTAGGGTTTAAGGGTTGAGGGTTTAAGGTTGAAAGTAGAGGGTTGAGGGTATAATATGGTTCAAGGAATATTAGGGTTACGTTGAGGGTCCATTAATATATAGGGTAGAGGGTATAGGGGTTGAGGGATTAGGGTTAAGGGTACTTACAAAGGGTTGAGAGTAGAGGGTCAAGGGTTTAAGGGTTGAGGGATTACTAGGGTTGAGGGATTAGGGTCGAGGGTATAAGAGAGTATTGGGTTGAGGGTAGAGGGGTGCAGAGGGTTTAACATCAGTTTAGGGTATAAGAGGGTAGAAGGTTTAAGGCAGGTTTAGGGTACTTAAGGGTTTAGTGTTGAGGGTAGATGGTTTAGGGTATAGCTAGGATGTTTGAGGGTATAATATGGTTGAAGGTCGATTAGGATTGAGGTTCTAATGTAGAGGGTAGAGGGTATAGGGGTTAAGGGTTTAGGGTTTAAGGGTTGAGGTTGAGTGATTAAGGGTTGAGGGTTTAATGTATAAGGTAGATTAGAGGGTAGAGGGTAGAGGGTTTAAGGGTTGAGGCTTGAGGGTTTAAGCTGGTTGAGGGTAGAGGGCTGAAGGTATATATGGTTGAGGGATTACGGTTGAGGGTCTAATATTGTATAGGCTAGTAGAGGGTATAGGGGTTGAGGGATTAGGGTTGAGGGTCCAATGTATAGGGTAGAGGGTATAGGGGTTATGAGGGATTATGGTTTAACTAGGGTTGAGGGTAGAGGGTTAATGAGGGTTAATTAAGGGTTTAATAATGTACTTTTCTCCAATTTTTTGAAAAAGTTAGCACTATTTATCGGGATGGCACTATATATTTTACGCCGAAGGTGTATCTTATTTAAAGAAGACAAACCTGAAACTGCTAATCGATGGTTGATATCAGACTGCCGACCCTTGAAACTGTTTGGTCCATTGATACCCTTTTCTTGATTTTATCACATTATAATAATACTTTACCTGCAAAAGTCTGCCTCGCGCTGCATAATATCTTATACAGATTACATATAATTTATTTCTGCCCCGTGCTGCATAATATCTGCTACTGTGTGGTTAAAGTATTTTTATTGTACTTTTTTACAGGAATGTAAATATTATTTGTTTTGCGAGCCCTAAATTACCAAGCGCTAGACAAAATTACTTTTTTATTCTACTAAATTGACTATTCTATCGTTTTACTCCTTGCTTAGTAATTTACAAACCACTTGGTTAACAAAATACTCTATGCATATACATATTGCTTTTTTTAAGTATTTAATTATAAGGATTGTACTATTTTTTTGGTATTTAATTATAAGGATTTGTCTTCTTTTTATTTTCTTTTCCATTTTAAAATTTTGAATATGTAAACTGAACATTTAGTGATTATAATTTTTTTTAGATAATATTAGTTGAGTTTTTTTAAAATTGTTTAAATAATGAGAATGCATTATAATGTACATTATTTTTGCATATACATATTGTTTTTGTTTAGTATTTAATTAATTATAAGGATTTGTATTATTTTTATTTTCTTTTCCATTTTAAACTTTAGAATTAGTAAGTGTAATTTTTATTTTTATTTATTTTTGATACGTAATGCTATATTTAAACAAAAAGCAACATATATTAAACAATATTTATTTATTAAAAAAAAAAGCAAAACAAAAATTATTTAAAAAAATCCACAACGATAGTCTTATCTTTATCAAAAACAAAAGAATTATATATATATATATATATATATTTTAAAAAAACAAAAAACATGAAATATTTATTTAAAAAAATCCACCATCACATTCTTTTCCTTATCCATAACATTATCCAAGTTGTTAAGTTTCTACTTTAATTGAATAAATCAATTTTAGATAGTTCTCTCCAATTGAGAATTTGATTAATAATATTTATTTATTTTAAAAAATAAAAAAGCAAAAGACATATTAGAAATATTTATTTAAAAAATGATATATCTCGACGTATATTATATAGATTAATATTTAAGATATATATACTAGTTATATATTAGATTTAATAAAAAGCATACAAGTGTCTGTGAGGCAGGAATTTCTTTCACTTCTAACCAAGCCCAAAAAACCATTCCATGCATTCGACCAGCACAGAAAGGAGATAAAATTTTGATTTCAACAAAGCATTGAACAAACCTAAAAAACTCCAGACATTTACTACCACCACCCAACTAACACATTCAACAAACAAAATGGGAACCCACCCAACCACAGATTACAAAAAACCATTTAATTTTGTGAAGGAATCAAAGTCCTCTACCCACTCGTCATCATCACTAGCTTCCATTAAACCGAGCAACTTATTGAGGTACTCCACAGCCACGACCGTTATCATCTTGTGTTGCACAAGAGCCATCCCACTCAAATCCAAAAGAAAAAGATAGAATTTCATGGCTTTGTCGTCCATCTTTGACAAAAGGTGCTCCGGGTCTGAAGGTCGTGGAATTCCAGTGCCAATTAATGTCGACTTTAGCACCACCTCCAGGCCCCCTAACGGGTCCTTCCTGAACAAGCGAACCATCAGCTCTGTTAGCTCTCAAAAACGTAGGTTTTTGAACCATGAGAGGTTGCCAAACTCTCACAACGTTTTAGGGTAACAGACAAGGCCAAATGATTTAGACCTTCTACTCTTTAGGTGCTGCTAGACCTAGGCGGGTGTACCTATATGAATAAAGCAAACTTAAGGTTGTATGACTTGATTGATTTGATGGATCTATTACGATGGCACAAATGTAATAGATAAAAGCTTACTGACTACTACTCCTAATATTAAACTTGAAATGTGAATGTTTTTGAACAATTTTTTTATAGAATTCTAAGATGTGGATGGTGTGACCAGTGCCTACTTCTGTTGGGCTAATGGAGTCAAGAGGTAAATAATATTTGTGTTTCCCCTTTTTGGCTTAACTCTAGTTGCTAGGCACTTTTGAGAATGAGGTTCTATGATTGGCATAAAACTTCACTAAATTTATGACTTGCATAAATTGTGCTGGAATATTTTCTTACCAGGTTCTTCTTCAATTATCCAAAAGAAATATTTAAATCACTGTGATTCATCCAGAGGAATTTAAATCTGACTTGCAGACACCAATTGATTAATTCACACAAAATGGGAATACATTTCGATAAATCAGAAATATACTTGATATGCTGATTTAAATGATCAAAAGACCTCAAGTTGGAGACAACCAGATAAAAATGTAAATAATTGCATCACAACAACTAAACACCAAGAAAGGATTTCACCAAATCTATGTATTCTTCTCCATTATATAATTTGAAAATATTTTACAATGTACAACATTTACTTCGGCAACAGTTCACTCTATCCAACTACCTAACCTACTTGTTTCTCTTGAATCTAATCCCCTCCCTTTTGATACAATTTCACTTTGTATATATACATTGCTATTTTAGGGTTACAACCCTTCACAACATCTGTCTGAGGTAACTCTTCATTTTGATGCAGCTCCTCGTTGAATTATCTTTGGAAAAATAAAATATTTAATTAATTTCCCTTTTGGAAAATTAAAATATTTTAATCTTCGTTATCTTTGTCTCTCGTGAAAAATTAATTCAATAATCTTCCTTTGCTGGAAATCTTCACTTTACTTTTTTACCGGTATGTATCTCCAATATGTCCTTCGGGTAAAAATAATTATCTCCTTTTTCCCTCTTGATGCAAATTGATTTATTTACGCTTTCACATGAAAATATTTTTTAGGTAAAATAATTACTTAATTGGTTAATTCTTCCATAAAAATATTTTACCTCCCAAAACACTCTTACACCTTTGGTAAAAAATATCTTTCCTTCTAGTGCAAATATTTCATAATCTTTTACCCTTTATGCTTCTTGTGAATAAAATAATTCTCCACTTTTAAATCCCCTCAATAAAATGAATAAAATTTATTTTTCCTCAAAGTATTATCGATTTCCACCATAAGCATATTTCATTCAATTTTTCATTTGCATTATGACCATACACACTCACATCTGGGTAACATAAAGCATCAAGAAACATTATTTTATCTTATATCGATATCAGAAAGTCTTGCCGATTCAAATTGTTGTAGGAAGATTGTATCGCCAAGACATCATTCATGTCTTGTAGATATTGCCAAGACATCAAACCACTCTTGCAGATATAGGTGAGACATATGAAGTCGCCAAGACATTTGAAAACTCTTGCAAATGTCGCCGAGACATATGAAGTCGCCAAGACATTTCAAAACTCTTGCAGATATCGCCGAGACATATGAAGTCGCCAAGACATTTGAAAACTCTTGCAGATGTCGCTGAGACATATGAAGTCACCAAGACATTTGAAAACTCTTGCAGATATCGCCGAGACATATGAAGTCGCCAAGACATTTGAAAACTCTTGCAGATGTCGTCGAGACATATGAAGTCGCCAAGACATTTCAAAACTCTTTCATGTCTTGCTGATTTGGCAAGACCTCAAATATGTCTTGCAGATTCAGAAAGACCTCAAACCTGTCTTGCCGATGCACTTTTTCTTTGTTGCACAGTGACGAAAATGAGCCAGGTAGCCTCCAAAATGGATTTTGAAAACCTATCAAATGATGTCGAAAAGCCATAAAAATGCACCAGTATGTTGAGCCATGATAGGGGAACATGTTTACCAGATGATTTGGCACAAAATGATCCAGACTAAAAACTGTTAACGCTCAAAGTTTCCCATTCAACATTTTTTGAAAAATTGCACCTGTCAAACTATGTAAAACTCATTTGATTTTGATTTTGAAAAAATACCAAATGACGTCCAAACACCCTAAAAATTGGCATGGAGGTAGAATTTGGTGTAGAGAATTGAAGGCACCAATATTTTTGTGATTATCATCATCCATTTTCTTAATATTCACCCTCAAAGTTGACCATTTTAACAAATTCTACTATGCTGACAACAAATTTTCTAGAAAACCCATCAACTTGTTGCTTCGAAACTTTGTCAAATCAGATCGTATGAGGCTAAAATTTGGTGTGCATACTCCCATATGATAGATGAACATGTCTGCAAAGGGATTTCACTTGAAATTGAACATATCCAAAATTATAATTTTTCAAAATGTGCTCCTGAGATTGCTTTTACACTTGAATTTCTGAGTGTTAAAATCCTCTTTTTCAATATGCGGACCTAAAATTTACATGAAATTTTAAGTCCCAACAAGCTCCTTCGCCACCCCCTTTGGGACTTGATTATTGAGAAAGGAGGCCAAAAAACATGAAGAGATATACGCATTATCTCGACCGTACTCATTCCTCTCAAGATGTCCCCTACCTAGAACCATTTTAGCCGCAACCACAGTGAGGGAATCATTATTGATCAAAATTCTTTTCAGTATTTGGTTCATTACCTCCCTGAAGGATGCTTTCCGCTCTGTCGCAATCAGAGAAACTAGGGTGTCTGCACCAAACCAAACCAACCCCTTTGCCAAGACCAGAATAACAACCTTTGATCACCCAACCATTGATCGCTCTACCATTGGCGACTGCCAACGAATCCAAAAACCTTGCAAATGAAACCAACCAGCTTGACCATAAACAAAACCACAAGCCAAAATGAATTTTAAGATGCTTCACATATGCCACCTGCTCGTTTAAATAAAGACCACAAGCTCCAAGCCTATTCACCGCCACACAAATGAAGCATCCTTTCTTGGTTTATCAAGTTGTCCTTCTGCCAACGTTTTTGTCCTGCAACTATGGCTCCAAGAGTGAGGCAATTATGAGGATTGTTTTTCCCGTAATTGGGAATTATAATGTACATTATTTATTTAGTATAACCATCATCACCATACTAGCGAGACTATGATCCTTCTTCCACTGATAGCCACGTTCTCCATCGATGAAACACTTTCCTTCGGTCTATCGGCAGGATGCCAAAATATATTACCCCAATACACATTAATTCCCCTGATATATTTTAATTCTTGATAATTTGTGATTATATTGGACCATTGGGGGAAAGAAAACATTCGTTCCACTGATGTTCATGAGTTACAATGATGTGCTTACTTTTGTTGACTCTATCGGTCTATCAGGGAGAACGCCTTAGGAGTCAGCCCGATAGGGTATTTTTACACCGATACTAGGTTATGAACTGCTTTCATTGGGCCATCAACGAGGCTATGATGGGGGCTCCGCCGATGAGGCATTATTAGGTTGATAGTGCTAATTTTTTATTTAGGAGCGGGGAAATATTATGGAGTCTCAAACTCATTTATGGGTGTGTCAATTTGGAAATGTGGGCTAAAAAATGGATCTTGTCACACAAATTTCAATAATTTGTGTTGATCATAAAATTAAAATTTGATGAATTTCTATGAAATGTGGAGGATAGGTGGGTGGAGGCTATTGAAAAATGTGAGATTTTTTAGTTCTAATAGGATTAAGGGTTGAGGGTTGATGGATTAAGGTAGAGAGTTTACTTGGGTTTAAGGGTTGAGGGATTACTAGGGTCAACTAGGGTAGAGGGTATTGGGATGTTGAGGGTAGAGGGACGTAGAGGGCTTAACGGTTTAGGGTTTAGGGTATTGGGTTGGGGGAACAAGGTTGAGGGATTAGGGTTGAGGGTATAGGGTTGAGGGATTAGGGTAGAGAGGGAGGGAGGGATTAAGGGTTGAGGGTTGAGAATTGAGGGTTAAGGGCGGTTTAATAGGGTAGAGGGTTGAGGGACATATATGGTTCAAGGATTAGGGTTGAGGGTCCAATGTATAGGGTAGAGGGTATAGGGGTTAATGAGGGATTAGGGTTTAAGGGTTCTTGAGGGTAGAGGGTAGAGGGTAGAGGGTACTTGAGGGTTTAAGGGTTGAGGGTTGAGGGATTAGGGTAGAGAGTTTACTTGGGTTTAAGGGTTGAGGGATTAGGGTTGAGGGATTACTAGGGTCGCAAGGGTAGAAGATTATTGTGGGACATTAGGGTTGAGGGTAGAGGGTTAGATGGAGGGTAGTGGGGAGGAGGATTAAAGAAGTAGAGAGGGTATAGGGTTTACTAGGGTTTAGGGTTTAAGGGTTGAGGGTCGAGGGATTAAGGGTTGAGGGTTGAGAATTGAGGGTTCAAGGTTTAATGTATAGGGTAGGTCAGAGGGTAGAGGGTAGAGGGTTTAAGGGTTGAGGCTTGAGGGTTTAAGCTATAGGGTAGATCATAGGGTAGAGAATTGAGGGTTTAAGGTTGAGGGTAGATGGTTGAGGGACATATATGTTCAAGGATTAGGGTTGAGGGTCCAATGTATAGGGTAGAGGGTATAGGGATTAATGAGGGATTAGGGTTTAAGGGTACTTGAGGGTTGAGGGTAGAGGGTAGAGGGTACTTGAGGGTTTAAGGGTTGAGGGTTGAGGGATTATAGTAGAGAGTTTACTTGGGTTTAATGGTTTAAGGGTTGAAGGATTAGGGTTGAGGGATTACTAGGGTTGACTAGGGTAGAGGGTATTGGGACGTTGAGGGTAGAGGGACATAGAGGGTTTAACAGTTTAGGGCTTAGGGTATTGGGTTGAGGGTATAGGGTTGAGGGCATAGGGTTGAGCGATTAGGGTAGAGAGGGAGGGATGGATTAAGGGTTGAGGTATCAAGGTTTGAGGTTTGAGGGTTGAGTGCGGTTTAATGTATACTAGGGTAGAGGGTAGAGCTGGTAGAGGGTGCGTGTAAGGGTTTAGTGTTTAACTAGGGTTGAGGGTTGAGGGTAGAGGGTTGAGGGTATATGGTTCAAGGATTAAGGTTGAGGGTCCAATGTATAGGGTAGAGGGTATAGGGGTTGAGGGATTAGGGTTAATTAAGGGTATTTGAGGGTTGAGGGTAGAGGGTAGAGGGTTGAGGGTTTAAGGGTTGGGGGATTAAGGGTTGAGGGTTGAGGGATTAGGGTAGAGAGTAATTTACTTGGGTTTAAGGGTTTAAGGGTTGAGGGATTAGGGTCGAGGGTATAAGAGGGTACATATTGGATGGTTGAGGATAGAGGGATGTAGAGGGTTTAACAGTTTAGGGTTTAGGGTATTGGGTTGAGGGTATAAGCCGGTTGAGGGATTAGGGTTGAGGGTAGAGGGTAGAAGGTTTAAGGCCAGTTTAGGGTTTAAGGGTTTAGGGTTGAGGGACATTAAGGGTTGAGGGTAGAGGGTTTAGTGTATAGCTAGGAAGTTTGAGGGTATATGGTTGAAGGTCGATTAGGGTTGAGGGTTTAAGGGTTGAGGGTTGAGGGATTAAGGGTTGGGGGTTGAGGGATTAAGGGTTGAGGCTTGAGGCTTGAGGATTTAAGGTTGAGGGTAGAGGGTTGAGGCTGGTATATAGTTGAGGGATTAGGGCTAAGGGTCCAATCATGTATAGGGTAGAGGGTGCAGTTATAGGGGTTGAGGGTACGTATATGGTACATACGTTGAGGGTCCAATATTGTATAGGGTAGAGGGTATAGGGGTTGAGGTATTAGGGTTTGACTAGGGTAGAGGGTTGAGGGTTAATTAAGGGTTGAGGGTTGAGGGATAAGGGTAGAGAGTTTAGTAATTGGGTTAAAGGGTTTAACTAGGGTTGAGGGATTAGGGTTGAGGGTACTAGAGGGTATATGGTTCAAGGATTAGGGTTTAGGGTCCAAAGCATATATAGGGTTTAAGGGTTTAGGGTTGAGGGACGTTAAGGGTTGAGGGTAGAGGGTTTATGGTATAGCTAGGACGTTTGAGGGTATAATATGGTTGAAGGTCGATTAGGGACGTTGAGGTTCCAATGTAGAGGGTAGAGGGTTTAATGTATAGGGTAGATCAAAGGGATGTAGAGGGTATAAGAGGGTTTAAGGTTTGAGGCTTGAGGGTTTAAGGTTGAGGGTAGAGGGTTGAGGGTATATGGAGGTTGAGGGATTACTAGGGTTGAGGGTCCCAATGTATAGGGTAGAGGGTATAGGGGTTGAGGCCAGATTAGGGTTTAACTAGGGTTGAGGGTTGAGGCTAGAGGGTTTCAGGAATATTCCTGCATTGGCAGATGATCTGGAATTTTTTGAATTTTGATTAATAGAATCTCCTGTTGTTTTTGGTGGCTGTAAGTGACTGTATTGCTAGTTGTTAGCCTGGTTGTAATCTTTTTCTCTCTTTTGGTAACCTTTGTTGCCTCCTTTTTGTATTATTTGCATTGTTTCAATTAAAAAAAATTAAATACTAAACAAAAAAAATATGTATATGCAAAAAGAATGTACATTATAATTCCCATTCTCGGTATATTAGTTGAGTTTTTAATTTTATTTTTAAACTGTTTAATTATGAGATTCGTTTTTCCCGTAAATGGGAATTATAATGTACATTATTTATTTTACATTATAATTTTATTTGAAAATAATATATATGAGATTATTTGAAATTATTTTTTACAAATTACAAATGAATTAAATAAAATAAAATAAGGGATTTTTTTATAAGTACGAGCATTAATGAAGGGAAGTTTGAGCTCAAATTTTAACGATGGCCTAGCATACGAAGTCGGGTATGCAGGACGACATCGCTGGAGCCTTAGGATATAAAATTTCCATAATGTGAGAGCCTTAGGAGATAAAATTTCTATAGCAATTACAATGAAGTGAAGTCCCTACAATAATTTCATGTTGACCTAATGCATCTGGTTATCGGTCGTTTAATTCATGAGTTGAGCCATTAAAATCATTCTTTGTACTGGCTCTGAGTTCTAAGTTAGTCGGTCATCACATATGGTTAATCGTTTAAATGCTCCCTATAGTCGGGCCATAATATTTTTCAATTGACTTATGTTTAATCCATCTTGCATAAGGCAATTCAAAGGAGTGTGGTAAGGTGGTAAACAACAAGAAGATAAAGCATACATCGCTATACCACTGGGAGGGTGAGCAACATATGCGATAGAGCGGTGTACACTGCAACCCCGCAACAAGAAGTATTGAGCAAGGTGGTAGAGCAATAAGCATGGAAGATAAGTGGACACCATAGTACCACATAAGATGATTCAAAGGAGTGTGGTAAGGCGATAAATAAAAATAAGATAAAGCATACACCGCTATACCACTGAGAGGGTGAGCAACATATGCGGTAGAGCGGTGTACACCACAACCCCACAACGAGAAGTCTTGAGCAAGGCGGTAGTGCGGTAAACATCAGAATGGAAGGGAAAAACACTGCCATACTGCAACGGGTATAATAAGAGATGGCGGTAGTACAGTAATCATGGCATCATTACAATTTACAACAATAAATTCCCTCACACATGCTTCAAAATTAATTTCAAGGATGTGAGATTGTTAGGAAACTATCTGGCGAAGAATTGGCATTAATATTGATATGACTAAATACCACACCCTCAAAATCAAGTAAATTTTCCTAAGACTGTGCTCAGTTGAAATGCATTGTTGTGGACAGAGCTGAGGACACCGAGAAAAGGAGCTCTGCGAAAGATGAGCACTTGGGTAAGTGCACGAATAACCCTTTGAAGAAGCTTAATTAGTGTAGTATTTGGTAATGCTCTGTTATTTGAAGTCATAGTAGGAAAAATTGAAATATTCCTCCTAAAAGAAAACAATCGAAAGTAAAAGAAAGTAAGGCCAAAATTAAGGAAGAAGAACCTAAGGTAAAGAAGAGACCACTCCACCAGTCTATATTAGATATACTTCCAGGATCAACCAAGGAGGGAAATAAGAAATTTCTCATAGACACTGCACAAGGTTATAGGGATGCTCTCATTCCCAAATCCAGGTGGGACTTATTTTGGTCTCTTTACAGTAAGAGAAATGAGAAGATTCTAGTGTCAAACCCTTGGATGTTGGATTTAGCAAAGTTGATTGTCCCAAACATGTTTATTGATGTGGAGTTTATCAGATTACTAGCTAAGCATTATCACTCTGCAACCAAGACAATAAGGTTTCCAAATGGCTCAATATTGGTAGAGGTAACCAGAGCTACTATCATTGAGTGTTTTGGCTTAAACAAGCAGGCTTTGACCAAAATAAACCTACAGAAGAGCTAGGAATATCATAATAGGTTAAGAAGAACTTATAGAAGTGATGAGCTACCCCTATATATGAAAAGAGGCATTAGTAACAGAACGATTCCCATTTCTACTTCCAACATTGAACCATTAACTGTGACTTATTTTCAATATTATTTTGTGAATACATATCTAGCTCTGTGCCAAGTACTAAGGGTGGATGCTCAAGATAAAATTCCAATAAGCCTGATGATGATGGCCATGAGAATTCAAAACCCTGAGACTAATATTGAGTATGGATTTGCTTCATACCTTGAGAGGGCGTTGGATGATGAATTCTCACAAGTCATAGAGGATAGAGCACCAATTACATTCAAAAACTATTCCTTACTATGCCATTTGATACTATACCAGAATCAAGACCATTGGACTAAACGAATGGACTTGGCTACAATGGATGAGCAAAGGAACGCCACACCTATCTAGAAGTGGTGCTATATTTGGGATAGTCGGTGCAAGAATTCAAGCTTTTCTATATTCTATGAAGACTTTGTGCACAAAATCCTTCAAGTTCTTGGTTATTTAATGTCAAGGTTTCCAAACAAAATGCAACAATTGTTAAGACCTTTGGCCCTGAGACAGGAACAAGGTCACACACATAATTTTGGTGATTGGTTCTTTTTCCCAAAAGTTATAATAATAAGAATCTATGGCTTCCCTACTACTCCATACATACTGCCAAAGTTCATGCCCCTCAAGTTAGCATTTATTGAATTTATGTGGCAAATGATGTGGATGGAAAAGGATGTAATGCACAAACAAAAGAAGGGCACGTTTCTGCCAAACTTAACCAAATGTGGAGACTGGATAGTAGGCTTAGATACACTGGAGGAGTTGCAATATTACTTGAAGACAAGATATGCATTGGGTTATGGAAAAGCAAGAGTCTTTGACCCTGAAAATCATATGAATAACATAAGGCATAATCTTCTTACCAAAATGACAGTGGCACACCAAGTAGATTATGAGGAAGATGCGATAAGAAACTGCCTTAGTTTTCCAGAGGTGTCCCTCAGACAAAAGAAATGGGAGGTTATAATGAACCTTGAAGAAAGGAAGAAGCAAAATGACATAAGTTTCCCTGGCTATTTCATTGAAGAAAAAGACCCCATTAGGAGGATCGATCAGATAATTGATAAATTTGAGGATTTATATGCTAAAAAAGAAGTGTATCTTCATGAACATGGTGGTAAGATAACTACAAAGCACACCCAAGACACAACATCAGAGTCTCCCATGGAGCAATTTCCTCCCAAGAGATAAAAGACATAGAGCATTGATCCATTGGTACCTTATGAGGAGAGTGAAGGGGTGGGAGATACTGAAGGTGTGGCCACTATATTGCAATCATTAAAGGGTGATATTGAGTTTGATCAACCCATCCATGAGACTAGCGCCCATAGGCATGAGGAAAGGATGGATGATGCAGAAAAAACAAGTGCAGAGATACATGAAGATGATAGAGAAATTGCTGCTAGGAGGTTTATAGAGGATGATGATTTCATTAAGACTCTAGAGTTTAGGGATTTCTGGACAAAGATGAAGATAAAAGAAATTAAAGAGAAAATAGAGTTAGATGAAGTGGGAATTGAAGAACCAAAAAAGAATCAAATGGTGGCACAAACCTTCAATGAATTGAGGGTTGACCACATTGGCATTAGCCCTTAGAAGGCTAGAGAGATGATTTTGAAGAGAAACATGCTCATTTTTCCTGGGTTGGAATTAAAGAATTTTTTTTTGCTTGATCAAGTACAGGCTCAAGAAGATCCAATGTTAGTTGCAGAGTTTGACTCTGATGAAGGAGTAAGTGGAACTGGGTATAACCCCAAAATTGAAACTTTGGCCATTTGGATCAAGCAGAAAAACACACAGAAGCCTAAACTGTTGGATGTAATACAAGGAATGAAAGGGGCATCAATGGTAAGAACAATACGGGATACCACCCCTTTGGAGGCAGCCACAATGACCACGCACTCAAACATGTTCACTCATGCTGCTGTTAAGGGATTGGAGGAAAAATTAAAGAAGTATGAAAGGGAACAAAAGTTATTAAATGATGAAGTTAATAAACTGTTTATGGAGAATGTCAAATTGAAAGAACAGTTAAAAGGAGCAAGAACTTCACAAAGCAAGGAGATAGTGTTATATAAGCCTCCTAGTGCTCCATTAAATATTGTACAGAGAATTTTGGATGAGCAAGTAAAGGCTCCTGAGAAGGAAGTGGATGAAATGAAGGAGGCTTAGGATGAAGTAAAAAGGCAATTTTTTGAAGTTATGGAAAAGATTCTTGAGTACAAAATAAAGTTTGATAAACTGGATAGTGTGCATGATAGTTATAAATCACTTCAGCGAGCAATTGATCAAATAAAAGCACATATGCTTGTATTGGATCCCCTATTTCAAAGGTGGTAGCCTATTCACCACACTCTATCTAAGTTATGCAGGGTTCTACAAAGGAGTCCTGATGCTCCTACAACATTAAAACCAACTGAGCAAATAGTAAAAATGATTGTTGATGAATTTTAGTATATATAAGGGGAGGATAAGAGGATTGTGGCATGAATGGATTCCTTCCATACCTTAAAACAATGGTATACACCAAAAATTGTGGAAGATGATGGTCAAGTAAAATACCTGAATGAATGGAAGAAGGAATTTGGTCAGGTTATTCATAAGTGTTTAACCCATGTTCAAGGGGATAGTGACACCGGTCTTCATAGGCTCAATTTGATCATGGATGGATTGATTGCTCTTGATGTTGGATATCTAAAATTTGTGAATGATATAAAGGAACTACTAGATAGTCGATGGCAGACACATCTTGCAAACATACCAAAGATCCAGGAATATCAGTGGTCATTAGATTTTACGGTGTATCAATGGGTAGAGAAGTATTTGGCTTTAGATGAGTAGGTCACTAAGGCGAGGGAATTTGGACGTCTATCATGGAGAGGAAATCTTTTCCAGATCGATGATCATGGGATTTCTATGTTGACTAAAGGAAACATACATCTAAAGTGTCTTAAGCCTTGTTATTTCTTCAATTATGCAAATTAATTAGTTGTTAGTAAAAGAAGTAGTTTTGAAGGGTCGTCTCTTTTTGTAAAAGGCCTGAAGCTTGTTGCTTCCTATATAAATAGGAAAACAAGGCCAATTTTGAGAGGATCATCATATCATATTCCATTTTCATTTCCGTTATAGTAGGCATTAGTAAGAAGATAGATTGCACATTCCACCCATCCATACCATATCAAAGACTTTTTCTATAAATGTTTATATATTTGAAACAACATAATGGAGAATATTGATCATAATTGGTAATCTATTTTGGTGTTCAATTGTTGTGTTAATTTCATGCTTATCTGTTACTGTGATGTCTCCAAAGTGGTTTCTTCAAGTTATTTAAATTCATAAGATTTATTAGGGCACATTTTCTGTTACTGTGTGATTATTTTGAGCTTATGAATGAAATAGAATATCTTATTATGAGAGATTCTCCATGAATGTGTTATCATTTTGTATTTTTTCTTATGTTTTCCATACTTATTTCTTCTTATATTTGAATGAATATCAGTTATTGAGCCTCAATACTGTGCTTATGTGAATGAATATGCTGATACAATAAAGAATTTACTGTGGATGTTTTTAGTTACATGTTCAAAATTATGTTCAACATAAAAATGGAAACTATTTAAAAATAATAAAGTTAAGAAAGTTGCTTATTTAAATAATTTGAGTTACGTGCATTAATATTTTATTAACTTTTGTGTCTTCACGAACATATGTTGATACAAAATGAATGGAAGAAGCATCCAAGTAATCGTAATTTTTTCTGCCAACAATTCATACCAAAGATTGAAAAATTTAAGGATATTGCAATAGGTAATTTGTATCGACACAAATAATATTACTGAAGCATTTCAAAGTTTGGGCCATAAGAATCATCCTTTTTTAAACATGGATTACAAATAATTCTAAAAATTTAGAAGTCTTGGTCATTAACATTATTGTCTGCTACAATGTCATCTAGTGTATCATTGTCAATGTTCATATGTTCTTTCAAGTATTTAATATTATCATCATCCTCATCTTGATCTGCATCATCTTCATCATCATTGAAATTTGACTATACACCATCTATATTGTTAGCAGATGTATTTGGATCATCATTTTCTATACCATCCATATTGTTGTCTTCCATAACATCATCTAACTCTGGATTTTTGTCTTCTTGTGCCTAAACATAACCATCTTTACCATCATCATGGATGTCAATTTCTTTAATGTTCTCTAATACCTCTCTCTCATTTTGTTTGCCATCATTGTTTTTCTCAATATCCACTAATGTTTTGTCAAATACATGCCTTAATCTTGGATCATAATGTATGAAAAACATCCATTTCGGGTCCAAAATATCTTCATAGAAAAATACCTGCATAGGAATGAAATACATATATTAGACGTATGTTATAGCAATTTTATTGATTAATAAACACATGTATATATTCACAATAAACTATGAATTAATAGATTAATGATCACTACTGCTTCTTGTTTGAGTTAAAGAAATACATGTGCACAATGAATTGGTAGAACATAAGGCTCCTTATCCTCTCGTAGGAAGCATGAGGAATCTATAGAAAACAATCCACTATGGGTATCATGTCTTCGTGTCCTCTCAAATGCTTCATACCATCTACACTTAAAAACACAACATTTAAAAGAGCGATAATCCAACTCAATAATTTCTTGTATTTTCCCAACATATTGTAGATTCCCTTCAATTATATTCTTATCTTTTGAGCTTGATTAACTAGATTGCTTGAAGTAAACCATGATGCCACAATCGAAGGGTCGTATCTTTACGTCTACACTTTCTACATGATAATGTTGACCATATGCCCACATTGTTGGATATTTCCTCGCCTGTGAAAGACCATTTATTTTAGTGAAAACAAATATAATGACTAATATTAAAATAGTTAATAGTGTCAAAATTGTAAGGAAACAACATTTTGTAAAATTCCAACTGTACCTTTCTTTCACATCCTCTAGACATGTTGATTTCATCTTCTGTTATGTCTGAATCTATACCTGCATCTTCTATTTGATTTTGAATTTATTCAGTAACCCATTCTAGTGTTCAATCTTTTCCCCATTCCCCAAGCAGATCAGTGGGAAGTGGAGTATTCTTTGGGTTCAATCTCTTAAACTGTCTCCTTGCTTCTAACACTTCTCTCTTTTTATCATACAGATCAATCCATTTGTTCATAAAGTCCATGTGGTACAGAATGAACTTGTCGAGTATAGAAATTTCGTCTACACCTATTACATGTCAAAATTTTTATTTCAAACTCCAAATTCCATGATGTTAATTTGACAAATAAATTACAGAGTAAATTAATGATTGCAAGAAAAACAACCACACTGATCATGAATTTACTTACTAATTTCTACTTCAACACCATTAGATTGTGGTTTTTCTCCATCAATAATATTTGATGCTCATTCTTCATCCCAAACATGTGGCCCATCTTCAAAATCCTTACCAAGGAATTCACACAAGAAGAAAAATGCTTCATTCAATACATACCCTTCAACCATGCAACCCTCTGGATGTGCCTTTTTTCGGACATATCTTTTAAGAGTTTTCATATACCTCTCAAAGAAAAACATCCACCTCATTGATATGACACCCGCCAATTCAATGTCATCGACTAGGTGTATAAGTAAATGGACTTGTAGGTCCATGAAACTTGTAGGGAGGTCCTTCTCAAATACACATACAATTTCTACAATTTCCTTCTTCCAGTTTGGCACTTCAAATTCGTGGATCTCCTTGGAGGTCAGCCGCCTAATATAAGAATAGTAAATTAGTATGAACCTTTAGTCATAAATTAAAATGCAATATTATATCTCTATGTATCTCACACATGAACATTTCATATAACCACATACCTTATAAATGATGACAATCGACTTATGGCATTCCTTAAGTCAACTGTAAGACAAGAATCCCCCCTAATTGCCAATGGCATGATATTCTATCAAAAACATTTATGAAAAGGTCATTAGTAATTTTTTCTCACACAACAAAATATCAAAATATATTTAGTACTTAATCAATGTTACCAGTAAATGTTAAATGGTGATATATAATATCTTCATTAAATTATGAAAACCATGTGTTTTAAATCCTGTGATATGTCCATCAACTGTAAAAGCTTTAGCCAATGATGACCCATAGCCAATAGGTGTCCTTATTGAACGAATGACATTTTTTAGTTAGTCTAGCTCTCTTTTTTTCAAAATCCATGGAGCTTCTACATATGTTTCATTTTCCCTGCTTGGACACAAATGTTTTCTATCAAATTTGGTATGGGAAAGAGCAATATCTCTCCTCAAAGATAAGGTGTCCTCTTTGCTTGATATATGTCGAAATATAGAATCTGGGACATTTTTGAAGATGTGCATAGGATCTAATAGGTGATATATTAATAGATCCTTCCAGTAAGGGAGCTCATAAAATATGGATTTCCTTTTCATTCCTTTTGGCATATGAACTACAACTTGTTTTGGTTCTTCAATTGAATCACCCCGATCAAAAAGTCCTCCCAAGCTTTCAATTCAGCATCTTCATACTTCTTAAGCCAATCACTTGGACCCATAATCATGGGAGGGCCTCTATTTTCAACTTTTCCATCAAATTGATTCTTCTGGTGATTTCTAAACCTATGATCTAGTGGTAGAAAAACCATGTTGTTTGCATAAATAAATTTATGTAGATCTTTAAAATACCACCCTTGAAATTGTTTTGCGCATCTTGGACATGCAAATATCCCCTTTGTTTGAAGCCCTGCAATTCAAAAAGTAATATTAATAACATCAAAAAAATAGTATAAAACTAAGTATGAAAGTTGGGATGAAAATAAATTATGAGTGTAAATACGTAAATATTTAATCTTACCAGAACAAACACCAAGTCCTGGGAAATCATGAATAGTCCAACATAGAACACCATAAAACATGAAGGACCTATTTTATGGAGGACGTGATATGTCATACATTCTCATGCCTTTCCATAGCAGTTGCATCTTATCAATAAAAGGTGCAAGATAAACATCCATGTTTTTAACTTGATGTTTTCCTAGAACAATGAGAGTCAACATAAGGTGCTCCTTTCTAACACTCATCCATGGGGGAATATTGTATACTATCAATTTGACTGGCCAAACACTATAATTTGAGCTCAAGAAAGAGAATGGGCACACTCCATCAATTGCAAGACCAAACTTGATACTACAGGGTTCATCTTTGAATTTTCTTGGCCATTTTTCCTCTATGTGTTTCATTGCTTTGGAGTCGGCCAGAATTCACATGAATCCATATTTACTCATGTTCTTTGCATGCCATCCAATCAATTGTGCAAGTGACTTGCAACGAAATATTCGTTGAAGTCTAGGTATAATTGGCATGTGATGTAAAACCTTCTTTTGATCTGTAGGACCTTCTACATTTGTACGATATCTCTTCTCTTTGCATATAGGGAATTCTACCTTGTTTTGATATTCATCTTTGTATAAAATGAAATTATTTTTACATGAATGAATTTTCTTATATTCAATCCCCAACTCAACCAACAACAAATGTGCCTCTCTGTAAGTTGATGGCAACACATTCTCTTTAGGGAATATTTTAGTTTTTAGTGCTTTGTAAGATTTCCAAAGATTAAATCAATTGAATTTTTGACTTATGATGAACATGTTTGATATGTCAATCTATACTAGGACTATTTATATACAATATATGGTTTTAAAATCCCCTTAAAGAAATATAAATGAAGTCAATGAATGTTTACGATTTGTGTACAACAATTGACAATGTAAAGTAAGAAATAGATTTCAACTCACTTCAGTAGGGTAGTGAATCCTTTGTCTAACCAACCAAATAGTGACTTGATTTCTAATAATATTAATGTGCATGCCAGTTGTGAGGTTCTACTTGCACCCGATTTGAACATGGGTGTCTTCGTTGCTTGCTTGATGGAGTCTTTCAGTTTGTTATCATTAACATTACGTTGGTGGTAATTACCCCTGCTATCATCATTATTGGCATCATTGTTTCCATCCCCAAACAAACCTGTAATAATTTCATTCAATCCTTCTTCATGCACTACATTTTCCCTATCATGATCATCATCATTAAGGCTAGGTGGCATCTCATCAGTGTATGCATATCTCATCAACTCTTCAAATTTCTAAGGTGGTAGTAATCTCTTCAAACTTGCTCTTTTCGCCCTGTTATTGTTTAAAGGATGGTTTGGATAATCCCGTCCAAATCTTAATAACCCAGTTGGATCATGGGTATTAGTATGTGTTTCATAAAAATCTTCTACCTATCAACAAACACAAGCATTATTTAATGTTTTCCCATAATTGGATAAATCATAAATGTATCAATTTCAAAGAATATAATCAAATATGGCTTAAAAAATAAAAATAAAAATTGTATAAATATATATACATCAATTGAATAATGGAACATTATTTTATAGACTACCTTTTTTATACAATAATTTAAATAAAACACAATTTTGACAACATAGTTTATAAAACATTAGTCCACAATCATTTATTATTCTTTGGTTTTCTGCCCTTAAGAACATCCTTAGGGAGACCTTGTTCTTCCCTTTTCTTTCACAGAGGAGTGTGTTTTAAGAAGGGGTAATCAATCAATAACTCATCCCTAATGGTAAGCTCCTTAATAGCCTCAACCATTATCAATCTATCAACCTCTCTTTCCATATCTCCATCTTTATCATTTATAACCTCAACAAATTGACAATTCGGTCTTACATTAGGGTCCCTTCCCTTACTACTATTTATAAATCTTGCAATATTTTTGTGTGTGTATGCACATCCATCTATATACATAAGATTACCTCTATTAATTTCTTTTCCACTTTCCAATTGGAGATGATGTGTATACATATTCGAATTTACACCATATGCTGACATGCTAGGCTTATATTCTGCTAGCTTTCTCCATTCACCACTGTAATATGATGGACCATAATATGGAATTAATCACCTAGTGGTTTATTCTGAATTATTTCTATGTTTAGATCCCACATGTACATTTTGGACAATAAAGAGGCCTAGATTCACTCCATGAATATTGGAGGATCATATCATGTAGTTGTATCCCCAAAATTGAAACACCTCATAGACTCTAGGTAGTTGTTGATCACTAGGCCAAGCGCAATATAGTCAACAATTGAATGTCTCTTTGTAAATTGATCTCAAACTCAGGGGAAAGTCATCATCTACATCACATTCATTCTCATAGGGTATGTAGTCCACCTTCCCCCTGTCTTTAAGAAAATTATGCAAAACCAGTTCTTGTTCTATGACTTGTTTTTATCAATTCCTCATCTTTTGAGTTGGTATATTGGCACATATTTTTGTTAGATGTATCATATGATAAATGATCATTGCCCTCTAGGTTGGAAGTCGGTGATCTAGGAAACTTTAAACCAAGAAATTTATCCTGCAAGTATCCATTGAGAAAAAAAATAGTTATTTAAATAATATAAAATAATGTTTAAATGAAGTATACATGTTTTTTATATCAAATTGGAAAATTCCTTACCACAATTCCTATTGGATTTGAATCAATTTTAGGAGGCATACTACTGGCTGGAAGCTCATCATATATGTAATGTCTTTGTACAATTTCTCATTTGAATTGTTTCTTTCCACGACATACAAAACATCCACAAACAACAATTTTCTCAAAGTATTCATCCCATGTACTATGGTCCTGACCAACCTCTTGTTCAGTGCAATCATCTATTGTGTCTGGAAGATCCATTGTCATATCCTCTTCCACCCACTATTTTCTTCGTGATTTAATAGTTTTAGGTCCACGTCCATGTACATATCTTCTTCTTTTGGTAGTTGAATGCTCAAGCTCTACATTTGCTCCAATCTCCATCTAAAATAATCAACAACATGCATTAATTTATGTCAAGATTGGATAATACATTATAAATTTCAATAATACTGTGAAAAAAGATGGATGTATCACAAAATTCCATCAGATCATTTTTTCCTAAGTTAAGTCAAAATTTGAGTACTTGATAACTCGCTTCATCTGTTCTATCCTCATTTGATATGACATGATATGTTGCCATGGCCTCATCTCTCCCCTATAATACACAACATAGTAACTAATGTTTACTACACCAATTATATCATTTCAATGAATATGCTATCCAACACAAAACCTCACTTTAGTCATATATTTTCTCAAAGTATTCATTCCATGTACTATAGTCTTGACCAATCTCTTGTTCAGTGCAATCATTTTTTTTCTGCATGATCTGTCATATCCTCAAACACCCACTATTTTCTACATGATTTAACAATTTTAGGTCCACGTCCACGTCCTATTTTGCTAGTTGAATACTCAGGCTCTTCATTTGCTCCAATCTCCATCTAAAATAATCAACAACATGCATTAATTTATGTCAAGATTGGATAATACATTATAAATTTCAATAATACTGTGAAAAAAAAGATGAACGTATCACAAAATTCCATTAGACCATTTTTTCCTAAGTTAAGTCAAAATTTGAGTGCCTGATGTCCTGCTTCAGCCGTTGTGTCCTTATTTGACATGACATGATTTGTTTCCATAGCCTTGTCTCACCCCTATAATACACAACATAGTAAATAATGTTTAGTACACCAATTATATCATTTCAACAAATATGCTATCCAACACAAAACCTCACTTTAGACATATATTTCACATATATTTCACACTTTAGATGACTCATCCAGTTGTATAGGGGTCATTTCTGAGTTCACAAATCTAACCTCTATTAGTTTTGCACCCAAAAAATTGACATGGGATAAGGAATAGATAAAATAGGGAACCATGATTGCTCCCTTGATACATATGAAGATGAAGTCAAATTAGGATCAATTTATTTATCAACTTCCAAGAAAAATACATCATTTTGCACTGCTAGGCACTAAATTAGGTGCACTTTGCACCACCTTTTGCATCCCAAATAGATTACATTTTTTTGGCTGGAAGGCGGCACTAAATTAGGCGCACTTTGCTACGCCGACTATAGTGCCGAATACTAAATCAAGAACAAAAATTTAAAACTTCCTTCATCAAGAAGGAAGAGATGACAAGAGAAAAAATCCATGCGAAGGAAGAGAGGAGAAAAAATGGAAAAATGATGTGAAGGAGGGCTACAAGCAAGTAGATCAGAAATTTGATTTAGTTGGCGACACCATAAGTAAGGTTACAATTTGTTTTTTGTGTTCCCACAAATATTTTGGTTTGGATTAAATGGAGATATTGTGAAGAAATGGTTGTGAATATTGTTTTGTTTACACACAAATCATTCAAGTCTCGTGTGGTTACAAAGGAGGAGGGTAAAATTGTAGACATTGCATTATTTCATATGCATCTGAGAGCAGTGAACGCGTTTTTGAAACTCCAATGCCCTTATTCACTTATCATTCCCATCCCAAACTTTCGATTTCCGATTCGATTTCTCAGACCTTCCTTCCATAAAAAAGTATTCGAGGGCTTTCAAGACAAGTTTTTAAACTGCATCTGCCCCACCGCAGCCAGGTCCTATGGGAACAGAGGTTGGTAGAGACAATACGAGGAGATAGGGCTTTTGAGACGATAACTGAATAATAGATCATTTCCTCAAATTTGTTAGACCTTCTGGCTTAAATTAGCTATTAATAATTTTCACTTATTCTTTTACAAAACAATGAGCTCATGGTTTCAAATTGATTGTGCGCACAAATTCATTTTCTTTCTAATCAACACATGTGACTCGAACATGGGACCTATCTGTGTTAACTCTCAATAAAACCACACTCTGTGCCCTTTTTATCCCCCAAAGATTACCATTCTATACAAGTGTGCAAGCATTGATATTTTTACAATACACTTGTTTCATTTTGCATATATTTATATCCTTTCAAATATATTTATATTCTATACAGGTGTGCAAGCAATTGATTCATAGGCGTTTAAATCCAGAAAGAGAGTCATTCAAGGTAAAACTTTCATACCTAATAGTGTGTACTTCGTTTGCCTCCACAGACTAGATGAAAATAATTTTCCCTAGGTCACCTCAAAATGTTAAGTGATAGAGGGAAGAGAACAAAGGGAGCAGACTCTGGCCACAATGAGGTAATTCATTGTCAATTTATAGATTTGTAAATGTTTCCCTTGTTTCTTTCATTTTTACTTTTTACATTTTTATTTTTAAATTTAAAAGAAGAAATTTATTATATATATATATATATATATAGGGACATGTGACTGACAAAGATAAAGAGGCATTGGCTTCCATATTGGGGGCATAGGCAGTGAACAATTTGGATGATGTGTGTTGGACAATGCTTGCCAGATACATAGAAAACTGATCTAGTGAAGCCCCTCAAACATTGCAACCAAATCAACCGTGTCAAAGGGAATCAATTGATTCCCCAAGCAGTCCTGGATTGACCAAAAGATCCAGGAGGAAATCAGTAACAATAAACTATAGGACTGTAGAACATGGAGCAGAGGCTTCCACTATCCCACCCACTCCTAGGACACAGACTTCTTCCACCATGCCAAGTTTTCATTCTTGCATTGGTACCTATAATAGCAAGATAGAATATGATGTGGTTTCAGGGGAAGTCTGAATGACAGATGTCAAAAAAGGGTTTGTGAATAGGTTGAAGGAATCATGCCTTCAACAGTTCAAAGACCATCTACATTTTCCATTCTCAAAGATACCCATACACCTACAAAAAGCAGTTATCAATTACATGGAGACTGAATTTGGCACATGCTAGTCTGTGAAGAAGGTAAAGCAATGAATGTCTCAAAATTGCAAGAGATTTCGGTGCAACCAAACAAAGAAGACAAAAAAAATCCCTCCCAAGCTAAGGCTCAAAAAAATTCCAATCGATGTAAGTGTCAAAGTATGGAAAGAGCTTGTAAAATCATATGAGAAGTCTGAAGCATAGAGGAAGTCCAGTGAGGAGGGTATGCAGGTATTTGAATTTGCTCATAAGATTATATCAAATTTATTAAACGATTTTTAAATTTTATTTATGCATAGTTAAATTGAATTAGTATATTTTTCAGGACAAGGCCTCCAAGGCTAGGCTTCAAAAACCTTGTGCCACACATCATAGTGGCGAGAAAGGTTTACAAGCATTGATCTGTAATATATTTAATATGTTAAATGATATATTTTTTAATTCCCTAGGAAAAAGTAAATGATTGCATATTAATTAGTTTAACTAGTCCATGAGCCATGTTTTGATAGGAGGAGAAATATGGCCGACATCCAAAGCAATTTGAAAAGGAAAAGTTACAAAGTAAAAAGTGTTGGAATCAAGGAACACTGAGAGGGGGGGGTGAATCAGTGTTCTACAAAATTTAACTTTATTAACTTGATCTTTAAACCACTTATAGCATTGAACCAATAGTAAGATGCAAGAACACAAAGAAATCAACCATAACACAAAGATTTTTTACGTGGAAACCCTGCTAGGGGAAAAACCACGGTGGAGGTCAATCCACAATATGAGTATACTCAAATAAAAGTGTTTACAAAAGGAATACACATGCATTCAGGCACACTGCCTAGAGCTCACTACTCAAATACAAAAGGAAGACTCACTGTCTTACAAAAATATTTGGATTACATCTAGAAGATTTGAACTGAGAGAATAACATCTACTAATGCTTGATTACAGTTCTGGTTAAGCACATCAATCACATTCTTGACCTTTTGTCTGATTTTTCTCTTCTACTTTGTCTGCTTTAATTCATATCACAAATCTTTTTTTGCACAAGTGAAACTGTGCATAATCGCTCTACAATCCTTCTGAATTTCGCAAAAAACATCAACACACTTCGTACATACCTCCAAATGATATAAATGATCGCTTATATATATCCGCAATTAAAGATTTAATCAACCACATGTCAGCTTCAACAAAATATAAAATATTTACGAACTGTCGGCTCAATCCACAAATAATTTTCAATGTGCACCAACCAAAGTCAGACACAACATAGTGAGAACCCAAATCAACATGCTCAAATACAAAACACTTCAAACAATTACTCCTCGAACATCCACAACATGCTATATTCACTTAGTCGGCCTTCTTGCACTGTTAAACAAAAAATCAATCAACCAGATCTTCTAACTTGCACACCAATCGATACGAGGCTCTAAAATTCAAAGATAACATAGATCATACATCCAAAAACCTTCCCTAAAATACACAACACAAAATGATAATAGAAAATTTCATATGAATCAATGAACACAATTCTGTTGGATGCTTTGTTCTAACTTTGACAATTAACACAAAACTTCAATTTGACTTCTGGTATGATCAAATACTGACGTGTGGATCAAATCACTGACTAAGGTTGTCGTTAATGACAACACCAGATGACTTGTGTAGTGTCTCTTGCCAACAAAAAGTGGGCTGATTTTCTAATCTGGATGGAGAATGAGGTATCAATAGTTGACTTTCAATAACTTAGTTGGATATTGTTGTGTTAATGTGTCAATTTTCATTTCTTGTGTTGATTTGTTTATTGATGCATAGGATGAGTTCTAAAGTGCTTCTCTTCTGGCCCTAGATCCCACTCAATTGTCCCATTATTTCATGTTGAGGAAAAAAATATTGTTTTCCTTAAAGGGTAGTGGGTGACATTCATGCCTTATTTTCATTGCATCTTTTAATTAATGACCATTGTCTTTTAATATCTCTTAAGTGTCCTCATTTAAGTTATGAGTTGTATCATTTGAGTAACTTAGTCCCATGTTGATTTGATTTATCTTCTTTTCTCTCAAACATGGTATCTCAAGGAGTGTTTCCTTGAATTCATGTTGCCATTCTACTAAGTGATCAACATGCATCTTTGCCATCCTTCCTCATGATGTTGCCATTCTTTTAACATGTAAGAATGTTTTGATGCATCTTGGTAGGCATCCTATAGATATAACACATCCTTCTAGTCTACATCACTTGGCATAGCTAACCAACCACTTAATTTGTCCATCTAATTTAAAAAAAGGCAGTAAATTCTTGTCTTCCAAGTTAAAAAAAACTCCATAAATAAAGAAATCAGCAGTAAAAAAACCTACAACCTGATTTGATCAACATAGAGAAGTATGTAATACTAGACTTCTTAACATTCAAAATATAAATAGAATGTCCTTAACATCAAGTAGAGCTATCCAAAAAAGCTAACTAAAACCACAAACGTGCTCCCGCATAGAATGACCTAATGGCTGGTTGTCATAGAAGTCAAACTACCAAAGTAACAACACTGATCAAGTTAACATATACATCATTTGCATAAACAGTCGAACCATTTATGTGCATGAATAAATAGTAGAAGGATGTAGATGAACTCAATTCATCTGAATTTATGCCTCTTGGAAGGAATTCCTCTTGAATCTCTAATATCAGGTGCCTAGGACTTCCCTATAACTTTTACCTTTTGTCGCAGCCTTTCCTCTTCACTATCAGACTCGTCTCCTCTTTCCTTATCTGCATTTTTGGCTTCGATTTCTAATTCATCCCATGTTTTACCTTCCCCCCCTTCAGAATCTTCTTCTTCTTCTTCATCCTCATCTAACTCCATAAGAGATTCATCTTTTGAACCTTCCTCATCTGATTCTGATTCCTCTTCTACATCAGAGGGTTCATATCCTTGATCTATTTCTTCTGAATTATCAGAATCACTAGCTTCCACATTCAAAAATTCCCAACCACCATCTTCAATAATTTTTTCTGGATCATCAGTAATAGTCTTCAAAATTGGTTGCTAGTTCAAGTTCATTTTGCTTTCACAATACTTTATATCCATGGAGTTCAACCATTCCTTGATGCCATCAAGCAAAGATTGAGGAATGACGTCAATGTGGAGTACATCCCACTTGAAGTATTTGAAAACAATAGCCATATCAAATTCCTTTTTCCCAAGTCCTACTCTCTCAAGGTTAACAATCTCAATCTCACTAATAGTGATTACTAAGAAGGTAATTCCATCAACTCTACCAAACAGTTTACTATAGGAACTATAAAAGTAGGGGCTTTGAAAGGAACTCCATGAAAACCAAGCTCTCTAAATGATATATCAAACAACAAAATATTTTAGATGAGGTTGCTCCCATAGCTCTCTTACTCGCTTGAAAAATCCTTGAAACTCTACATTGATTTTATTTTTCCTATCCCTATCTTGTTGTTCTTCCTCAATTTCATCAGGATCATACATTGACCTTCTCGCCCCTCCTAAAGTTTGGACCACATCCATTACCTCCACATAAAACTAGACATCCTTGGTCTTCTTGGTTACTACGCCATGATATGGTTATGCAAATGAAAATGAAGCAAAGTAATCATCTCCTTCTTTGCTGGCTAGAAGAATGAATGATTAATGTTTTGATACATGATATCAACTCTCTCTTCTACTCTCATGGTTGAATACCGAAATCCATTATGGTGGACCTCTAGAGTTCCAATCATCTTTCTTCCTTTTCCACCAAATGTTGGCCTGATCCACAAGTCTTCCAACCTAATTGCCTTTGTTTTTGAAAGCTAAAGTTTCTCCTGAGTCACCAGTGTTGCTCTCTCTGCCTTTTCAAACTCTTTCATTGCTACAGGAAAATAGCGCCTAATTGATTAACAATCTCAATCTCACTAATAGTGATTACTAAGAAAGGTAATTCCACCAACTCTACCAAACAGTTTACCGTAGGAACAATAAAAGCAGATGCTTTGAAAGGAACTCCATGAAAACCAAGCTCTCTAAATGGTACATCAAACTCTAGTTCAAAATATTTTAGATGAGGTTGATCCCATATCTCTCTTACTCACTTGAAAAATCCTTGAAACTCTGCATTCATTTTATTTTTCCTGTCCCTCTCTTGTTGTTCTTCCTCAATTTCATCAGGATCATACATTGACCTCCTTTCCCCTCCTAAAGTTTGGACCATATCCATTACCTCCACATAAAATTGGACATCCTTGGTCTTCTTGGTTCCCACACCATGATAAGGTTATGCAAATGAAAATGAAGCAAAGTAATCATCTCCTTCTCTGATGGCTAGAAGAATGCATGATTAATGTTTTGATACATGATATCAGCTCTCTCTTCTGCTCTCATGGTTGAGTACTGAAATCCATTATGGTGGGCCTCCAGAGTTCCATTCATCTTTCTTCCTCTTCCACCAAATGTTGGTCTGATCCACAAGTTTTCCAGCCTAATTTCCTTTGTTTTTGAAAGTTGAAGTTTCTCCCAAGTCACCAGTGTAGCTCTCTCTACCTTTTCAGACTCTTACATTGCTACAGGAAATTAGCACCTAATTGATTAACAATCTCAATCTCACTAATAGTGATTACTAAGAAAGGTAATTCCACCAAATCTACCAAACATTTTACCATAGGAACAATAAAAGTAGGGGCTTTGAAAGGAACTCCATGAAAACCAAGCTCTCTAAATGGTATATCAAACTCTAGTTCAAAATATTTTAGATGGGGCTGCTCCCATAGCTCTTGTTACCCAATTTTCACCTACGGGCTCAATCAGGCAGGGTAACCTATGTTTTCAAGTGCTCATGAAGGCCAAATGGATGATTGGTTTCATCCGGGTTACTTTTTCTAACTTGTTTGCTTCTTGTGCAGCGGCGGGGGGAGGTTTATGTTTTAAAAAGATTTCGCACGTGGATTAAATGTGGCTCCCATGAGGGTTGAGCCCAGCATGCAAGTGTTCAGTTTTGGGTTGGTCTTCATCTTGTGTCCTTGCCTTGTTTTTTCCCCTCTTCTGTTTAGTTTTCTTCATGCCTTTTTCCCTTTATTTTGTCGGGGGCGGAACCGGACCGGAACCGAACCTAAAACTTTTCCAAAAGTTCCAGTTTCCGTTTTTCTTCTGGTCCCGGTTCCGGTTCCGGTTCCACCGGGCTTGTTCGTTTGTCTAACCTTTGTTCTCTTTTATGTGGTTGGGGGGTGTTTCCTCCCCTTCTTTTCCTTCCTTTTTCGTCCCTTTTTCGTCGTCTTTGCATGTTGTCGGAGGCGGGTCCTGGACGAAATCCTAACTTGAAACTTGATGAAAGTTTCAGTGTTGGATTTGTTTCCGACCTCACCCCCGCTGTGTCCGATCCCGTTATGTTTTGGCGTCCTTAGGTCTTTGTTTTTTTGTGTTCCTTGGGTTTTCTTTTCCTTAGGAACTTTTCTTCATTTTTTCGGACTCGGGATCAGAACTAAAACCGAGCTTGGAACTTTTCCAAAAGTTCCAGTTTTGATCCCGATTCCGCCCTTCTTTTCTTTGCTTTTTCGCTGCCTGTGGTCGGGGGATGTCTCCTCCTCTTTGTTCTTCCTTGTATTTTCTCTCTTCCTTCTTTCTTTTTTTTGCCGGGGGTGGGATCGGAATGGAATCCGAACTTGAAACTTCAGAAAAGTTTCAGGTCTGGAGTTGGTTCCGGTTCCGGTTCCACCGTCTCTTATGTTCGGTCTCCGCTCCAATCCCAATCCCGGTTCTGGTTCCATCTTGGCCCCCCCCCGGCTAGTTTTGAAAGGACTCGACGAAAGGTTTGGTCTCGCCGTAACATCTTGCCGATAGCGTTGGATCTGGTTCTGGTTCTATGAATTGCTTGGTTTTTCCCTTGCTCTGACTCCGGTCCCGTTTTGGTTTTCATCCTGACTCTGACTCCGCCAAGGATCCAAGCTCAGGAAACATTGAAGGGCTGAAGTCTCACGGATAGGGTGATCTCTTACCGACATGAAAAGTGGCATCGGCGAAAGAAAAGTGCTCACCGTGATGTCTTTCTGACCCAATAGGGTCTTTCCGAGAGGAAATGGGCTCGCCGAGAGATATTTCCTTCGGCATGAAGTCTGGCCGAATGAGGAGGGTCTTGCCAACAGCGGGGTGCCTTCGGTATAATATTTTGTGTTCGCTAAAGGGTCTCCCCGACCTGATGGTGTCTCGCCGAAGAATGAAGGGCTTGTTGAAAGCTCTTGCCAACTGAAGATCTCTTGCCGACTCGATGTGTCTTTGACGATAGTCTGGGTGATGACGAGGGTGAGATCGGTATGACTTTTGCATTTGATATAGGGTCTCGCCGAATGTCGTGTGTCATGCCGATAGCTACTATGAGGTGTAATCGCATCGGGGAGACACGATTAGTGTCTCACCGACATGTGATTCTGATGAAGCAACCTTTGACCGTCGGGAATCTGCATGGCATAAGCTCGACCAATCAGAAGGCACTAGGGAAAATCACGGGCAGTTTGACTGATTGACTCCCCCTATAAAGAATGATCGACAAAATGTGTGTGGCATGGATCGGCTCGGTGAAGCAATGGTGCTTCAATCTAACAGGTAAATATGATGCTGCTTCTCAAAGGGGGTCAACTTGCTGAAAGATCTGGAGCAAGAAGAAAGCCGAAGAAGAGGAGGTCGTGAGTCACCATGACAGCTAGAATGTCTACTAGCATAGGGGGGATCGACATTAATGATAATGCTTTAAAGCATTCAAAGCAGCTCGGCAAGGAGGTTCGAAGGTGAACACGGAGGCCAGAGGTTGGCACATTAAATGTTGTATTCCAAAAAAGATCTGGAGACATTCTTGGAGTGACTCTTCACCGACATGGATAGCAGGGACGCCTGTTTAATGCAACATTAACTTCATTCAAAAGATCTAAGGGGCAAATCTTTCTGAAGACTGATATTTTTGTAGGCCCTAGGGGTCGTTATCTTTTGTATATAGGGCATTTTTTCCTCTTAGTTCAGAGAGTTCTCCTTATGCTTTTTGAAATTCTGTGACTTTTGCAGTCCTTTCTCAGATTAGCAAACTTCTGTAACTCATTTTGGAGCATAATATACAAAGATTACCTTGATCACTGTTGATGATTTCATATTACCATCTTGTTCTTGCAAAGTGTTGTGCATTCCAGGTTAATGATCAAGCTATTTTGTGAATTTATTTCATTCCTTTATAACTTTATCTTGTGTTTTCATGCCTTCCTTTGCAAAAAAGTATCATTATACAAATCTCAAGCTGTGTTTATATAATCACACACGGTTTCTAATATGTGAAAAATCTTTTCCTTTCTTGAAAAGTGTGTGAATCGAACCTGTTTGTGAGATATTAATGTCAAGCTTACAGAATTTGATGTGTAATCTTATGGTCATCATCAATTTTCAGGTATAACCTAAGTATTCCATTGCTCTTATCAGTTCGGTGTATCACCATAGGATTTAATTTTCATTTTTATGCATTCTCCTTCTCCTTTTCCCTTTACAAAATCAGTAGTTCAGGTGATTACCCAACAAGGAAGCCGGCCTTCTCCGGAGGTTGACCTCTGCTTACAAGAAACCCACATCTTTAGAGGTCTTCCCATGTTACACTGAGGTGTTGAACATCGGGTTCAACAAGGGTGCAATTTTAGGAGATAACAGTTTTGGAACGCCCGGTGGGACCTTGAACTTCTTCTCAGTTCATGTTTATGCATTTGATTGCTGTTGTTTGGTGTGTATAGCTGCAGTTTCATCCTTTTGGAGGAAAATTTTCAACACACCTGGCAACTCCACTGGGAAGATATCAAATGGTTTCAAGCAGACAAAGTGCTATTATGAAAAAATCAAACCTGGTTTCTTGCTTTACCAGAAACTCCAGCGAATTTCCAGTCTCTTGAATGAACAAATATGTCTGCATTTTATGGAAATATGTCATATTACCCACCATTCCATGAAAACCATGCATGGGTACCCTCTTACCAACCATCTCACATAGAGCAGCTTGTTGGTCTTATACCAAATGTCCCTGTAATAGTAGACTACTAGCAACCTCATTATGTTTTCCACCCTCCCATCCCTACTCAGTCTCAATATCAACCAATCTAAGATCAAAATCAACCCCATGAAGAGGTCTTTGATTCCAACCAACATGATTATCTGCATAATCAGCCTCAAGAGCACCCTTACCAGAATGTATTGGATCTAATTCAAAATCTTGACCATATGTTGTGGGCTTTAAGCCAAAAACTTGAACATATGATGATTAGTGATGCTAGTAAGGTGTTCTCACATATGTATCAGACGTTGGTTGACATCAGGAAGCAAAAAGGGATCATCTCACAGTAGCAAGAGTTGGATGATCAATCCTTTATTTATGATCAAGAGCGGGTGACAACAAGAAGGCAGTTTGAGGAAAGCCTGGAAAGAGAGATAGCTGCTAAAGAGGAGCAGATCAAGTCTCTATCTGCTCAGGTGCAAAGTAGTCAAGCTTATTTTGATTATCAATGCCAATTAAGGTATGAAACTCCCAGTCCTAGTCTCATCCCAACTCTTCCTATAATATTGAACAATCCTGTCAATAAAGGAGTTACCAAGTCCAATTTTCCAAGCTTCAAGCAAGTTGAACCTGTTCAGCCTGCTAAATTTGAGTCCCCAAGTTTTAGAAATCTTGTTTCAACTCAGGAACCTATCCTTAAGCAAGCTCAACCTGTGGAGAAACCTAGGAAATTTACTTTCCCAAGTTTTAAGAGCTCTCCTTCTGTTCAAGATCCCTTTATTGAACAATGGCATCCTTGTGAAGAACCCATTAGGGAGGCTCAACCAACCCCTTATGTTCTAGAGCAACCTAAAGAAGAGATGCTTGTAGAGGAAGAAACAAATCTTTTAGCTTTCATTATGTTTGAACGAGAGCTTGGGAATGACAAATCAAATGTGATAATGGAGACAAATGAGGCTGTAGATGAAGAGCAAACCTTTGGTCCGCACAACACAATCAACATGATGGAGAATGGAAGTGTGAACTTACTGCATCTAGCTATGGAGGAATACAGACTACAGCTGTAAAAGGCTGAACAGGAGAGGAGTTTTCAAAATGTTTCTGGCAATGTTTTAGCTAATGATCCTCCCACTGTTCTACAAGATGGTGAAAATGTTCCAACAGGACAGCAAGGCGAAATGGTGGAAAAGGCTGACCAAGAAGAGCAATGTACAGTCTGGAATGAAGAAGGTGTGATTTTTCCCACTCTAAATGCTATCTCGGGGCAGCAAGAAGACATCATTCAGCTGCAGGTTCAAGAGTCAAGACAACAACATGAAGAGACTAAAAAAGGTGATGTAGGTCATGAGTCCATAGCTTCATTTGTTGAGCTTCCATGTTTCATTGAGTGTGATGAGGAAAGCATAAATTTGGTCGTAAGTAAGCAACATGAGGTTGAAGAGGAGCAATGCACAACTGGATTTGATACTTTTGAGCATGTTCTGGATGAGGAAGCTAATGTTGAGATTTTTGAAGAATTGTGCACATGTATTATTGAATAGTTTTGTTCAACATTGGATAGCAAAGAATCAAAAAAAGCTGATAGTCATGATGATCTAGAGCAACAACTTGAACAAATGCTGAAACAGCAGGAAAAGCCTCATGATCTTGATTTACAAGGTTATATTTGGTTAGAGGAGCTTCCATTCTATTGTACAGAAGAACTTGAGACTTCATCACCGCTTGAATTGTTGTCTTCTTTCGTTGAAAAGGACAAGCCTGAATCAGCATGTAACTCTTCCAACAATGATCAGAATTATAGGCAGCTTCCTTTCTAGTGTATAAAGGAGCCAGAGGCTGGTGTATTGATTGAAAACGTGTTATAGGAAGCCATCTCATTGTTCTCCATTGAAGGAATGAGTGTTCATTTTGGAGAGCATGAGCATACTGAGGAGGCTACTACTCTTCCACCAAGTCCGCCACAAGGACTCGACCTTTCCAGCTAGCAAGGTGATAGAATGGCAGCTCATGAGCAAAAGATCAGCAAGGAAAGTGTGGGCTTTACCCTTACCAGAGGTTGTCCAATAAGATACCTAGCTCAGGTGGAGTCCAAACAAGCACAAATTATCAAGCATGAAGGTATGACTGAGAATGTCATCAAGGATGCACTTGCAAATGAACATAAGTATGTCCAATTCACTTATCCTCTTTTAAGTAACATTATATGTGATCAATTTAAGGAGGATAGTCAATCTCTTTATATTTTTCAAGAAATGATGCATCAACTTGTTGAACATTTTTCAGTGTATTGTCTTCTTTTAGCTACCATCATGCATGTAAGTTGTTGCATATTGAGGAGAACAGGCAGCTATTTCAACCGTCCTGTGAATGGTTGTGTTTGACCAACTTCTTTGTTGGTTAGAATAGGGTAGGTTAGTTTCATTTTAAATGCATCTTTGTTTTCCCTAAGTGCTTTCGAGCACAGTTAGATAGTTTTCCCTTATGAGGTTTCTTGTTTTCAATAAATGTCTGAGTGATCTGTTTCTTGAGTTACAAATGCGTTATAGCCATGTGCAAGGCTGCCCCAGGTCCATTCCTTAGTTTTTCCAATGACTCCATGCCCAATGGTTTGGCTAGGCTACTGGTCTGCATGTTTAGCAAGAAAACATCCCGCTGAGGTTGCTAGAAATGTTACCCAATTTTCACCTACGGGCTTAATCAGGCAGGGTAACCTATGTTTTCGAGTGCTCATGAAGGCCAGCTGGACGATTGGTTTCATCTGGGTTACTTTTTCTAACTTCTTTGCTTCTTGTGCAGCTACGGGGGGAGGTTTATGTTTTAAAAAGATTTCGTACATGGATTAAATGTGGCTCCCATGAGGGTTGAGCCCAGGGTGCAGGTGTTTAGTTTTGGGTTGGTCTTCATCTTGTGTTCTTGCCTTGTTTTTTCCCCTCTTCTGTTTAGTTTTCTTTCAATTTTCTTCATGCCTTTTTCCCTTTGTTCTGTTAGGGGCGAAACTAGACCGGAACCGAACCTGGAACTTTTCCAAAAGTTCTAGTTTCTGTTTTTGTTCTGGTCTCGGTTCCGGTTTCGCCGGGCTTGTTCGTTTGTCCTACCTTTGTTCTCTTTTATGTGGTTGGGGGGTGTTTCCTCCCCTTCTTTTCCTTCCTTTTTCATCCCTTTTTCGTCATCTTTGAATGTTGTCAGAGGCGGGTCCGGGACAGAATCCTAACTTGAAACTTGATGAAAGTTTCAATGTCGGATTTGTTTCCGACCCCGCCCCCGCTGTGTCCGATCCCGTTATGTTTTGGCATCCTTGGGTCTTTGTTTTTTTGTGTGCCTTGGGTTTTCTTTTCCTTAGGCACTTTTCTTTGTTTTGCCGGACTTGGGATTAGAACTGAAACCAAGCTTGAAACTTTTCCAAAAGTTCCAGTTCCGATCTCAGTTCCACCCTTCTTTTATTTGCTTTTTTGCTGCCTGTGGTTAGGGGATGTCTCCTCCTCTTTGTTCTTCCTTTTGTTTTCTCTCTTCCTTCTTGCTTTATTTTTCCAGGGGTGGGATCAGAATGGAATCCGAACTTGAAACTTCAGAAAAGTTTCAGGTCTAGATTTGGTTTCGGTTTTGGTTCCGCCGTCTCTTATGTTCGGTCTCTGCTTTGATCCCAATCTCGGTTCTGGTTCCATCTTGGCCCCCCCACCAGTTTTGAAAGGGCTCGGCGAAAGGTTTGGTCTCACCGTAACATCTTGTCGATAGCGCTGGATCTGGTTCTGGTTCCGTGAACTGCTTGGTTTTTCCCCTGCTCCGACTTCGGTCCCGTTTTGGTTTTCATCCCGACTCCAACTCCGCCAACGATCCAAGCTCGGGAAACATTGAAGGGATGAAGTCTCACCAACAGGGTGATCTCTTACTGACATGAAAAGTGGCATTGGCGAAAGAAAAGTGCTCACTGTGATGTCTTGCCGACCCGATAGGGTCTTTCCGAGAGGAAATGGGCTCGCTAAGAGATATTGCCTTCGGCATGAAGTCTGGCCGAATGAGGAGGTTCTTGCCGACAGCAGGGTGCCTTTGATATAATATTTTGTGTTCGCTAAAGGGTCTCCCCGACCTGATGGTGTCTCACCGAAGAATGAAGGGCTCGTTGAAAGCTCTTGCCGACTGAAAATCTCTTGCCGACCCGATGTGTCTCTGACGATAGTCTGGGCGATGATGAGGGCGAGATCGGTATGAATTTTTCATTTGATATAGGGTCTCACCGACTGTCGCATGTCATGCCGATAGCTACTATGATGTGTACTCACATTGGGGAGACACAATTAGTGTCTCACTGACATGTGATTCTGATGAAGCAACCTTTGGCCATCATGAATCTGCGTGGCATAAGCTCAACCAATCAGAACGCGCTAGGAAAAATCACGGGCAGTTTGACTGATTGAATCCCCCTATAAAGAATGATTGACAAAAGGTGTGTGGCATGGATCGGCTCGGTGAAGCAATGGCGATTGAATCTAACAGGTAAATCTGATGCTGCTTTTCAAAGGGGATCAACTTGTTGAAAGATCTAGAGCAAGAAGAAAGCCAAAGAAGAGGAGGTCGTGAGTCACCGTGATAGCTGGAATGTCTATTGGCATAGGGGGGATCGACATTAATGATAATTCTTTAAAGAATTCAAAGCAGCTCGGCAAGGAGGTTCGAAGGTGAACATGGAGGCCAGAGGTTGGCACATTAAATGTTGTTTTCCAAAAAAGATGTGGAGACATTCCTGGAGTGACTCTTCACCGACATGGACAGTAGGGACGCCTGTTTAATGTAGCATTAACTTCATTCAAAAGATCTAAGGGGCAGATCTTTCTGAAGACTGATATTTTTGTAGGCCCTAGGGGCCGACATCTTTTGTATATAGGGAATTTTTACCTCTTAGTTCAGATAGTTCTCCTTATGCTTTTCGAAATTCTGTGACTTTTGCAGTCCTTTCTCAGATTAGCAAACTTTTGTAACTCATTTTGGAGCATAATATACAAAGCTTACCTTGATCACTGTTGATGTTTTCAGATTACCATCTTGTTCTTGCAAAGTGTTGTACATTTCAGGTTAATGATCAAGTTATTTTGTGAATTTATTTCATTCCTTTATAACTTTATCTTGTGTTTTCATGCCTTCCTTTGCAAAAAAGTATCATTATACAAATCACAAGCTGTGTTTATATAATCACACGGTTTCTAGTCTGTGAAAAATCTTTTCCTTTCTTGAAAAGTGTGTGAATCGAACCTGTTTGTGAGATATTAATGCCAAGCTTACAAAATTTGATGTGTAATCTTATGGTCATCATCAATTTTTAGGTATAACCTAAGTATTCCATTGCTCTTATCAGCTCGGTGCATCACCATAGGATTTAATTTTCATTTTTATGCATTCTCCTTCTCCTTTTCCCTTTACAGAATCAGTAGTTCAGGTGATTACCCAACAAGGAAGTCGGCCTTCTCCGGAGGTTGACCTCTGCTTACAAGAAACCCACATCTTTAGAGGTCTTCCCATGTTACACTGAGGTGTTGAACATCGGGTTCAACATGGGTGCAATTTTAGGAGATAACAACTCTCTTACTCGGTTGACAAATCCTTGAAAGTTTGCATTGATTTTATTTTTCCTATCCCTCTCTTGTTGTTCTTCCTCAATTTCATTAGGATCATACATTGACCTTCTTGCCCCTCCTAAAGTTTGGACCACATCCATTACCTCCACATAAAACTGGACATCATTGGTCTTCTTGGTTCTCATGCCATGATAAGGTTATGCAAATGAAAATGAAGCAAAGTAATCATCTCCTTCTCCCCTGGCTAGAAAAATGCATGCTTAATGTTTTGATACATGATATCAACTCTCTCTTCTGCTCTCATGGTTGAATACTAAAATCCATTATGGTGGGCCTCTACAGTTCCAGTCATCTTTCTTCCTCTTCCATCAAATGTTGGCCTAATCCACAAGTCTGCCAGCCTAATTGCCTTTGTTTTTGAAAGATGAAGTTTCTCCTGAGTCACCATTGTAGCTCTCTCTACCTTTTCAGGCTCAAACTCTAGTTCAAAATATTTTAGATGAGGCTGCTCCCATAGCTCTCTTACTCGGTTGAAAAATCCTTGAAACTTTGCATTGATTTTATTTTTCATGTCCCTCTCTTGTTGTTCTTCCTCAATTTCATTAGGATCATACATTGACCTTCTTGCCCCTCCTAAAGTTTGGACCACATCCATTACCTCCACATAATACTGGACATCCTTGGTCTTCTTGGTTCCCATGCCATGATAAGGTTATGCAAATGAAAATGAAGCAAAGTAATCATCTCCTTCTCCGCTGGCTAGAAGAATGCATGCTTAATGTTTTGATACATGAAATCAACTCTCTCTTCTGCTCTCATGGTTGAATACTGAAATCCATTATGGTGGGCCTCTACAGTTCCAGTCATCTTTCTTCCTCTTCCACCAAATGCTGGCCTGATCCACAAGTCTGCCAGCCTAATTGCCTTGGTTTTTGAAAGATGAAGTTTCTCCTGAGTCACCAGTGTAGCTCTCTCTACCTTTTCAGGCTCTTTCATTGCTACAAGAAATTAGCACCTAATTGATTAACAATCTCAATCTCAATAATAGTGATTACTAAGAAAGGTAATTCCACCAACTCTACCAAAAAATTTACTGTAGGAACAATAAAAGCAAGGGCTTTGAAAGGAACTCCATGAAAACAAAGCTCTATAAATGGTATATCAAACTCTAGTTCAAAATATTTTAGATGAGGCTGCTCCCATAGCTCTCTTACTCTCTTGACAAATCCTTGAAACTCTGCATTGATTTTATTTTTCCTTTCCCTCTCTTGTTGTTCTTCCTCAATTTCATCAGGATCATACATTGACCTTCTTTCCCCTCCTAAATTTTGGACCACATCCATTACCTCCACATAAAACTAGACATCCTTGGTCTTCTTGGTTCCCACACCATGATATGGTTATGCAAATCAAAATGAAGAAAAGTAATCATCTCCTTCTCCATTGGCTGGAATAATGCATGCTTAATGTTTTTATACATGATATCTGCTCTCATGATTGAATACCAAAATCCATTATGGTGGACCTCCAGAGTTCCAGTCATCTTTCTTCCTCTTCCACAAAATGTTGGCCTAATCCACAAGTCTGCCAGCCTAATTTCCTTTGTTTTTGAAAGCTAAAGTTTCTCCTGAGTCACTAGTGTAGCTCTCTCTGTCTTTTCAGACTCTTTCATTGCTACAAATCATCTATGGTATTTAATCATTTGTACCACATGGTTGATGTGCTTTGAATCCTTGGATCTAAAGGAAATTTCCTTAACATAAATACTGCTAGGGAATTTCAATGTTGGCATGTAGTTGGCATTAAAGCCGGTACTTGGAACATTGAAAATTATCCTTATATAAGAATTCCATCCATCTTATTGGCTTGTAACACTCTTGATGGTGGCTACATGAAATGGAACCATGATGCCATTTATGGGTTCCAAAACAACATCATTTTTCGTATCAACTTGAATCATGAGCTCTCTAGAAATGGGGATATCTTCCACATTTTTGTATGAAACCATCTCAGTGGATGGCTTGGAAGAGCCATGTCCATCTCCTGTACCAATGCCCCCTGCATCCAATATTCTTGTAGTCTCCTCATTCTTTTGTAGAGGGTTGGAACTTAAGGTTATGTAATAGAATTTATAGTTGATAGTTAAATTGTATAACAATTTTTTTTATGATCTTTACTAATATTTATTAGAATTGTTGCATGTTTTACATCATTGGAATCACATATTAGCTGTAACTTTTTTGAAATTTTATTATGGTATGTGCACTTTCATATGATGTAATATGATTGTGGTTTTGTCTCATATGTTTCAATATTAGATATATAACAAAAAAATAAATTATTGCATGAAATAAATAATAAATTTTCATTTTAATTTTTTTTTTTGTAGAACACAGGTCTTCCAGAATATCAAGATGATCCTCATCATGATATAGATCTAGAAAATATTAGTTCTGCTGGTATATATCACATGGCAGAGGATGATGATGATGCAGATATGGAAGGTACTGAGGCCGATGACAATGATGACGACGATGACGACGACGACGATGATGATGACGACAACGATGATGACGACAATGACGATGAAGACGATGATGATGATCATCACGATGGTGATGATGATGATGATGCAGTTGCTGGTAGTACCCAATGACATTCATGATCATATAGACTGCATCATGGATCATTGCTGATATATCATTATGATGACGATGATCACAATGGTGGTGGTGATGATAAGGAAGTTGCTGGTAGTACCTAGTGACATTCATGATCATATAGGTTGCATCATGGATCATTGTTGATATATCATGATGATGATGATGATCACGATGGTGGTGATGATGATAAGGCAATTGTTGGTAGTAGCCAGTGACATTCATGATCATATAGGTTGCATCATGGATCACTGCTAATATATCGTTATGATGCCTCTTTTCATGGTTACTATCATATGTGTCATTTTCACGGCCTACAGTACCATATTATTGAGTTGTGTCATATTGAAATTTATCATTTTCACTTATATCATTTGGACATGTATCATCTTGACTTGTATCAATTTGAGTTAAATAATTTATCATTTTTACTTATATCATTTGTACATGTTTCATTTTGACTTATGTCGACTATTAGACATGTATCATTTTGACATGTTACTGATCTACTGGCATATTTTACTTTCACTTGTTTTAGTTATATATGATAACAATCTTATCAGTATTGACTTGTCAATTTATATATATTAAAATTGGTCGATGATTTTTGGATGGATATTTATTATGTATGATGATTTTAATTTACTACTCAAGATGGATGTTGTCAAATTCAATTAAATTATAGATATTTGACTCACTTGTTTTAATTATAGATAATGATCATGTTATAATAATTATGTTGTTATTTAATCATATGAGTTAAATAATTAAATTACTTACTCTATAATCATATGAGTTATTTAAGAGGCGTCATATATTTAACTAATTAAATTGAAATAAAAAATATTAAATTAATAAAAGGAAGCAAAACAAGAAGAATTTTTAGAAGCAAAAAAGGAAGAAACAATGGAAGCCAAACTAGAAGCAAACCAGAAGCAATCTTGGAAGCAAAATTGGAAGCAAACCTAGAAGCAAAACCGGAAGAAAACCTGGAAGGAAAACCAGAAGCAACAATGGAAGCAAAACTAGAAGCAAACCGGAAGCAATATTGGAAGCAAAATTGGAAGCAAAACTGGAAGCAAACCTGGAAGAAAAACTGGAAGGAACATAGGAAGCAAAACTGGAAGCAAATTTGGAAGCAAAATCGGAAGCAAACCTAGAAGCAAAACTAGAAGCAAAATTGGAAGAAAATCTGGAAGCAAAATTGGAAGCAAAATTTGAAGCAAAATTGGAAGAAAAACCATAAGCAATTTGGAAGCAAAATCAGAAGCAAACCTGGAAGCAAAACCACAAGCAAAACTGGAAGAAAATCTGGAAGGAAAAATGGAAGCAAAACTGGAAGCAAAATTTGAAGCAAAATTGGAAGAAAAATCGGAAGAAGAATTGGAAGCAAAATCGGAAGGAAGAAATCCTGGAAACCAAACTGGAAGAAAAACTAGAAGCAAAAGTGGAAGCAAAACCAAAAGCAAAATTGGAAGAAAAATTGGAAGCAAAATTGGAAGCAAAAATAGAAGCACAACCGGAAGCAAACATGGAAGCAAAACTGGAATCACAATTGGAAGCAATACTCGAAGCAAACCTAGAAGAAAAATTGGAAGCAACATCAGAAGCAAAAGTGGAAGCAAAATAGGAAGAAAACCTAGAAGAAAAACTGGAAACAAAACTGGGAGCAAAACTAGAAGCAAAAATGGGAGCATACATGGAAGGAAAACTGGATGCCAAATTGGGTGCCAATTTAGGCGCTATTTCCGTCGTCAATTTTTGGTGCTATTTTTGGCACTAAAGGAGACGCTATTGCTGGCACCAAATTTCTAGCGCAAAAGTGGGCGCTAAAGACGGCACAAAAACTGGCGATGAAATGAAGAAACTGATTTTTTCCAAATTTTGTGTCGTCAGATGACTCCAAATGATGGACTAAAATACACTAAAATTTGGCGCTAAATTCCTATTGTGTTGTTGTGATGATCAGGCGCCATGAACTGTTTGACCGAATCCCTCATGGAATGGCTTCAAAGAAATGAAATCCAATGTAAATGCAACGATTTCCATATTAAAGCTTTCAAACAAGGGATGCATCAGGGAGATCAAATTGCGGGATATGCACGAATTAGATTTGTTGAAGAGACTGTAGAAATTTTCAAAGCAAGTGCCCAAGCAAACACATGCAAAATTTCAAATCATAGACAAGGCAAATCAGTTGTTTGACAAGGCACCTCAATGTTTTCATGGATAGGATGAAATAATTCGCAGCGTATGCACAAATTAGATATGTTGAAAAGAAATTCAAAAACTTTCAATAAAATGCATAAAAACAAGTGAAAACAAAGCAAGAGGTATCCATGAAAAAAATAAAAAGCACGAAGGAGGGTTAGTAATTTGTAATACTATTGAACCACTAGAGAGGGCTATCGAGATACAGAATATAAAATTGAAATTGCTTCTATTGAAATGATATAAGTGTGGCCCATGATAACCCAAACACTGTTGTGGTAGATCATCGAATACTGTAATCAACAGATGATACTTCTACTGGAAGAAGTTCTCAGATAAGGTCACATTTTTTGAAGCGGTCATATAGAGTATCACAAGAAGTAAGGGTCTCTGATAAATTTTAGGTGAGTAAAGGTAGAATATGAGCTCCAGTGTGCACAACAAATCATCAAGTGACTATAAATAGGAAACATTGTGAAAACTCAATTGAGGTACAATTGAAACAGGGGATACATGTGTTGCACTTATGTATAAAATCCCATTTTGGAGATAAGTTTACTTTGAATAAGGAACTTGGAACCAAGAAAGGGGAGACAAGCATGAGTATTGTTGATGGTGTTTTCTGCACAACAACAACTCAAACAGAATGTGATATTCTATCACTCTTGAAAGGTAAATCTCTATCAGCAAGCCTCAAGAGATAACCCCAAGGTCTCTAATGTTAGGTCTTGACAAATGCAGTGAAACAACTCAGAGATAATGTGAAATTGTTGCTAATCACAAGGGGCCTTACAAATGAACAATGCTGGAAACTTTAGATTTATCAGATCTTGCAATTTGATGATACCTTTTATCCTAAGAACTAATCCAAATTTTAAAAGAAACAGAAAAAGAGAAAGGTTTTAGAGAGATTTTCTAAAAATTAAACTAAACCTAAGACCAACAATGCTAATGATTAAATACTCAAAGTGGACCAATCCTTCAAAACCAATTTTTTCTTAACCTAGATCAAATATGCAATCTCACAGAAACAGTGCAATCTTCTAAGGAATTAAAGATTTTCAGATCATGAAGCATTCACCCAAATCAACCCTATTTTGTAATTAAAATGAATAAATACCCACAATTGAACTTAGCACACAAATTCAAGGCCTAGGCTAACTTTACACAATTTACAATCAGCAAGCTGCTAAAAGTATGGAGCACGAATTGCTCAAACACTTCAAAAATAAAACCATCAACACCATTGCATCACATCTAAATCTAAAATCTAACATATAACTAATAATATCAAAGCAATCTTAAAGATTTAGAACAACAAGAACCATGCAAAGTGAAGCAACACAAGAAAGAGCACCAAAGAACAATGTCTTTACTTATATTGAATCACCCAAGTTTGCAACAATTCATGTATTCTCAGTGTAACAACACTTGCTCTTAGAAAATGCTAATTCTTAACTCAACTACAGCTCTAGTAACTATTTCTTAACTGATTCTAACTATTACAAAGGAGGCTTGAGCCTCAATTTATAGAGGAGTACACTAGGTAGGCCCAAATCTAGGGTTTACATCAATAGGTCAGACAGACAAGTTGGCCTAGGAAGTTTTGAATAAAATAAAATTTACATTTAATGTTTGAAACTTCATCCAGGTCGGCTTGGACCCTTTCAAATATTCCTTTTCTTGCACAAAAAATGATGTCACCCTCCAGTTGTATTGTCACATGATTGGCACAAAGTTCTAGGCGACTGCATGTTGGCTATTTTCTCCCTCCTTGTTGATTTCTAATTTATTGGATAATTCTTTGACCTTCTCCAATATTTCCTTCATATCCTTTGGATCTAGAACTAGAATAAATTTAATTCTTGTCTTATGAATTTTAAATTCTTCCAAATATTGGGGCATAACCTTATTCCATTCAACCTGCAGCTCATGGCATTTATCTAGCTTGGAAATTTAAATTTCTGCATCCTCTAGATTTTCTTTAGTGATTGGAGCACTATCAGGAGGAGCATATATCTCATGCCACCATCCCTGTAACCTATTGATGTTCATGTTTTTCTAGCCAAACTTCTTTCTTCCAATCATTATCTCCAGAAAATTGATGCAACCATCATATATTTCTTTCACCTTCCCTTGTATCTTCATTATTTTCTTCAAAACCTTGGAAATGAGTTATTTTCTATAGTTCTAGACTTCAATCCATTCTTTCACCTTTCCAACTTCATCATAGGAAAGGATATCCAACTTGGCCAATTCACCCTTAGGTACCTGTAGAATTTCCTTGACAGTTGATTCATCAATCTTCTTGCAATCTACAACAACCTATGAAATATGCTCCAGAAAATTAGAAGCATTGGTGTGAATTTTAAGTATTTTTTCAATTTCTTCATCTCCCCTACTGCTGACACCCTAGAGCCAGTAATGTGTGTTATGAACAGAGGACTTCAATCTCTCAATTTTTGAAACTGCCTCTTTGGGAAATAATCCCTCTAGAATAGTTCCATCACTCCCAACGGTTTGCAGAGGCTTCATCAAATGTTGCACATATTTATAAACATCATTTAATTTATTTTGCAACTTTTCCTTCTCCTCTGTTTCCCTATCTAATCTCCTCAAAATTGCTTGGGAAGATTCTTGGAACTCCTCTTTTTCCTATTCCTTGGTTGTTGGCCCTAAATTAATAGTTTGCACTTTATAGTCAGAGGGCCTAGCCTCATCTTTGAATTTGTCACCTGTAGGCACTACCACATGTATAACCCTATTATTGAATTCATCTTTTGAAATATTTGAAATAGTTCTTGCTCTTTTCCTTTGTTTTGGCTGCCCCCGTTGTTCAAGAAACTTGTCCCAACTTGGAGCTTCTTCTTGGACAATTATTGGCTTCTTATTGAGTCTTTTCTCTAGCCATTCAGGAGTTGTGGATTGATCAATTGTCACCTCCTTATTAGGACTATCAACCACATTTTCTTCAACATTCTTTCCTATTTCTGGTTGATTTTCTTGCTCATCCTTGTCCTGGTGAGGACTATCAACAACTTCCTCTCTATTTTCTCCTGCTTCAGGGTGATCCTCCAATTCATCAAATATCACCTTCTCTAGAGATTTAGAGTCCTTTCCTTGAAAAACCTAAGACTCTATATTCGTACTTTCTGCTTCGGAGGTAGATTGTTTCATTTCCTACACAAATTTCCTCCATTCTTCGCTTTTAGGAGTAGAGACCTCATCATCTTCTTCATTCATTTGTTTAGGGTTATTGGATATGTTTCCTTCCTCATGAAACACTTCCTCTGAAACTTGTGCATTTTGATGACGAGAAAGAATGGGAGAATTATTTCCTGTAGCTACTCTCTTCTCCACATCATCGGTAGGTGCCTCTTCATCTTGCACTTCTTCTATAACCTTCATCCCTTCTATTGGAGAGACCTTGTGCTTGGGGGAGTTTCTCCTAACATACACTTGGGGATTTTCCCCTGAACTTTCCAAATCAACAAACTTTGTTGAAGAAGGAGCATCTATAGCAGCATCTCCTTTCCTTGCCTTGGAAGTTGGTGGTCTTATCGAGGCTTAACTCAGCCTACATCTGTTAGAGAAAAACTAAAATTACCCAAATGCAGATAACACATTACACCATGTCATTTATTCAATAAGATTCGTTAATACAAGTTCAATGACACGATTAAGTGCAAATTATCAATATGAGGTCAAAGTAATAATGAAAGAATGAATCATGCTCAAACTTAATGAAAATTCAACCATAAATACCAAATAGCCATCATGTACAAGCTCATTCATCATTCATTCTTGAAATATGAGACTACTAGAGGAAGGTCGGGTAATCCAAGCAGGCTCTTATTTTCCAGTCGGACTAAGGCTCGAGTAATCCGAGCTAGCTCGGATTTCCCAGATGTTACACCTTGTTCACATTTTTCCTTAAAATCCTTCACAATCCTTAGTGGATAAAGTTCATCATTGTCTTCGATCACACTCAATCATTGATAATCTTGAAAGTACCTAGTAAATTGCTTTCATTCAAAATTCAGGTCATTTTCATGCACCAGAGTATGGGATTCAGAAGCTCAACTAATCCATGGGTTCTCGGAATTACCGGATAAGGGTATAAGATCACCAAAATTGTCAAAGTGTCAATCCAGTCGAGCTTGGGTTTTTGGGATGGTTAGAGGATTCGTTCAATCCGAGGGGGGCTTAGATTTTCTGGACAAAATAGAGCTGAGAAAATCTGAGCTTCCTCGAATTTTCTGAGGTTTGCTTAATCATCAAAAATTTCACTAAGTGTCGAACAATCTTTACCCCAAAATGATAAGTGAAAACAAATTCATCCTCAAAGATAAAATCATTGTCATTTCATCAAGAATCCAAGTCAAACAATTCATTCAACAATTCCTAACATCATTCATATTCAACGAAGCTAGGGTTTTGAATTAACATTCAAGAAATAGAGCGACACTTTTAAAAATCTTGCCAATAATTACGAAAATAATGATGCGACGAGTGACTTCTAAGGATTTTGACAGATTTTAATTACTCAATGTACTCAAATCGAAATCCCCATTTTTCTTTTCAAACGAAACTCTCAAAGAATGAAATCCCTAAATGGAAAAGTGGGAAACGATGCAAAACTGAAATCCCTAGCTCAACAAATGACTTGTCATATAAGAGATTAACATTAAAGATCAAAACAAATCAAAGCCACCCAAGAAATACCAACAACATACCTTGTGAAAGCCTATGATGAAGAAGAATGCAATGGAAGTGTAGAAATGATAACCCACAAACCCTAGAACAATCATACGAAGAGCAAAAATCAAACGATAAAGCTCAGATCGAATGCAAAATGGAGGCAACTTCCTCAATTTGAAACTCACACAAATGCAGAATGACAGACTGACCTTTCAAATCACATTTTATTTCCAAATTGGTCATTAAAACACCCAAGTATGAACAATTAATGTCCAAAAGTACGCCCCAAAAATCTCTGAAATGAGAAGGGATGCTGGATTCGAGTAATCCAAGGGACCTCAGATTATCTGGCTGAACTAAGGTTCGGGTAATCCGAGGTACCTCAGAATTACCGAACCTACTTAGTACTTAGTCAATTTTTCCTCAAACCCAAAATTTTAATTGTGAATCCATTTCCCAAGAGCAAAGCCATCATTCAAATGTTGCAAAGGGCATCTCAAATGCAGATTGAACGTTAAGCACATGGGTGGAACAAGACCAAAACCAAAATACTTATCCCTTAAGGGGAAAAAGTTAGGACCCTACAAAAAACACATGAGAGCAAAGCAAGAAAAGAGGATCCCTTCTTTCAGTAGGGCATGTGTCCAAAAACTACACAACAAATGGTGACTCCTGTTGGGAAAATGCTCCAAAGCATTTTGATGACAAACTGGAATCAAGAACCCAAAATCTCTGGTTTCAATCCTCGCATCGGGTCAACCACAAACAGTGTTTCAAATTCCATGAACAAGCAAACCTTTCCTGTGTCAGATTCAAAGTGTGTGCAAATGTATTCATTTCCCTTCCTCAGTTGTTGTAGGAACCCAAAATTAGTCTAGTCAAGCTAGGTAAAGATTCTAACTGCAAAAGCATCCTGGATAGAGCCTTGATGTCAATCAGGCGTCCATAACCCCAATGAGGTTATCGTTGTGGCCCTCCCGAGCATAGCTCTACTGCTAGCTGGGTGTCCATAGCCTCAGTAGAGATACTCGGATACTCCTGATGAGGTGAATATTCACTTTTGATTTTCAATATTCTCTTTTTCTTTTATTTTTTTGATATTCTTTCAAGATCATTTAAACTTTCCTTTTCACCCTATAAGCAAAGAAGCTCACACTCAGGGTTGAGAACCACAGTGGCACTAAAGCAGAAATAGGATTTTTCACTTGACGAGACTTTGCAAGGAACCCTTAACAAACTTAGAATTCTTAAGATGTGTTTATAAATGTAAAACCCAAGCACATTTCAGATTTAACTTAACCTAGTGACTCATCCACTTCAATCATTAGCACATGTGACACCAAGTATGATTAGAGTTTGTAAAAGGAATACTCAGAATAGTCCCTGATAATGTAATGATTGTTGTGCAAGTGCAACATGCTTAGAAAAAAATAGAGGAACCCAAAACCGAAAGCAAAAACAAAAGCAAGCCAAACCTAAAGAAAACCTACACTAACCAAAAGAATAAAACAAACAAAACAAAGCAAAGCAAAAGAAACCAGCACCTAACTTAACTATTTATAGGGGAAGAGCTGCAAGTAACTCAGGAGAGGAAGTAATGCTTCAAATATTTCTTGTTGATGGGCAACGGGACATCCTCTCTAGTGAGAGTTTTTAGACGAAAAGCATTGTCTCCCAATATCTCTGAAATCTGGTAGGGGCCAAGCCAAAGCTTATCAAATTTACCATGTTCCTCTTTTTTATCATGTGATTTATCCCAATAGAGAACCAAGTTAGAGATTATAAAGGATTTCACCTTGGCTCTCCTATCAAACCATCTCTAGACAACACCCTAATGTTTAACAAAGTTTTCCAAGGCTTCATCTCTTTTCTCTTCAAGGTGTAGAATTTTAGCCAAACGGGCCTCACGCCTATCCCCTTCGTCATAGTAATCATTAATGAATTGTAAAGTGGGGATCTTAAGTTGGATTGGGAATACTTGCTCCAAACCATACACAAGGTGATAGGGAGAGGTTCCTAGAGAGGCCTTATGTCTAGTGTGATCTTCCCAAAGAGAAAATATGAGTTGGGTATGCCAATCTTTGGGGTTCCTCTCTAACAATTTACAGATGACTGTTAAAAGATTCTTATTTGAGGACTCAACTAGACCGTTTCCTTGTGGGTAGTAATTATAAGCAAACTTAACAATGATTCCATGATCAAAATCCCAACCAAAAAACTTTAACAAGGCGAATATAGGACCATTATCACAAACCAAAGAAAATGGGCAACCAAAGCGATTGATAATACCTGATTCTAGAAAATTGATTACCACCTCAGAAGTGCACTGTTTACAAGCAAGAGCTTCAGTCCATCTAGTAAAGTAATCAGTTACAGTGAGAATGTACCTGTGGCCTGCAAAGGAAGGTGGATTGATTGGACCAATGAAGTCCAAACCCCACTGTGCAAATGGTTTTACCTCTATGACTGGCTGAAGTGGAAGAGCTGAATACTTCTCCTTACTTACTATAGTTTGATACACATGGTAGGTCTGCACATGGTTGTGTGCATCCTTGAACAAAGTGGGCTAGTAATAGCCTGCCCTCAAAATCTGATTTGCAGTAGTTGGTGTAGAACCATGGCATGTGTCATGCTTGTCATGGAATTCATTCATCACTCTCTCAGCTTCCTCTTTTCCAAGGCAGCAAAGGTAAATTCCTTCATGATTCTTCTTGTATAAAACAACCCCTTTCATCATAAAGTTGTCACTTTTCAAATGCAGAGCTCTTTGTTGCATTGTATTGAGATGATCAGGACATTGTTGATTTAAGAGATAGTAGATAATGTCATCATACCATTCGCTTGGGGAAACATCTTGAAGGTGATAGTGTTGGGCTATGAGATCAGGACCCATTTCAGCCATTGTCTTAGTTAGTCCTTTTCCTCTTACCAATTTCATAGGTTGGATCTCAATATCATACTCTTGTAACATTTTCATCCACTTAGATCTTCGTTCTCCCAATTCATTTTGCATCAGCAGTAGCTTGACTACAGGGTCGGGTACTATTGCAAAGACCTTATTCCTCAAGATGTAGTGCTTGAATTTCTTCACAGCTCTGACCAAAGCATAAGCTTGTTTTTCTACACTAGGATATCTCAATTCTACATCTTTTAATGGAGCTCTCATGAAAGCTATGGGATGCTCATTTCCTTGGTCAGATTTCAGAGTCAACATACCAACACAAGAGTGATCTGATGCAACAAAGTATATATAAAAAGGTTTGGAATAATCAGGACTCACCAATACTGGGGCATCAACTATTACCCTCTTAATTTCTACAAAAGCGTCTTTTTCTTTAGCACTCCGCTCAACCTTTGTATCTTGCTTCAACATTACATTCAATGTTTTAACTATTTCTGCAAATCCAGTGAAAAACTTCCTGACAAAGTTGATTTTTCCAAAAATGACTTCATTTCCTTTTTACTCACAGGGGGCTAGATCTTAAGTATGGCCTCCACTCGTTCAGGTTCAATAGAAATACCTTTTTTTGAGATAACATGTCCTAACAACTTCCCTTCAATGACTCTAAAGATACACTTCTTTGGATTAAGTGAAATTTCAAATTCCTTGCACCTTTGGAATACTTTGCACAACTCTACAATATGATCCCCTCGTTTCTTGGAAAAGACTGTTAAATCATCCATATAAATAATGATGCGCTTACCAATAATTTCCTTGAAGGAAATATCCATAGCCCTCTGGAAAGTTTCTCCTACGTTGATGAACCCAAAAGGCATTCTCTTGTAAGCAAAATTTCCCCATTTAGTAGTGAAGGCAGTTTTGTGCCTATCCTCATATTGCACCATGACTTGATTATACCCTAAATATCCATCTAGAAAGGAAATCATCTGAGATCTGTTGACAATATGTAACACTTCATCCAGTGATGGGACTAGATAGTTATCCTTTTCTGATGCACGATTGAGATTTCTAAAATCAACACAAAGCCTGATTTCTTCGTTCTTCTTTCTTACTGGAACCAAGTTAGCAACCCGAGTTGAATGCCTAACTGGAAATATAATATGAGCAGATAATAACTTTTGTACCTCCTTCTAGATGATGGGTTCCATTAGGGCATTGATTGGTCTTTATCTTTGTTTGAATGGTTTGGCGCTTGGCTTGAGAGGAATGGTATGTGTAATAATTGAAGTATCATACGTCTTTAAATCTTCCTAACTCCAAGCTATTACATCATGATATGAGTGTAGTGCATCAATGATTCCTCTCCTTTCCTCTGGAGTACATACCTTGCCAATAAAAACATTCTTAACATTTTCTGGAGTCCCCATGCTGTATGTATCACACTGAATGCTAATGGATTCCTTCTTAGCTTGTTGTTCTTGATCTTTTATTCTACCCAGATCAAAAATTCTCTCCAGTTGCACCATCCCTCTTGGAATAGTGTTGGTCTTTAGGTTGATGACTCCTTCTAGGTCCATCTCTGCTTCCTATGGCTCCACTTAATCAATTATCTGAGAAGTAAACACATCAGAGCTCATAATAAAATCAAGAATGTGCTTGTCATCCTCAAACACCTAAAAATTAGTTACATTTTCAGGTACTGATGGCACTGGAGTGAGCTCCACAGTGAACTTCTTCAAGCCTGAAAGTGACAATGGTTGTAGTGTATTGGCTGCCTGAGCCAAAGAATCTATAGTTTGGTTCTTGCTACGAGGTATCAATTGAATGTTGAAAGAATCAATCTCCTCAATAAGATCCCAAACTCTATGTCTGTAATTAGTCATCCTTCTATCGTGACATGAGTATTGTTTTCTAACTTGCCTAACTACTAACTATGAATCTCCAAACACTTGCAGAATTTTAACCTTCTTTCTTAATGCCATCAGTAATCCATGAATCAAAGCTTCATATTCAGCTATGTTATTAGTACAGTGGAATTGGAGTCTATGGGCAGAAAAAAAGGTTTTACCTTTAGGGCTGATCAACTCAAATCCAGCTCCAGCACCTTGCTTAGATTTGGATCCATCGAATCTAAGTGTCCAACAGCCAGCATCTCTTGATCCTCTTGATCTATCCTTTATTCTGCTGCTACTGGGAGGTTCTTCAGAAGGCATTAAACTTTTACCTTTGGGATCATCTTGGACACTTTGCACATTTATCCTGACAACTGGGGTTGGATTGATGCATCTTTGTATTTTCTCTACTGTTGTTTGGCATAGGCAACATTCCAGCTCTGAGTGGGAAGCATTATGGACTCTACACCAATTCAGAAGAAGTAACTCCTCAAAATTCATATCTCTACCCAATTGAATTTGGTCCTCTATACATTTCTGGATGAACTCTTAAAAGTTATCCAACAAGCTAAGTTGGCCATCTCCCTGGTCATCACCTTCCTCTATTGGCTCAACCAATGCTCCAGTGCTACTAGATTTTGATGTGAGCTCAGTGGGTACACTTTGCAACATGAATATTTCCTAAGTATCTGGCTCTGAAAGAGGGGATGCCAATACATAATTCCCCAAACTGACTTTTGATACTAATATCTCATTTGAAATATTTTGGTATTCAATAATTACATACTTCATTCTAGGTTCCCTTTCAATCCTGATTTGATTTGGTACTCCTTTCCAGGGAAGCCACATATGGGAATGGTCAGTTGACACATACCCATTTAGTGCCTTGGTTAAATCTCTACCTAAGATCAGACCGTACGTATCAGGAATGTCTTCCACTTGAATATTGATAAATTGTTAAATCCTAAGGTCTGATGCAAGCTGCATAGGAATCATATTTAATTCTCCCACCACATTCACCTCTGTCTTGTCCAACTAAGTGAATTTTCATTAAGAGGCTGTAAGAGTAATACCTAGGATCTACAGACAACAAAAGACATAACATTCGTAGAAGCCCTCGAGTCTAGAAGGTAGTTGTGTAAGTTCTTCCCAAAGAGGCGAACATAAATCAAGAAAGGAGGAGTTCCTGTCTTTCCTTGAAATAAACTTAGCTGAGTATCAACTTGTGCAACTTGAATCTTATCCTTTTCTTTCCCTTTATCTCTAGCTTGAACTTGACCTTGATCTTTTGGTACTTGTGAGCTAGAAGTCTTCCCATCTACTTCACTAGCTGTCCTATCTTGAGGAACTACATTCATTTTAAAAGCTCCTAGAACTGTATTTCTGATAGTAGGAACTCTTAGCAACTCAAAAGCAGAAAGAATTACCTTTAATTTCTTGAGTTCTTCGGACACATAGTCACCCAACTGGAATGTCCTTGGGATGATTCACCAATCTCTCCTTGACTTCATCAACATTTCTCCCTCTAGAGGAATCATATTGTCCTCCTTTTGAAAAATATTGTGTGGGTACATGAGGATAGGATGGATAGTTACTAGCATTAGGATCGGGAGGTGTGGTGAAGTTGTTCAGAGGCATAGTTGTATTGAATGGACCTCTAGCTTGTGGACCTCTAGTTGGCCTATTACTCAAGTCATACTTTATCGTAGGCTGTTGAAACATCTACACTTCTTCAATGCCAATTTCTTCTTCATCTAAAGGACCATTGTCATTCCCAGTGCCTTTATTGAACAATTGTGAAATCTCATCTCCATTGTACACTTGCTTTGTATTATCATGTTGCCCACCTAAATCTTCTTCTGGCCTATTCTCTTCACTTCTTGGGAAAGGAGCATGATTCAACACCATTACTGAAGAATCATAAGGGTTATATGGTACTAACTCCTGATTATTGGAATTGTTCTCAACCTCATACTGAAAGATGTATGCAACAATCTGGAACTCAGGGCAATCTAGCTCAGAATGTTGACTTTTCTTGTGGAGTCTACACCATCTAGATAAAGTTGCCTCTGCTAGATACACACCACTTGGAGGATTTTCCTGATTAGGAGGTTGATCCAATGGAGTAGGGACACCTCCATTGTTCGGCCTTGTGTTCCATGTTCTTTTCTACCTAGGTGGTTGTCTCCTTTCAAATCCTTGTCCATCTAACTATACTCTATCAAAATTCTACCCATGTCCTTGTGCCGAATCTCAATTCTCCCTATTATAACTTGACTACATATTCCTCTGAGTAGCTTGGAGTTGACTATTCTAGTTCCTCAAGTACATTACGTCTATATTCAGCTTCTTAGCTTGTTTAGTCATTTCATCTAGCCTCTCTTTGTCAGGATTACTGTATGGTGCATGTCTTGAATTGTTCTGAGGGTATCCTAATGCTACTTTTGAACCCATGGACTTGTTTAGTACTTTAGAATTTTGCAAGTATGTGGGAAAACCAACCTGTTGTTGTGAATGGAGGGGATGATTGACACTTTGTTGAGGATAACTGGGCATTGGCAGGGCTTGATTCATTGGAGGACCCAGGTGTGGAACTAAAGGAAATTACGGCACCGGATTCATAATGGGTGTATGCTTAGTCAAAGCCTGTTTGAGTGCTTGAATCTGTCCTGGGTGAGAAATGGGCCCTAAGGATGGCAAGGGTCTTGACAAATGCTGCCTTAGATCTGTGCTAAGCTTAACTGCCTCTACATAAGCATCAAGTAAAGTGTTTGGGGGATTAGGCCTCCATTTGAGAAAAGTGGTTGTAAGACTGTCAAGAGCTTCATAGAAGACTTCCAGGACATTAGCATTATCTACAACATAAGGAGCCTGTAGCCTAGTATATGCACGATGAAACCTATTACTAAATGACCCTATGGGTTCATTAACCTCTCTCTTAACTCTAGTGAATTGCAGATACAGCTCATTAACACTGATGGGGAGCTTGAATTTCTACAAAAATGTATTCTAAAGTTCTATCCAATTGTGAATTGACCCAACAGGTAAATGGTTATACCAGTAAAAATAATCTTCTCCTAGGGAATATGGGAAAAGCCTACATGCAACATCCTCATGATTGATCCCTCTATCTCTGAGACAAGTCTGGAAAATCCTGATGTGCTCCTCTACAGTCCTATTGGGGTCAATAACATGAAACTTGGAGGATAAATGTTCAGGGTTCTTTGGCATGACATTGTAGTTTTTAAAGGATAAGGGTGATGGGTTGTTTTCCAAGAAGGCTATTGGTGGTGGTGGAGGTGGTAAAGGTTGATTATTAACTGGTTGTGGTTGTTGAATGGAAATGGCCTCAGAATCAGACAAGGATGGGCTTGATGAAGGTGAGGATGATGGAGAGGATGAAAATGGTGGGGCAGATGATGATTCTCCTCTTCTCCTGGCCATTCTTGACCTAGTAGGGGCTTGTAACTCTTGAAAATCTTCCTCCCTTGGTGTAGATCTAGTTCTTCTTCGAAATGTCTCAGGAGAAATTGTAGATAGAAAATGATCCAACTTGCTTTATTTAGGCCCTCCTTCTCTCGCCAATCTATTGATGGTATTTTTTGCACAACTCAAACATAATGTGATATTCTATCTCTCTTGAAAGGTAAATCTCTATTAGCAAGCCTCGAGAGATAACCCCAAGGTCTCTAATATCAAGTCTTGACAAATGCAGTAAAACAACTTAGAGATAATGTGAAATCGTTGGTAATCACAAGGGTCCTTACAAATGACCAATGTTGGAAACTTCAGATTTATCAAATCTTGCAATTTGATGATACCTTTTATCCTAAGACCTAATCCAAATTTTAAAACAAACAGTGAAAGAGAAAGGGTTTAGAGAGATTTTTTGAAAATTAAACTAAACCTTAGACCAACAATGCTAATGTTTAAATACTCAAAGTGGACCAATCCTTCAAAACCAATTTCTGCTCAACCCAGATCAAATCTGCAATCTCATAGAAACAGTGCAATCTTCTAAGGAATTAAATATTTTCATATCATGAATCATTCACCCAAATCAACCCTATTTTGTAATTAAAATGAATAAATACCCACAATTGAACTTAGCACACAAATTCAAGGCCAAGGCTAACTTTACACAACTTACAATCAACAAGTTGCTAAAAGTATGGACCAAGGATTGCTCAAACACTGAAAAATATCAAACCATCAACACCATTGCATCACATCTAAATCTAAAATCTAACATATAACTAATAATATCAAAGCAATCTGAAAGATTTGGAACAACAAGAACCATGCAAAGTGAAACAACACAAGAAAGAGTACCAAAGAACAATGTCTTTACTTATATTGAATCACCCAAGTTTGCAACAATTCATGTATTCTCAGTGTAACAACACTTGCTCTTAGAAAATGCTAATTCTTAACTCAACTAAAACTCTAGTAACTGTCTTAACCGATTCTAACTATTACAAAGGAGGCTTGAGCCTCAATTTATAGAGGAGTACACTAGGTCGACCCAAATCTAGGGTTTACATCAATAGGTCGGCTAAACAAGTCAGCCTAGGAAGTTTTGAATAAAATAAAATTTACATTTAATGTTTGAAACTTCATCTAGGTTGGCCTAGACCCTTTCAAATATTCCTTTTCTTGCACACAAATTGAGGTCGCCCTCTAGCTGTATTGTCACATGATTGGCATAAAGTTCTAGGCGACTGCCTATTGGCTATTTTCTCCCTCCTTGTTGATTTATAATTTATTGGATAATTCTTTTACCTTCTCCAATATTTCCTTCATATCCTTTGGATCTAGAACTGGAATAAATTTAATTCTTGTCTTATGATTTTTAAATTCTTCCAAATATTGGGGCATCACCTTATTCCATTCAACCTGCAGCTCATGGTATTTATCTAGCTTGGAAATATAAATTTTTGCATCCTCTAGATTTTCTTTAGTGATTGGAGCACTATCAGGAGGAGCATATATCTCATGCCACCATCCCTGTAACCTGTTGATGTTCATGTTTTTTTCTGGCCAAACTTCTTTCTTCCAGTCATTATCTCCAAAAACTTGATGCAACCATCATATATTTCTTTCACCTTCCCCTGTATCTTCATTATTTTCTTCAAAACCTTGGAAAGGAGTTATTTTCTATAGTTCCAGACTTTAATCCATTCTTTCACCTTTCCAACTTCATCACGGGAAAGGATATCCAACTTGGCCAATTCACCCTTAGGTACCTGTAGAATTTCCTTGACAGTTGATTCATCAATCTTCTTGCAATCTGCAACAACCTACAAAATATGCTCCATAAAATTAGAAGCATTGGTGTGAATTTTAAGTATTTTTTCAGTTGTTTCATCTCCCCTAATATTGACACCTTGGAGCCAGTCATGTGTGTTATGAACAGAGGACTTCAATCTCTCAATTTTTGAAAATGCCTCTTTGGGCAACAATCCCTCTGGAATAGTTCCTTCACTCCCAACAGTTTGCAGAGGCTTCATCAAATGTTGCACATATTTATAAACATCATTTAATTGCTTTTGTAGCTTTTCCTTCTCCTCTTTTCCCTATCTAATCTCCTCAAAATTGCTTGGGAGGATTCTTGGAACTCCTCCTTTTCTCGTTCCTTGGTTGTTGGCCCTAAATAAATAGTTTTCACTTTATAGTCAGAGGGCCTAACCTCATCTTTGAACTTGTTTCCTGCAAGTACTGCCACATGTATAACCCTATTATTGAATTCATCTTTTGAAATCTTTGAAACAGTTCTTGCTCTTTTCCTTTTTTTGGGATGCCCTCATTGTTCAAGCAACTTGTCCCAACTTGGAGCTTCTTCTTGGACAATTATTGCCTTCTTACTGAGTCTTTTCTCTAGCCATTCAGGAGCTGTGGATTGCTCAATTGTCACCTCCTTATTAGGACTGTGAACCACATTTTCTTCAACATTATTTTCTATTTCAGGTTGATTTTCTTGCTCATCCTTGTCCTGGTGAGGACTATCAACAAATTCCTCTATCTTTTCTCCTGCTTCAAAGTGATCCTCCAATTCATCAATTATCACTTTCTCTGGAGATCTAGATGCCTTTCCTTGAACAACCTTAGACTCTATATTCTTACTTTCTACTTTGGAGGTAGATTGTTTCATTTCTTGCACAAATTTCCTCCATTCTTTGATTTCAGGAGTAGATACCTCATCATCTTCTTCATTCAATTGTTCAGGGTTATTGGATATGTTTCCTTCCTTGTGAAACTCTTCCTCTGAAACTTGTACATTTTGATGAGGAGAAAGAATGGGAAAATTATTTCCTGTAGTTGCTCTCTTCTCCACATCATCTGTAGGTTCCTCTTCATCTTTCACTTCTTCTATAACCTTCATCCCTTCTACTAGAGAGACCTAGTGCTTGGGGGAGTTTCTCCTAACATACACTTGGGGTTTTCCCCTAAACTTTCCAAATCAACAACCTTTACTAAAGAAGGAGCATTTGTAGCAGCATCTCCTTTCCTTGCCTTAGCAACCTTTTGTCTTGGTGGTCTCATCAGGGCTCAACTCATCCTGCATCTGTTAGAGAAAATCCAAAATTACCCAAATGCAGATAACACATTACACCATGTCATTCATTCAATAAGATTCGTTAATAAAAGTTCAATGACATGATTAAGTGCAAATTATCAATATGAGCTCAAAGTAATAATAAAAGAATGAATCATGCTCAAACTTAATGAAAATTCAACCATAAATACCAAATAACCATCATGTACAAGATCATTCATCATTCATTCTTGAAATTTGAGACTACTAGAGGAAGGTCGGGTAATCCAGGAGCAGGCTTGGATTTTCTGGCCGGACTAAGGCTCGAGTAACCTAAGCTAGCTTGGATTTCCTAGATTTTACACCTTGTTCACATTTTTCCTTAAAATCCTCTGCAATCCTTAGTGGATAAAGTTCATCATTGCCTTCGATCACACTCAATCATTGACCTGGTAAATTGCTTTCATTCGAAATTCAGGTTGTTTTCATGCACTAAAGTATGGGATTCAGAAGCTCAGCTAATCCATGGGTCCTCAGAATTATTGGATAAGGGTATAAGATCACCAAAATTGTCAAAATGTCGATCCAGTCGAGCTTGGGGTTTTGGGATGGTTAGAGGATTTGGTCAATCCGAGGGGGGCTTAGATTTTTCGGGTGGAATAAAGCCCAGAAAATTCATCCTCAAAGATAAAAGCATTGTCATTTCATCAAGAATCCAAGTCAAACAATTCATTCAACAATTCCTAACATCATTCATCTTCAACGAAGCTAGGGTTTTGAATTAGCATTCAAGAAACAGAGCGACGCTTTTAAAAATCTTGCCAATAATATTTACGAAAATAATGATGCAACGAGTGACTTCTAAGGATTTTGACAGATTTCAATTACTCAATGTACTCAAATCGAAATCCCCATTTAGATTTTTAAATGAAACCCTCAAAGAATGAAAGCCCTAAATGGCAAAGTGGGAAACAATGCAAAATTGAAATCCCTAGCTCAACAAATGACTTGCCATATAAGAGATTAACATTAAAGATCAAAACGAAGCAAATCCACCCAATAAATGCCAACAACATACCTTGTGAAAGCGTACAATGAAGAAGAATGCAATGGTAGTGTAGAAACGATAACCCATGAACCCTAGAACGATCATACGAAGAGAAAAAATCCAACGTTGAAGCTCAGATGGAATGCAAAATGGAGGCAACTTCCTCAATTTGAAACTGACACAAATGCAAAATGACAGAATGACCTTTCAAATCACATTTTATTTCCAAATTGGTCATTAAAACACCCAAGTACGAGCAATTAATGTCGAAACGTATGCCCCAAAAAACTCAGAAATGTGAAGGGAGGCCAGATTTGGGTAATCCAAGGGACCTTGAATTATCCGGCCGGACTAAGGTTCGGGTAATCCGAGGTACCTCAGAATTACCGAACCTGCTCAATACTTAGTCAATTTTTCCTCAAACCCAAAATTTTAAGTGTGGATCCATTTCCCAAGAGCAAAGCCATCATTCAAATGTTACAAAGGGCATCTCAAATGTAGATTGAACATTAAGCACATGGGTGAAACAAGACCAAAACCAAAAGAATTATCCCTTAAGGGGACAAAGTCAAGACCCTACGACAAACACACAAGAAAGCGAAGCAAGAAAAGAGGGTCCATGCTTTCAGCGGGGCGTGTGTGCGAAAACTGCACAAGTATGATCAATAAAGGATAGGCTACAAGATGAGTGACAGTCAATCATGATTGTGAAAGAGGCAAGGACTGTACAAGCATGCAATGGTCTTCAGGAAAGGGAAAATGTAAAAGCAAATAAAAGTTGTGAATGGTTATAAAGATTGCATAAAAGAGATGTTACATCGGTTTAAGTATTCAAAGCACATTATTAGGGTCCACTATTTTTACAGGGCCTCAAAAGAGATGAGGATGCTGCTCTAGATCAGAAAGCATGCTAGGATGATAAATCCATGTAGAAATGATTTTATTGTTATTGTTATTTTATTTTTATGAGCTAAAATAACATTAATTTTAGTAGTGGATTTAATCATTATTTCAGTTGTGAGATTAAGAGTTTATTATATTCATTGTCAATTGGAATAATTCAGAGTTAATTGATTTTTGAAATTAATTATTTGTTTGATTAATTAAAGTGCATGTTGATTTTTAGGTACTTTTAAAGGTCAAAAAGGGATATTGGATCAAGATGGATGATTTTGTAAAGTTGGCATGCAAAAGAGGGGAATTTGCTGAAAAGTCTATCAACTGGTAGTAAACTGAGCATTTGGTGGTGATTTCCTAAAAAGATGTTGATTTACATCGTGCAAGATGAAGAATTCTAAGTCAAGTTGAAGTTGTAACTTTTTGAACTAGAGCTCACTAAAGTCAACATGAGCCAAATTGGAGAGTGGAGTGTCAAATTGAAATCAGCTGAGGTCAAACATGAGATGTAACAAAAAGTTGTTTTGGTGAATTAATTGCATACACATGAAAGCTACAACTTTTGATATATTATTTTGGAGGGAATTATGTAAGGGCTGAGTTATTTAATGTTAGATGAAGATCATTGAGAAGGGTTAGAAATTTAGGAAAGCAGTTAGACATTTTTTTTTAGAGTTGATTACAGTTTAGCAGTAACATAGATGATAAAGTTTTTTGTATTCTTAGTTTAGCTGAGGTAATTTGAGGGTATTGGTTTCTGTACACTGGTGGATTTGTCAGAATTGTAAATGTTGTTTATCTATTTTACCACAGTAGAAACAATCGGATTCAAACCTGTCTTGAGTTATACTCTGGAATGATATTTGTTTGGTTAATTGTTCAATTTGAAGTTTTTCAAGGAATGAGTAAATTTTTATCTTTTCTTTTGTTTGAAATGGTGATTTACGATCTACTATTGAATTTTGCACTGTGAATGAATGTTCAACTTTGTATTGATTACATGTTGACTTATTCTACTGTTTAGTTTAAGAATTCCTTGAAGAGTAACAGGTCTGGTTAACTGAATGAATCAACATTCTTTTCTCTTGTGTCCCTGATCTATTTTTTTCCCTTTTTTTATACCCCCCCGATTAGAATAGGTTTAGGTAGAAATTTGATCTTGCAGCAACCAAGAAGCTCAATAACCAACAGGCCCCTTGAACATTACAGCCTCATTGACTGCTCAACAAAACAACAATGTTGTGACCCAACATCCAAGACCTTGGAAGGTGACCGATTAAACAATCGCTTATCTTTTTCAGGAGAGGTAAGGTGATTACATCTTGCCTACATGTTTTTGTGCCAATTTGGCCATCAATAATACCCTTTGATTATGTAGAAAATGATTACCATTTTGTAATATGTTTTCCCTTTTCACTAGTTATTCTTGATAATTCTTTTATTGACACTTCATTTTGAGCTAACATCAACTCTAGAGAATGGTACTCACACATCTATAATTACTTCAAAGATCATGCATTCCCTAACAATGCTTATGAAATTTCTCGCATTCATATGTAAAATCTTACAACACATTATATAATATTGACTAACATTATTTATTGGAATTCCTACAATGATCTTTTGTTGTGTTATTTAACTAAGTTTTAAATACTCCTTGGTCTTTGAGAAGTACATGCAAGTGCTTATGGTGGGAATTTTGTAGTAGACTCTTAGTTCAAAAACTTATTTTCATGGGTTTACTTGCAAAATATGGATCAAGACTTGAATTTTGTCAAGGAATACCTTCAATACCAACAACACAACAATATCATTCAAGCTCTAACTAAGGAAATTTATTCTCAAACTTATCCTTTGTCATTTTCCATCTGGGGTTTGGATATTATAGGTAAAATTTCACATCCCTCTTCTAATGGTCATACCTCTATTATAACTACTATTAATTACTTTACAAAGTGGGTTGAATCTATTCTTCTTCACTCCACGACTACTAAAGTAATATGTTGATTCCTCCTAGATAATTTAATCTCATTTTGAACCTCCTTCCACTTTTATTTTTAACAATGGTACGTCATTTAAGAAAAATACATGAAGCACTTTTTAAGAAAAAGTATAGATCCAAAATAAATTTCCTACTACTTATTATCCTCAATCTAATAGTAAGTTAACACTTATAACAAAACAATAAAACAAATTCTTTAAAAAATAGTCAATAAACATGGTAAAGAGTGGCATACACAACTCTCAAATACATTATGTGTTAGGAAAAGGTGTGTTGTCCACCTTCATAATATTATAATGTAATTTAATAGTATGTTGGTGCATCTAAGGGCTCTAGGGATGCATGCATCACATGGGGTTAGTATTCTTAGGGAAACTTTATGTGTTATATGTAACATTGTGATAAATATTTAATGTGGAGTTGCACATTGGAAAAAATATTTAATATTAGGAAAAATTAGTACCAAAATGTAAATGTGGGGGTTAATGGTTTTGTAAGCTCATGGTATTAGCCACATGGTTTATGTAATACTAATTAGTGGTTTTGTGAAAGTTTATGTCTATTAAAGCAAGCACATGGGCAGTTGTCTAAGGTTGGCTAATTTGGCTAAGCAGGTTTAGAGCATCTCTTATTTGAATTTGTGAGGGTTTGAAGCATGGCATGGGATGTGTGGTTACATGCTTATTCACATGGAGTGCATGTAGAGAGATTGTTATTTCAGAAGTGTTTATTGAGACTCTGAAGACGTATTGTAATGATTTCATTGCTAAATAATACATGAGTGATGGATGATTTTAGAGGCTAGGTTTTTCCATCTTGAGATTTTTCCCAAGGTATATCTTATGTCATCTTTGATGGTATATTATCTATTCTTTTTCATATGGATTTTGAATATTGGTTTACATTTGCATGATTTTCTCTATTTGGGTTATATGGAAATTATCTTGGGTGGCTACATGTTTCCTTTCATTATGGGCCTATCACATGAGTATTTGTATGGATACCCATACCACCTCGTACAATATCATGTATGATGTTGACGTCATCATACCTTTAGAGTTGAACATCCCATATTTATGGGTTTCCCTTCAAGGGCTTATTGATGACAATACAAATCATGAGGAATACCACTAAATTTTGAAATACTCAATGAGCATTATATAAATTTTCTAGAACATCTTCAAGCTTATAAAAAATATTTCACTTGTAATTACAATCAATGAGTTCTTTCTCATTCCTTTAAGGTAGTTGATTTGGTTCTCTATGAGAATCAACATAATGTAAATGCTCCAACTAGTATTTGAAACAAATAAAAATAGGAAACCTAGGTCTACTATGTAAACCTAGGATTCAAATGGTTAGGTGGTGTGTGGTATTTTCCTATGTTTCATTAAGATAGAGATTAACAAGGTGAATGGATTGAATTTCAACCATGAAGGTGAGACAGTCAAACCTGAATCTCCATCCTAGCAAGGATTAGAATGATTTAGAATTAGTTTTTTATGATTAACCTAATTAGACTGTATGACCTAAAATGAAAAATACAAGATCTCGTCAATGTACAGACTGAAACAACTTGCAAGCATATCTAGGAAGTGCATAGGATTGTGCACCTATCACCAAAATTTTGGTATGAGTGTTGTAGGAAAAAGTTTCCCTAGGGCATATGGGTCCTTGTAGGCCTTTTTTGCTCTACTTTTGGGATCCTTTGATGACAGAACTGAGCTTCTAATTTCTAGTTGTGGAGTTTTCAGAACATTGTCAAATAATTTTATAGATGATTTTCCATGAGTACACAAGTGGTAGTGCTTCAAATATAAAAATGAACAATTTGTCTTCAAGCTCCCTTCAATCTTCTTCAAACTTAAAATCTGCACATTCAAAGAGAGGGAAATATTGGGTCATTTAGGGGCTTGCCTCAATCAAACCTTGTGTAAGTGTTTCCACTTCCACAATAGTAATGGTAATGATAAAATGATAATGGATAGGAAAGGAATGTTGAAATCATAAAGTGTTGCAATTCACCACCCTTCAATGGCTTCCTTGAAGGACTGAAGTCATGCACATCACCTCAAAGTCCTGGATATTGCTTGCTTGATTGCTTGATTTCTTGAGTGCTTTGGAGACCTACAAAAGCGTTAGCCTTTACAAAACAATGATAACATGAACATACATACATAATATTTGACATGATATTAGGATCTTGAATTGCTGCAATAAATCTCTAAAATGTTGCTCTTGACTTGCTTGATAGTACTATTGACAATAATTTTTATCATGAATGCTTGTTAGATTTGAAATGATGCAATGAATAGGTATTTATAGGTATTTCTCTAATTGCCTGAGAATTAAATCTCGATAGTCAACATTTGCAATTTGAATTTTGAATGTTAAGATTCCCACTCTGACATATCAAAAATTGGTTCTTGACAGAATAGAGGGACCCATATGCCCTAGGGAAAATAGGTCTTGGCCCTATTCTCCAAGATATTAAGTGTCGGGGGAAGAATATTAATTGGATGCATTTTTTCAATGCTTGTAATTTCTTAGAAAGTGGTACAAATGGTCTATTGAATGCATGATTGAGGAAATTAGGGACCCAATTAGGCTCATTAATTTAGGGGGAGAAAAACATAGTGTGAAATTTTCAAGAGTGGCAATTTACACACTACAGTATCAAAGGTAAATTAAACCCTAATTGGTTTGACCCTTACATCATCACTTGCATATATGGTTTTAGAGCTTACGGACTCTCAACTATAGATGTTAAACCCCTTATAGAACCTATAAATTCTATTTAGTTACATCACTTTCATGTCTAATTCTCTTCTTTTATGTGACATATATAAAATATTTAATTAAATAACAATTAATGTTATTTATCTTTTGTCATTCAGTCATGAGAATAATAGACTTGTGCTATGATTTTTGTGAGTAAAAAATATTCATTATGAATGGAAGATCCACATTTTAAAACACAATGCATAAAACAGTTTTACTGTAGATAAATATTTCAATCATCCAATGCTTGTTTCTATTCTTGGCATGTTCCATTTGTCTTGAATTTTGTTAGTGGCTACCATTTTATTATGGTAATTACTTTATTTCTCAATTTTATATTTATTGTAAATTGTTTAGTTAGATTTGTTAATGTATTTAATTAGATAATTTCATATTTATTGTAAATTATTTAGTTATATTTGTTTATGTATTTAATTAGACAATTTCATATTTATTGTAAATTTATTTAATTATATTTTTATTTATTTAATTAGGTAATTTCATATTTATAGTAAATTATTTGGTCGGATTTGCTAATGTGTTTAATTAGACAATCACATATATATTATAAATTATTTAGTTAGACAATCTCATAGTTATTGTAAATTATTTCAAATAGTTATTTCATTTAATTAAATAAATTTACCTAAGTTTATTTACTAAACAATTCTCACCACACAAAACTAGGTGTATAAACATCCATCCACAATGTACACACACACACACACATATATATATATCAAGACATAAAAACTCATATATATATCATCTATCATTGGTACAAAATCACTACTTTGTCAAAATGTGGTGTAACTATAAATATACATAAAAAATAATCATCATCAAGTATATATATAAGGGGATGTGGCTTTCAGATCCCTCAGGTGTTGGTGGTTGGTTTCACTATTGGGGTTGTAAAAAAATAGATGTCACAAATTATGAGCGTGTCTGAGATACACTATGATTGTAGGCCCCTAATATCACCCCTAAAATCCACTACCTTCTCCTTGAGATGCATCTCCTACTTTCTCATCATGGCCACCTAATCCATCAGTTATAATAATCTAGGATGATCTAGGTCTAAAGGTGCAACTATTTGGACTATGTAGCTTTGTTTGTATTTGCTTGACCTAGCTTTATAGAGTGTCTTGTGTAATATCTTCACTTTACAATTATTATTATTCTTCGCGGCACCCTGATCTCTCTCCCCTATGAATGAGCTAACCTAGGTCCTCGATTAGTCATTTGTCATAGTTGGCACTATAAAATCCACTACTTTTTTTTATCTTTGTATACTTTGGACTCCTCATATTATTTTATAATTGTGCAACAGGCTAAAAACTATCCATGTGTTGGTCAATGATGCATCGTGACCTATAGATAGCTCATATCCCACTCTCAAGTTTAACAATGAAGACTATCTTTGCTATGACTTGACCAATATTGTTGAGTCGATCTTGTGTGTACACTATAAAATAAACACAAAATTTTGTATTATTCCCTAATCATATAATAAATATATAAAACATAGGACTACTATTCTATGCATACTTAAATGTATAACTATAAATCACACTCTTACTTGGGTTCCTAACCTGCTAGTCAATATCTCATGGTATATATGGCCTTAGAGGTGTCATCGCTAGATTCATCATTGATGTAGTAGATAATTTCATAGTAGAACTACTACTAGACTCTCCTACCATTTTTTGGCTCTATTTCAACTTGATGTGGATGGCCCTACCAACCAAGATCATATTGTGGATCTCTCATCCTCAACCTCATCCTCCTCAAGGATCTCCCCTTCATGACTCCCCTCCTCTCCATATGAGTGCACTCTAATATTTCCTCCAAGTGAATTCTTTGGGTAAATGGGAGTTAGTCCTACTTCCTGCCACCAAATGATGAATTTAGGTGTCACCCTGACATCATCCATATCTAGGTTTGGCATTACATCCTCCCCCTCACTATTTTATTTTGTCACTATGACATCTGCAATCATGGGTTGGGGCTGACCCGTAGCTCTCATAGTGCTACAATTTGAGTGTACATAGGTTAGTATAGTATCAATCGCCTATTGTACCTACCCAAATTCCTCATCACCTACATATAGTAAAAATAGATGACAACATAGTCATAGAAACCTATAAATAACTTATCCTTTTGTATTGGGGTCACATTTATGGTCATCTCTACCAATTTCAACATCTTCCTATAAGGCCTCTAGACTATCTCTCTACTATGTAGCATATCAAAAGTTTGATGCCAAAAAATTAGGTCTCTAAAAATCTAGACTTTACACATTGGGCACACATGAGCTCTAGGAAATTCCCACCCAACCTATGCTCGGAAACTAACCAATCATGTGTAGATATTATGCTCAAAATCTCACACCTATAGTAGCATGCATTTCATAAGGCTCTACCCCTCATGGAAGATTAAGTGACCTAGATCATGGTACAAGTGAGAAAGCATGCACCATCCCTAGGAAAAGATAGTCAAGTCCTCCTCCAATGCCTAAATGGTATGAATGAGGCCACCATGAAGTTATTTTCCTTACCCATCTTGTGTGGTATGCATGGCCACAATAGCAATCATAATCCATATGACTAGAAGGACTAGTACTTCTCCTTTCTCTAGCCACCACATGTAGATGTTCCTCCTTGTGTCACTGGTCGTAATCTTACTAATCAAATACTATTGGCCCTCATACATACTAAGGGGAATAGTCTCTACTCTAGGATTCTCAAAGTATTATCATGGATTAAAAATCTAAGGATCCAATATACATCCTCCAAAGTCACTGTCATCTCCCTTGTCAAGAGACACAAATTTGAGGTGTCTACATCCCGCCTATTCATCAAAGCTATGATCATATGGCTATGTGATGTAGGAGCATCTGGGTGCATGGGCTATCCTACACAACCAAAAAAAAATTCTTTTATTTATTTTTATCTTTTCAATTTTGGGTTTGTTTTATCTTGGAGGCATGAATTAACTCTCCTTCAACAACCTTGAAAAGGCCCCTTCTTTCTACACTTTGTTTGGATCCAAATTCAGATGAAATGTGAAGGCATTTGGTGTAGTTTCACATTACATAGAGAAATGTATTTTATTATTATTATTTTTGTAACTCCCACAAAGAATTAAATGATTTGGAAATAAAATATTTTCCATGATGTTGGTGTCTGGGGAGTGGAGTTGTCAGATGATGAATTGGATGGTAATTTTTGGAAAAAGTTTGAATTTTCCTAAAAAAAACATTAAAGAGGCCATTTTTCATGAATTACCAGGATAGAATGGAGGAGGTAGAGGTTTGACTGGCAATTTGGGAAAGAAGGAGATTGTCTGGGTCGTGGCTGCGAGACCTAGTTTCAGTAAATCAGGCATAACTTTCTCATACGGTAACGAAATCAAGATTTTCAAAATGATCTGGAAAGTTGAGAACGAGGCACACAAAACTCATGTTAGTGTTTTACAAGATTCATGGTAATTAGGGAGAGTGAAGGACAAAAAGTGACGGGTTTGTGGTGGAATTTTGCATATTTGTTCTTAATCTTGCCTATAGATGATTTTTGTAGCAGATGGAGATTATGTGGAGGATTAAATGTATGTATTTTCATGATTTTGTCTGGTAATGAAGAAATTTGTAGCAGATTTAAAATATTCATTCATGAATTTATATTAATGAAGAGTTTGGGTTTCTTTCCTATAGCTTGCCAGTAGCTTTGAAGACTAAATATGAGATAGATGACTTGCATAAATCTTGTTGTCTACATGAGTTTTTGAATGTTATTTTAGTGGATTTCTCTATGGTTTTAATTAAATAAATATACAAAAATTTAGAGTTTGAGAAGTTGGATTGAATAGGCTGCAAAATTGGGTGGCCTAATAATGTTATCATCCTTGTACTATATCAAATGGTATCATAGCAGGTTGATCTTGTTGGGGTGTGAGATGTGTTGAGTATGAGTTTGTAGGAGTTTGTTTCAGTGAAGAATGAAGTGGTGAAGCTACAAAAGAAAGAGTTGTGAGAAATTATATTTGTTGTAGGAATGAAAGAGGGTTGTGACTACTATCCTCCAGTAGAGGTTAAGGTTGGGTAGAAGGTGCACAAGAGAGAGGTGTGTCTTCCAGAAACCATCTATTGGGTAGAGAATAAGCAAGAGTGAGTTTGTTGCAAGGAGGACCTGCGCCTGCAGAGGGTTGATACCCTGAAGCGAGAGAGATTATTGCAAGGAGGACTTGTAACTGCAGAGGGACTTGTGAGTCTCTAAAGATGTCTTTGAAGAAGAGGACACGATGGGTCATGAGAAGGCCTGTGAGGATTTTATCTATGGAAGAGTGGAAAGAAAAGAGGTTTACAAAATGGGATTTTGAAAAATTAAAGAAGATTGAGGCTAGAGTGGAATCTTTGGAAAATTACTTTCCTAATAAATTTATGATCATAGAAAGGAAGAATAAAATTACAACAGTAGAAGTGGCAACATATAAGAAGGTTGAAGAGTAATATGTGGGCATGAAGGAGTCCCGTTATTTTTCTAACAATAATGTATTTGCAAGTCAATTTTTGTATGCAGGTGAAGAGAAGAAAGAGGAAAAAAAAGATTTGACAAAGAGGACAGCGAAAAGAAGAAAGAGAAAATGAAGAGTTGTAGCCCTATGATGGAAAGGGCATGGAGAGAAAGTCGTGTGAGAGCAGCCACACAAATGCAGTTGAAAGAAAACAAGAAAATAAGAAAGGAACAAGGAAGGAATGGAGAAAGAAAGAGCTAGCAATAGATGTACATTTTATTGAGGACAAAAAGGAAAAGGAAAATGAAGTTTCAAGCACTAGAAAATAGGTTGCAGCAGCAAAAACAAAGGTATTATCTCATTTTTGTGAGTTTTGCAAAGAAAATATTGATTTGCATGTAGAAAAGATAAAGGAATATGTTGAAGAAGGTGATTGTGAAGTTGGGGTAATGATTGATCCTTAGAAAGATATAGATATAATGAATAAAATGACACCATTGAGTGCAAGAGAGGAGGTATAATAAGAAAACAACAAGATTGTAGTAGAAATTCAAGAAGAAAAAGTTAGGATAGCAATAGAGAAACAAGAAAATACATGGGTAAACAACCATTTTTATGATATTTTTGAAATAAATTTGATGTTAAACAGATATATGAATTTATGTGCGTGAAAATAAATGAAAAGGATAGTATTGATGTAGTAAGTAACGATGAAGTTATAGAGGTAAAAAGAATTGAAGTTGTAGCAAAGCTTGGTTCAATGAAGGACATTGAAATAATGAAAAGTTTGGGGCAGAAGTTTGAAGAAGAAAACATAGAAAGGAAGAAAAATGAGAAAATTAAAGGAGCAACAGCAAATGAAGAAAAAGATAACTTACTAGTCCAAATTGCAGCAGTTGAAAAGGAGTGGATAGCTTTGATAGCAAATGAAACAAGAGTTGCAGTTGACAAAGAGGTAAAGTTTCAATTTTTAGAGTTATTTGATGATAAAAATGAAATTGATCCACATGAGAATAACATGGTTAATATGAATAGATATGATAATACTAAAATGGATGATATAGTAGTAGGGAAAGAGGAGAAAATAAGGGTATTTGATGATTTTGCAAAATTTAGTGATGTTGATGTCAAATCTGATTTGTATTGTGATGAAATGGTGAAAGAAAGAGAAATGGGAAAGATGATTAAGAGTAGTAATAATAGGTTTCAATCTGAAAACCATCAAGGTATAATGAATTTTATTGACATAGAAGAAGAAGAGGATGAAGGAAGAAAAGGTAAGGAAGAAATGCAAATGAAATTCATTGATTTCTACGAATTTGTTAATGTCGATTTGTATACAAGTATTGAGAATGATAAAATGGAATGGAAATATAAAATATGGTGCAGTCAAATAAATTTAATGAGGGGAAGAAAAAGAGGAAGGATGAAGGAAAGACGAGATATGAAGATTTAGAGTAAGGTGACGAAGAAGAAACAGATTGATAAAGAAGAAAGATGGTTGATGAAAAAACACAGAATTTTCAAATGTTCATGAGTTTCAACTCATGGAACATTTCTTCTTACCCTGGGTGTTTGATGCAGGAGCATCTGGGTGCATGGGCTATCCTGCACAACCAAAACAAAAGTCTTTTATTTAATTTTATCTTTTTCAATTTTGAGTTTTTTTAATCTTGCATGCATGAATTAACTTTCTTTCAACAACCTCGAAAAGGACCCTTCTTTCTACACTTTTTTTGGCTCCAAATTCAAATGAAATGTGAAGGCATTTGGTGTAATTTCACATTACACAGAGAAATGTATTTTTTTTAAATTATTATTATTATTATTTGTAACTCCCACAAAGAATTAAATGATTTGGGAATAAATTTTTTTCCATGATGCTAGTGTCTGGGGAGTGGAGTTGTCGGATGATGAATTGGATGGTAATTTTTGGAAAAAGCTTGAATTCTCCTAGCAAAAACATTAAAGAGGTCATTTTGCATGAATTACCAAGCAAGAATGGAGGGGGTAGAGGTTTGACTAGCAATTTGGGGAAGAAGGAGATTGTCTGGGTTGTGGCTATGAGACCCAGTTTCAGTAAATTGGGCATAACTTTCTCATATGATAACAAAATATAGATTTTTAAAATGATCTGGAAAGCTAAGAACGATGCACACAAAACTCATGTTGGAGTTCTAAAAGATTCATGATAATTAGGGAGCAGTGAAGGACAGAAAGTGACAGGTTTGTGGTGGAATTTCACATATTTGTTCTTAATCATGCCTGTAGATGATTTTTGTAGCATATGGAGATTATATGGAGGATTAAATGTATGTATTTTCATGATTTTTGCTGGTAATGAAGAAACTTGTAGCAGATTTAAAATATTCATTCATGGATTTATGTTAATGAAGAGTTTGGGTTTCTTGCTTGTAGCTTACCAGTAGCTTTGAAGACTAAATATGAGATAGATGACTTGCATAAATCTTGTTGTTGTCTACATGAGTTTTTGAATGTTGTTTCAATAGATTTATCTATGGTTTTAATTAAATGAATATGCAAAAATTTAGAGTTTGAGAAGTTGGATTGAATATGCTGCAAGATTGGGTGGCCTGATAAGGTTCCCTAGTCTTGACTGCATCACTATGAAACCACATCTTAGGCATCACAAAGGCCTACTAGATTTCTACTCAATAAAGAAGTGTGACATCATCAATTGTCAAAGAGCCTATACAAATCCATAAAAGAGAAATCATTACTCCTCTTAGATGCTCCCACATTGTAGGTATTGACTAAAGTTACCAAAAAATTAAATTCTATCACTACCAATAAATATAAATTTTATAATTATTTTAAAAATGTTAAAAATTTCAAAATTGCTTCACACATCTATGCACCCTTGAATGCTAGCATGTAGATTAAAGGATATTTCATGCATTGGATGTTGGCACATGGTTAGACAATAGAATTATAGGTTGACCCTAGCACATGTGTTGGACACTAATTTATAACATGAACCCCTAAAGTGTAAAAAATCCTAAATTTTTTTAGCTAAAATTCAAAAATTATACTCACCCCTCAAAACGTGACTTCGCGCTCATCTCATTCTCAAAGATCATCCAACCTAGGTGGCTAATAGTCTTTCCTAAAAGGTATTTTGGGCTCTCTAAGTTATCTATGTGCTCAAAAGCTTGCAAAGTGAATAGAAAAATGAATAATAATTTTTTTTTAAATACTATTTATAGAAAATAATTCAAATTTCCAAATTATAACCTTCACTAAAACCTTTATAAATTTCCTATACAAGATCCAATTTTGTTCTTGTTTCTTTCATGTAGATCATGAATTGGTCCTCTTCATTTTGTCATGTATTTCATTAAAATTGGATCTTTCTAAGTAAAATTTTCAAAGGTATTTTTGTAGCCCTCTCTTAATTTTGACAAGGTTGAATTAACCTTCCAATTTTTTCCTCCTCTAGGTCAAGCAAAAACACAAGGGGGCACAAATTCATCGCTCTTTTTATTTGAATAAAATTTTATTTTTGAAACATTATTCTCATCATTTTATCTTTCTTTAGATATTTGGAATTGATATGCCTTGGTTTTGTATGGCTTATGCATATTTTTCCTAACATTCAATCTTGTAGGACTATGGGACCTAAGATTGTAATTTTAGTGTAACATGCCAATTGTTCACATGAGTAAATTTCCTAAGTTTTCACTTTCAAGTAAACAAACTATGTTTCATTACCATTGCTATAAAAAAAATCTTTTCCAAAAGAGAACAAATGAGCATAAATGTCATAACAAATTCCAAGCATTGATTTCATTTCTAATATAATATTTCACAATTACAATTCTTCCCAAAGATTTTATACAAAGTACATACATAGCTCAATCAAGCTTCAAAGCAATAGATATAGATGGTCTAAGAATCTCCTTTCAAATCTTGGTCACCAGCTGAGGAGGAGAAGCATCACTCAAGCACATTTTTTCCAACCATAGACTCAAGTGTGGTTCCTTGCACATCTATCGCCTGATATATGGCCCTATCCTTCGATGAAGAGATTGGTGGAGTAACTTCATAATGAAAACCACTATGAGCTTAGTGTTGTGACCTACATAACTAGAACTTGTAGGCACAACAATCTTGAACTAGCATGCATAAAAGGAACATAGTGAATTGACAGTGGAGCCAAAGGAAATCACACTACTTTGGCCAAAGTATTCTCACTCAGTACTTCGAGTGATAGTCATCCTATTCACTTACACTTCTCTAGCTCGATTTGACTTTAGGCCATTATAAACTATGCATAGGTAATTTCCTTTAATAGATAATCATTAGCCTCATAAATTGCCTATTCCCCTTTTCCAAAACATAATGGTATCTCTACCAATTAAGAATAAGCATAAGTTACCCCCTTCAATAGATATTCTAATCCCAAGTATAACATATGAGCTTTCAAGCATAAGTTACCCCCTTAAATGAATATTTTATCCCAGGTATAACATATGAGCTTTCTAAATCTACAAAATAACTTTGTATAACATAACTTAACAAGCTATTCCCATTCCATCAATCCTAGTATGTAATACTATAAAAGATAAACAATCACTCCTTAATATGGAGTAAGTACAAACACTTATAAGGAAATCATATCAATAAGAATTTTCCTTTAAGAAAATATATTATTACTCTATTTCAAGTAACAAATGCAATTCCAAATAAAACACTAAAGACAATCAATCTTTCAAATAGAAGATAAAACATGAAGAAAATAGAATCTCATGCATGTTAATCACTTAATCCAATTGATTCACTAGATCTCAATCTTGGATCCTTTTTAAAAAATTAGCTTAGTAACAACATCCTCTCAATTTCTCTCACTAAATTTTCCTCACAAATAACTCTCAGCAATATAAGAATCTCTCAATAAAGGTATAGCAGAACGGAGTAGCATAATATTGCATAGAAGAAGTGTATCCAAATGAGGTGAGAATGCCTCGTATTTATACCCAAAAACTAGCATCTACGGGCTACAAACAAGGCTTATGAAATGACACTTCTTAGCCTAAATCCATTGATTCAGCTTGATAACAAAAAGGTGGTGAATTTCTATCTCAATACTCACCCAAATAGGATAGAAGATCGACTCAATCCTTGCCAACAACAATTTGACTAGTTCCTAAAGCACATGTTTCATTTTGGAAATCGATAGTTTACAGGTTCAAAAGACTTCTAAAAGAAACACAGAATTCATAATATGGCGCCAAATATTCATCATGTTTCCTATTTACAAGCTTGTTGTTTAAACAGAGGAATAAGTCAGACTTTATTTGGCTACATTTCAAATAGTTGACTTTGTCCAAGCTAAAACATTCGACACATTTCAATGAGTCGACCTCCCACATATTATCAATGCTTTATTATACTCAGCACGCCATTTACATAGTGCACAACATTTAAAAAATACACTTTATTCATTAAGTATGAACTATGCGTAGCAAGTAAAATCACATGTATTTCCTTCGCTTTTATCAATGATGATATATACAGTTTAAATACTTAGCTCTGTGCTATTATATGAAGCGCTATAATCACATTATATTTTCCATGCCATATATTCAATAAATCAGCCAATAGTATATATATATATATATTATATATACATATATAGATATAACATTAATAAATAGCATTTAACGCTATTTATATACATGTATATATATATTCAAATAAATATTTATTTATATATATTATTCGACAAATAATTTTGTCTAAACAATCCACTTGATATTTGAGTGAATGAGATCAAGTTAATATTTCACATACAATATCATTTGTATATATATATATATATATATATATCTATATTCATGTATACGTGCATATACATATATCAACATACTTATATGGACATTCCTATTTTTCAACACATACACTTATATCGACATGTGTATATATATGCATATATCTCATATATATACATTCAATTATACGATCAATCAAATAAACAATTACTATCTCATCGATAGGTATATATACATGTGGTGTATATATATGTATACACATACATGTCTTATTGTCCTCTCAATATCCCCATGCCCATGAGCAATCTTTCCATGAGCTTGTGTAGGTACGTCTACCTATATACTCTCATGTGCATATTATCTCACATGTATGGTTATCATTGACATGCACATGTATACATACATATACATTCTATGTATATATATCTAATTAATCAAGTGTAGTAATACAAAGAAAAACTCACATGCACCAAGCACTAAACACAATCCAAGAATTCCCTTAACAAAATTCATGATCCTTTCTAATGCAAACACATCATACTAAAGGAAAACTCACCAATTCCCAAAACTATGACTTGACTCAACCATTCTATAAGTTAGTGTGTGTATAAGCTTAGTTATGTTTTGTTACAGGTTACCAGACCAAGTTCTTCTTCTCAGGGATACTTCCCCTCACTTCTGGAGGATTGACTTTGAATCTACATCCAACTTAACACATTTTCATAGTATTTAGTTGTTCATCAAAACAAGCATTTATACATTTCATAGCTAGAATATCAAATTCAATAACCATACATTCCAGATATCCATTTCATTATATAACAACAAATGAAATAAGCATTCATTCATGGGTTCCTAGTCTAGGGGTATCATCTATCCACCAGGAGAGTCTTTATGTCCTCTATATTATAATTTTGGGTATCCCTTTATATTCTTTCACATTTCATTCCCATATTTTAGTGTAGTTTATCACTTAATGTTATCAACTCACTAAGTGGGAGAAAAATGCAATATGAAAAATTATGTACTAAAATTTCACATTACTGTTGAGAATATGTCTCAAACTCACTGGTAGAAACCTTGATATTGTCATCAAGCAGCAAAGAATTCATAAGTGGTTTGTTTATGTCTTTACCTCTATACCACTAGGTGTTTGAGAGAGAGGAGCGGTAGCGCGGTTACTACCATACCGCAGGGACCTCCCAGCTGTGTAGCGGTGGATACCGCCATACCATGGGTGTCTTTACTATGGGGTACGGTAGCACGGTTACCGCCATACCGCAGGAACTCGCTGCATGTTTAGCGGTAGAGCAGTTACCGCCATACCACAGGAGTTCGCCAGATGTGCAGTGGTAGTGCGGTGTAAACCGCCATACCTCGGATGCTTGTAAATAGTCTAGCAGTAGAGTGGTTACCACCATACCTCAGAATCCCTTGACTTGTTTGGAGGTAGCGCGGTAAACTGCCACCCCGCGGGAACCTATTGACTGCGTAGCGGTAGTGTGATGTAAGGTGAAAAGCACGGTTTCTTGGTTGATTGTTGAGTTGTAAGTTGTTAATTGGAGGATGTTATTGACTTGGAAGGAGGACATTTGCATTCCTAGGAAGTTCGATAGTTGTTTTGTGGAGGAAGTTGAACTGAATCGATTGTACAGAGAATGGATCGATCATGGTTGTTGCAATATATTGCAACATTTGAAACTGTGAAAAGGTTCAAAGAGGTTAGAAGAATTCAATGGTTGGTTTGATTGAATGATCTGTTAGTGAATTTCATTTTATGTTGTTTTGAAATCGTTGTAACAGTGTTATTTTGTACAAGGTTGATCAGGGAAATGTTGTTGCTGTAATATTGTCATCTGAAAAGGAGAGTCTGTAACTTGTATGTAATTTTTTTTACTATAATACAAGTGATTTTCTTTGGTGTGGTGGGTTTTTCTCCCATAATGGTTTTCCCACATAAATCTGGTGTCAATTGTGTTTGAGTTTATTTCTCTATTTTGTTATTTCCTTTATGTGCATATTAATGAACTGTAATTATAAAATTTAAAGTCATATTTGCATTCTTCTCTGAGTTTTGACATTAGGAAAGTTTGTTCCGCATCTGTATTCTTTCCTTACAAGTGGTATCAGAGCCTGGGCAGTTGTGTTATCCTTGTGGGTAGGTTGGGTTTTTTGTGTCAATTCTATTTCAATGGGAGTCTTGTAGAAGTTTGGTAATTTAAATTACAGATTAAGATGACAAGCACATCAGGAAAGATTAAAATTGAGAAATTCAATGGCAGCAATTTTGAGTTGTGGAAACTTAAAATGGAAGTCCTGTTGGTGGATCGAGATCTTTGGCTTGCTATGTCTGAAACGAAACCTTCTGGCATGAAGCAAGAAAATTAGGACCTCGCAGACAGAAAATCAAAAGGGTTGATAAGACTTTGTTTGGCAGACTCTGTTCTCCTGAACGTTCATGAAGAGAAGACTGCATCTTCTTTGTGGAAGAAGATTGGAGATATTTATCAAGGTAAATCCTTGGTGAATAAATTATTCTTAAGGAATAATTTATACTCTTTGAAAATGGAGGAAGGGGTACCTGTGGTTGATCATCTGAATATGTTTAACACACTGATTGCTCAGTTAACATCTGTGAGTGTAAAAATTGATGATGAAGATCACTATATGCTATTGTTATGTTTTTTGCCAGATTCTTGGGATCACTTGGTGATGGTGATTGGGAGCACGACAACCACTTTCAAGATGGAAGATGTGGTTGCGTATTTGTTGTCTGAAGAAATGAGAAGGAAAACTTCTGAGATGGCTAAGGAGGCTCTTGTTGTTTGAGGCAGATCGAAAGAAAAAGGCAAGAAGAAGGACAAAAAGTCCAAATCAAAATCAAAAGGGAGATCAAAGTCTCTTGGTAAGAAGTCCAAGGTGAAGTGTTGGAATTTTGGGAAACCTGGTCATGTCTGAAAGGATTGCAAAGAGGAGAAAAAGAAGAAGAAGAAGAACTCTTTCTACAATGATTCTTCTTAGAGCGATACAGATGCCTTCATTCCAGCCTTGGCAACTCGGGCATCTGATGATGTCTGGCTGATTGATTCTAGAACATCTTTCCACATGACATCTCATAGAGACTGGTTTACTAAGTATGAAAAATATGATGGTGGAAAGGTGTACTTGGCAAGCGATTCATCTCTGGAAATTGTTGGCCATGGAAGAGTCAGAATTCAATTTCCTGATGGTAGAATTAAGGGAATTGATGATGTAATGTATATGCCAGGTCTGGCTCAGAATTTACTTTCTGTAAGTAAGCTAAATGATGTTGGAGTGCAAGTCTCATTCTCTAGCAATGGTTGTAAAATGACTAGAGGCTCAATGGTGTTGGCTAGGGGTGCCCGTATTGGTACTTTGTATAAGTTGGACACACTTTCTATTCAACGTAACAATGTCTCTGTAAAGTCACAGAAGGGTGTTTGTGCAAAGGAGACTGAAGTCCCTGTAGGGGCTAATTCTTTGGAAGTTAAACTTCCTGCAGAGAAGACTATTCTCTGGCATCAAAGGAAAAGTTATATTTGTGAGAAAGGTTTAAAAGCCTTGAAAAATAAAAACTTGGTTGAGGGGCTTGATGATTGTAATCTGGAATTTGAATTTTGTGAACATTGTATATATGGAAAACATCATCGTGTTTCTTTTTATTCTAGTCCTCATAAATCTTCTAGTGTTCTGGATTATATCCACTCTGATGTTTTTGGTCTATTAAATGTTCCTTCATTGTCAAATTCAAAATATTATGTATCATTCATTGATGATTATTCGAGAAGGGCATTTGTATATTTTCTAAAAAGTAAATCATAAGTGTTCAGCCAGTTTAAAGAGTTCAAGAACATGGTTGAAAATCATACTGGTAAGAAAATCAAATGCTTGAGGACAGATAATGGTGGTGAATTTTGTTCTGCAGAATTTGAAAGGTATTGCAAAGACCATGGAATTAAGAGGCATAAAACAACACCTTACACTCCGCAGCAAAATGGAGTTCCTGAAAGGTTGAACAGGACATTGATGGAGAAGGAAAGAAGTATGTTGAACAATGCTGGTCTGGAGCAGAAGTTTTGGGCTGAGGCTATGGCTACAACATGTTACTTGGTAAATCGATCTCCTTCTTTGGCACTTGTTGATAAAACGCCTATGGAAGCTTGGTCTAGTAAGAAGCCCTCTCTAAGACATGTTCGAGTCTTTGGTTGTGAAGCATATGTTTATGTGCTAGATATGAAGAGATCTAAATTGGAGAACAAAGCTATTAAGTGTATCTTCATTGGCTACAACATTGGTGTGAAAGGATACAAGCTTTGGAATCCAATGACTGAAAAGGTTGTATACAACATAAGTGTAATCTTTCGAGAGCTGAAACCTTCTTCAGTGGAACTGTAGTCAGAGATGAAAGAAAATAAAGAGGAAAATGATGTTGTTGAAATACCTCTAACTCCTGAAAAAGAGGAACAACACATTGATAGTGTACCTGAAACTGCAGAGAGTTTGAGTAGCTCTGAGAGTTCTAAAGAAGAATCACAACCTCAGCCTTAGCAGTGAGGAGTTTTACACATAAAAAGAAGTAACCTGATAGGTATGGATTCTTTATGTTGGATTCTAGTTGTGCCTATGCTTTGATTACTAATATTGATGAGCCTAGGACTGTAAAAGATGCAGTTGAAATGACTAATTCAGATTCCTAGTTGAAAGCCATGAATGAAGAAATGGAATCATTAAAGAAGAATGACACTTGGGATATGGTTCCATTGCCTAAAGGTAGAAAGCCTATGGGTTGTAAATGGGTTTTTAAAAGGAAAATTGGTCTGGATGGCAGTATTGAAAAATACAAAGTGAGGTTGGTTGCAAAGGGTTATTCCCAGGTAGAGGGAATTGATTATGGGGAAATCTTTTCTCCAGTAGAAAAGCTTACATCTATCAAATTTCTTTTGTCACTTGCAGCAACTTATGACTTGGAGATTGAGCAGATGGATGTGAAGACAAAATTTCATCATGGTGATCTTGAAGAATAAATTTATATGTCCCAGCCTGAGCATTTTGTGATAAAAGGTAAAGAAAATCTAGTTTACAAGTTAAAGAAATCTCTGTATGGTTTAAAACAGTCGCCTAGAATGTGGTACCAGAAATTTGACATGTTTATTTTGTCACTAGGTTTTGTAAGATCAAAATCAGATCATTGTGTGTATTTCAAGACTAAAAATGATTGGGTTCTTGTTATTGCACTTTATGTTGATGATATGTTGTTCATAGGCAATAGTAAGTTTATGATTTATGATCTAAAATCTCAGTTGTCTGCAAAGTTTGAAATGAAAGATCTTGGTGTAGCTAGGTATATTCTGGGAATGGAAATAACCAAGGATAGGAAGAATAGAAAACTTTGGCTTAGCCAGAGTAAGTATATTAACAATGTTCTGAAGAGATTTTGTATGACTGATTGCAAGTAGCTAGTTGTTCCAGTTTTGCAGGGAATGAAGCTATCTGTTGAAGATTGTCCAAAATCTCCTACTGAGATAGAGGACATAACCAAAGTGCCTTATGCTAGTGCAATTGGCATTTTAATGTATGCAATGGTTGGTATAAGGCTAGACATTTCCCAAGCAATGGGAGTACTTAGTCGGTTTATGGCTAATCCAGGAAGGACACATTGGGATGTTGCGAAAAGAGTTTTTTGATATCTAAAGGGCACTTCAGAATATGCTTTGTGTTACCATGGTAATTCAGTTGAATCACAGAGGACTCTCAACATTCATGGGTATGTGGATTCTAATTGGGCAGGGCACATTGACAGCAGAAGATCCACCAGTGGATATTGTTTCATGATGAATGGTGGTGCAATTAGTTGGATGAGCAAGCAGTAGGTTGTAGTCATTTTATCTACTACAGAGGCTAAGTACATGGAAGCAACTCATGCCTGTAAGGAAGCCATTTGGCTTAGAAGATTGTGTTATGATATTGGTTTTTATGCATGGTAGATTATTATTTGTTGTGACAGTCAAAGTGCCATTTGTTTAGAAAAAAATCCTACTTTTCATGCCAGGACGAAACATATTGATGTGCAGTATCATTTTGTACGAGATATGGTGGAGGATGGAAAGGTTTTTTTGGAAAAGGTGCATACTCTAAAGAATGTTTCTAATGCTTTGACAAAGCCAGTGAGCATGGACAAGTTCAAATGGTGTGCAAATTCGATGGGCCTTAGGGTCCAGAATATTCAATGACTTCAGGTACTGAAAAGGGTTTAGTGAGTTCTTCATCAAGTGGGATATTGTTGAGAATATGTGTCTCAAACTCACTGGTAGAAACCCTGATACTGTCATCAAGCATCAAATAATTCATAAGTGGTTTGTTTATGCCTTTACCTCTATACTGCCAGGTGTTTGAGAGAGAGGAGCGGTAGCGCAGTTACCGCCATACCGCGGGCACCTCCCAGTTGTGTAGCAGTAGTGCAGTGGATATCGCCATACCATGGGTGTCTTTACTCTAGGGTGCGGTAGCGCTGTTACCTCCATACTGCAGGAACTTGTTGGATGTTTAGCGGTAGAGCAGTTACTGCCATACCACAGGAGTTCACCAAATGTGCAGCGGTAGTGCAGTGTAAACCTCCATACTGTAGATTCTTGTAAACATTCTAGTGGTAGAGCGGTTACCGCCATACCTTGGAATCCCTTGACTTGTCTGGAGGTAGCGCGGTAAACTGCCACCCCGCAGGAACATGTTGACTGCGCAGTGGTAGTGCGGTGTAAGGTGAAAATCATAGTTTCTTGGTTGACTGTTGAGTTGTAAGCCATTAATTAGAGGATGTTGTTGACTTGGAAGGAGGTCGTTTACATTCCTGGGAAGTTTGACAGTTGTTTTGTGGAGGAAGTTGAACTGAATCGATCATGGTTGTTGCAATAAATTGCAACATTTGGAACTCTGAAAAGGTTTGAAGAGGTTAGAAGAATTTAATGGTTGGTTTGATTGAATGATCTGTTAGTGAATTTCATTGTATGTTGTTTTGAAAGAATTGTAACAGTGTTGTTCTATACGAGGTTGATCAGGGAAATGTTGTAACTGTAATATTGTCATATGAAAAAGAGAGTTTGTAACTTGTATGTAATTTTGTTTACTCTAATACAAGTGATTTTCTTTGGTTTGGTGGATTTTTCTCCTGGAAGGGTTTTCCCACGTAAATCTAGTGTCAATTGTGTTTGAGTTTATTTCTCTATTTTTTTATTTCCTTCATGTGCATATTAATGAACTGTAATTGTAAAATTTAAAGTAATATCTACATTCTTCTTTGAGTTTTGACATTAGGAAAGTTTGTTTTGCATCCGTATTATTTCCTTACAATTACATTGTAAACCTATTTTAAAATTCACTAAAGTGTAGGTGCATGGAAATTGGGGACCAAAAGGGGCTCTTAAATGGCTACTTTTATTTCTTATGAAATAAAAAAAACCAATCTTAAATGAAAATTTGAAGATAGTTACACTCAAAATTTGAAGATGCAAAAATAACAAGAGTCATAGTACTTTGAATATACTTTATAATCTAATATTTTTTAAAATATTGGAGATTAAGGGGTTCAAATAGGGGACCACACAAAGTTCTCCTGATTTTATCAAAAAAACATAACATGGCATTTAGTGTGCCCCCCCTAAAATGTTAATTTATTTTTAGTATTTTAAAAATCGCTTTAGTGAAAAATTAGCTAACACCATGTAGTATATGTTCAATTTTTCTACTAATTTTTTAATGAATATATGAATTTTCACTCATTTTCAAAGTGGACACATCCTGAAAAATAAAAAATTGAGCACTCCCTAATGTTTTTTGAAACTTATCAAAAAACTTTTTTTGTGTAAAGAATAGAGTCTAGTTTTTAAAAATGTAATTTGTTTCAAATTTTGATGAATGGCTAAAAAATGAAACCAAAAATACCATACATAGGTTTTTGACAAAAAATGGAGACACTAGCAAACAAAATTAAAGATCAAACCTTAACATATTTGAAACATAAAAAAAAATACATGGTTAGAAAGCTAAGAGAGAGCTCAAATTGTTGAAAACAAAGGTAATTATGTAGCTTAATACTTTATAAAACTATGAGATTATAGATCTAATTAAGTGTTCTTTGTTACAATTTCTTTGTATATGATTATTTGTTTAGATTCATTTTACCAATTGTAGAAGTAGACAAAATATTGTAGAAGAATAAGACCAGAAGACAGAAGTGACACAACATATACCGTGGAGAAACCCTTTCGGGAAAAAACTCCACCACCAGAATCAATAGTACTTGTATTATTTAACCTTAGAACAAGATTACAATAATTCTTTATCAATCCTTGCTTGAGATGTCTCTTTTTCCTTCAACAATTCTTCTTCACAACCTGCAATAAACTCTCATGTGTCCAAGCATGGATCCACACATCCTATGCCATGCTTCACGAAAGTACTCTCTTCGAACTCTCTTCAACTTGCTGCAATAAATAGACAATTGTGAACATTGTAAACTCCAAAGAGTTGAAAATTACAAGAGGATAAAGCTCCTCACAAATATCTATGCCATTCTTGTGCAAGTAGAGTTCTTTCGTGAAAAACAATGTCAAACCAAGTCCTTCATCAATTTGGGTGTCCCAAATTGAAGTCTTAACTCAACATAGATTACAAAGATATCTTCCAAGCTTCTCCTCAAAGTTGGCACCCAATAATGGGCCCCACTTAACTGAGCCTTGTAAATATCTTCTCATGCAAAAGGTGTTAACTCCAAGATGCCAACTTGGGTTCCCAAGGTGGGTCCAAGTCAATCTTTATTAACTGAAACATATCTCTCCATCAATTCATGCAAACATGATGCATGATTGATCATCCCCACTTAATTTAATGTATCACCTATTATCTTTAATGCAACTCAAGTCATTAATCATGCATTCCAAGTCAACTGAAGTCAACTAGCATTCAACTGAAACTAACTACATGCAACTGAAGATAACTAAATTGAACTAAACTAAACTAAACTGAACTGAACTGAACTGAACTGAACTGAACTTCACTCATGTAAATATTAATTCCTAACTTCTAGGATCTTTACATGCATTACTGAAGTGTTATCTTTCCTCCAAATAGTTAACTTAAGCAAGGTGGGTTCCACCTTCCATGTGGGCACCCCATGTGCTCCTATTTTGTAGGAGCTCTTCTTGGGAATCCCCACATGTTCCTATCATTTAGGAATGATTACAAATGTCAATTTACATGTTCATTTCATTCGGATTTAATCTTTTTCTAATCCTAGTGTTGGGGAACACTTTCCAAGGACTTAGGAGATACATGCAATATGTTTAGGATTTTAATTAAATGGTATCCTATTCCAAACATTCTCCCACTTGACATTATATATTGCAATTATTCTAAACAAGGAATCATTCTTATAAATCAAGTACAGGACTCAAGGCCAATGGCCTTCCTACACCAAGAACCAATACCTTTCCCAAGTCTCTATAACCATTTCTTCTATCACTGAAACCTACACCAATCTATTCATGAACACAAGCATCAAATTCAAATGATAACAAAAGACTCTGAGTGACTGCCACACTCATACCAAATTGGAATAGCAACCATAGCAAGTTGCTAGCTCATCCAAAACTATCAAAGGTAGAACTTCATGCTATCAAAATAGCAACCCAAATCTGCAAACAAGTCCCTGTATATCCATTGTCCTACAAAATAAGACTCCAAGGTAACAACACACATAGACATGCGATAAAAAAACTTCTGAAGTAACTCACTGTAGTAAAGTGTAACCAGTCCAAGAGAGGTGCCCCTCTCATACATAACACATATACCTTCTGGAACTCCCACTGCACAGGTAATATCAAATCTAAAAACAAGATCACAACATTAACAAGTCCTCCTATAGCACTTCACATAAAGGATGTGGCTAACTCCTCTATCATAGTGTCAAAGAAGCATACAATGATATGAAAAATACATCTCTCATAACACAAGAACCTTCAAGAAGAAGACAATATTCCCACAAAGAGAGAACCTAAAAATCAAACCATGTTCTTATACAACACTAACATGTGCCAAAATGTGTAAAGTAAGATCTCCTTCAACACTCCCAAATTGAAAGGATATCAATATCTAACAATTCAACTTATAATGAAACATGGTAGAACTTAGATGTAAACCTCTCACAGAAAGTAGATCAAACTTAGCCAAACATTCCCACAACAAAAGGGAATATGCCCAAAGCCACTAACTATCTCCCATACCTCTCCTACTCAAATCCTCATAACTAACTCAAGTTCAATATTGCAAGGAGAACAATGGAAATACATAAAATCATGCATCTACTTCTCAATAATCCCTCAGAACTCAATTTTCAAGACTAATGCATAAGAGAAGACAAGATACATATAAATAATGCATCTAATAATTAGGTAGGCAACACCTCTTAGATCATTTTACCTGTTGAGTAGACCAAGAGTTGGATACAAGATTGTCTTGTGCATACAATATACAACCTTCTCATCAGGTCTATGATAGACTCATATCCATTTCCAGGTGTAGGCTTCTTAGTCTTTAATGTTGAAAAAATATTTTCTTACAAGTAACCATTCCAACATATATCTCTTAACATAAGAAATATCTAGCCTAACCCAAGTCTCTTTAGTGTCCATGAGCACCCACTAATCAATCCATGCCAACTTCAAATGCAACCTGCATAATCATGAAGCTCCAAGCAAATGATTAATACTCAAAACTAAAAAGAACTACATCCTTTCCAAAGGAAGAACAATAACACCTTTACCAAAGACTCTAAGGGTCCTCCATGAAACAAGATGTTAAAACCTATTCAAATCACATGAAGATAACCATATCCTACGAAAGCTCCCACTGAACTGTGATACCGAGCTATACATGGCAACAAGATAAACATCAAACCATCACTGTCAAAAAACTCCAACTACAACATGTAACCAAGCTATCCATGACATCGTGATAACCATCCCTTGAATGAAGATCATCCATACATGAAAAACCATGGGCTCAAAACCATGAGATCCAAAACCATGGACCAATTCAACTAGCCCAAAACCATGTGTTAAAGACTACTAAAGGTTAATCCACTCACTCTAACCCAAGAACTAGTTTAACCCAACTGCCCTCCCCTTACCACCTGGGAGAACTCTCTTACCAGGCCTTTCCTTCAGGGATTGAGCAAGCCATACTAGGTCTTATAGCCATCATCCCAAATACATTGTAACATACTTCTTTTACAAATCTGCAATAACACAATAGTAAAATCTCCCACTACAACCAAAAAACCTTCAAACTTTTAAGAGAAAAGTGCCCCAAACTCTACCCAACTGTTAGCTCTGATACCAAATGTTGAAAATGAAGGTAATTATGTAGCTTAATACTTTGTAAAACTATGAGATTGTAGATCTAATTAAGTGTTCTTGGTTATAATTTCTTTGTATATGATTATCTGTTTAGATTGATTTTACCAATTGTAGAAGAATAAGACTAGAAGATAGAAGTGATATAACATATACCATGGAGAAACCCTTTTGGGAAAAAAATCCACCACCAAAATCAATAGTACTTGTATTATTTAACCTTAGAACAAGATTACAATAATTCTTTATCAATCCTTGCTTGAGATGCTTCTTTTTCCTTCAACAATTCTTCTTCACAACCTGCAATAAAATCTCATGTGTCCAAGCATGGATCTACACATCTTGTGCCATGCTTCACAAAAGTACTCTCTTAGAACTCTCTTCAACTTGCTGCAATAAATAGACAACTGTGAACATTGTAAACTCCAAAGAGTTGAAAATTACAAAAGGATAAATATCCTCACAAATATCTACGCCATTCTTGTGCAAGTAGAGTTCTTCCGTGAAAAACAATTTCAAACCAAGTCCATCAATTTGGGTGTCCCAAACTGAAGTCTTAACTCAACATTGATTACGAAGATATCTTCCAAGCTTCTCCTCAAATTTGGAACCCAAGAATTGGCCCCACTTAACTGAGCCTTATAAATATCTTCTCATGCAAAAGGTGTTAACTCCAAGATGCCAACTTGGGCGCCCAAGGTGGGTCCAAGTCAATCTTTGTTAACTGAAACATATCTCTCCATCAATTCATGCAAACATGATGCATGATTGATCATCCCCACTTAACTGAATATATCACATGTTATCTATCATGCAACTCAAGTCATTAGTCATGCATTCCAAGTCAACTGAAGTCAACTAGCATTCAACTAAAACTAACTACATGCAACTGAAGATAACTGAACCATAACTGAACTGAACTGATACTGAACTAAACTAAACTAAACTTCACTCATGTAAATATCAATTCCTAACTTCAAGGATCTTTACATGCATTACTGAAGTGTTATCTTTCCTCCAAACAGTTAACTTAAGCAAGGTGAGTTCCTGTTGCAAGTATGGGCTAGTCTAATGGTGTTGTCATTGATGTTGTCATTGATGTCAACATTGTTCAGTATGTTGTAGATTTTACATGTATATTTGAGATGCTATTGGGATGTTGTGAGTACATGGAGCTATCTTCTATGGTTGCATATGTGTTGTGTTGATTAGTTTCCAAGTGCTTTTGAGAAAATTAATAAAGAAGAGAAGTCAGAGTGATGAATGTGTTTAGACTGTGCTTCAGTATGTGCTCTGTGTTTCTTCTATGTTGATCCTATGCATGTGCGGTTCTCAAGTTTTCATTATGATGATTCGATGGTGATATATTTTGAGTTTTAGTTTCTGGTGAGATGGTATGTGAAATTTGTGTCCACCGATACGTGTGTTCTACCAGAAGAGTTGATCTTCTGTGGACTGGGAGAAATGTTTCTACTTCATAGTCCTTCGTTGGTTTGTTTCAGATCTTGCGGATCTGGGATATGTCTTGTGAAGGTCTTTTCTTTGCTCTGGCAAAGAGGTTTGAAGTTTGGTGATCTGAAAGTCATGTTTTAGTGTTTCAGTGAGTTTATACAGTCTGGATGGACTGGTGAAAGGTGTTCAGTGTATGAAGTATATTGTTTTGCTATGGACGTATATGAAGAAGTCTGAGATGAAGTCTCATGAATATTGAAGCATTTTGAGGTGTTGTGTGTCATCTTCATGTTGGGAAATGTGTGCATCATTGTTCATTTGTGTTTTCATTAGGTTTGGCCAACCTGGTGTTTACACTTCAATCGAAGAATAAAATTTAATTGAGGAAGTGTGTAGAAGATTCAAGAATATTATTTTTGGTCTTGGTTAAATTTTTTTATTGGTCCACTCTCATTCCTTTCCACCATAGGAATGTTGAGTTGCGGACCTAATTTGAATTTATGAAACGATGTATTGTGGCCAACCTTGGAGAAAGTTTCTAAGGCTAAGGATGGTATAAAAGCAAATCGATTTGTGAATATTTGTATGACAGTGTGATGCAAAGTGACGAAAGTGTGCCACAAATCATAAAAGTAGAAGTGTGTGTGAGTGATTTTTTTTCAGTGTGTTGAAGGTAGTGAGTTGAAGGTTTTTGCAATCCTACGAATGAGCTTTAAATTGTTATCTATGCAGTGATATCGGACATGAGTATTTTGGGTAGTGAGCTCTTGGTAGTGAGCCTCTGTATTTAGTTTTATAATATTTATATTGTGAGTTAAACCTCACCGTGGTTTTTCCCTTATTGGGTTTTCCACGTAAAAATCTAGTGTTCATTGTGTTGATTTACTTTTTGTTATTTGTATTTCATGCTCATATTTAATAACAGAATAGTGTGGTTGAAGAATTGATAAGTGATAAAGTTTTAAGTTTGAACTTGTGTGACAACTGATTCACCCCCCTCTTAGTTGTCCTGCACCTATTTAACAGTTCCACCTTCCATGTGGGCACCCCATGTGCTCCTATTTTGTAGGAGCTCTTCTTGGGCATCCCCACATGTTCCTATCATTTAGGAATAATTGCAAATGTCAATTTACATGTTCATTTCATTTGAATTTAATCTCTTTCTAATCCTAGTGTTGGGGAACACTTTCCAAGGAATTAGGAGATACATGAAATATATTTAGGATTGCAATTAAATGACATCCTATTCCCAACACAACTTTATTGTGGTATTTTAAACTAGAAATCAGAAGATGTGCAAACCTAATGGAGAGCATGCTTGAGATTGTATCATTTTTTGGAAATTTTAAAAAGCATACATGTGGCTATTGACATGTAAGTCCAACCCTAAGGGTGGGAAATACCCAAAGTAGATAACAATACTTGAATACTATAACACGTTTGCATTTCTATGAAGAAAAAATTATCTATCTATCTCCTTCACCCTCCCTTCATTTCTAGACCTCTCTCTTCTCTCTCTCCCTCCTTCCCTCTCTACTTCTCTCTATCTCACCTCTCTCTCACTATCCATATAGATATCTATCTATTTCTCTCCATTTCTCTATCTCTATCTATCTCATCCTCTCTCCCTCCAAGCTCTAGACTTATCTCTGTACCTGTACCTCCCTCCCTCCTTCCCTCTTTCTTTGTCCCTCTTTAGACTTATATATCTCTCTAGAACTATCTCTCTACCTCTCCATCCCTCCCTCCTTCCCTCTAGATATATTCTCTATATCTCTACCTCTCTCTCTCTAACTCTCCCCCTCTCTCCCTATTAAAATTCTCAAAGCAGGTTAGAACATGAGTGAATTTATATGAATCACAAAACACGATAAAAAGGCATGTGGATATCGTGATTCAAGACCCATATGCTCTATTTTTCTGAAATATATGCTTTATCCAACATATAAACACACTTTTCATGGTGTTGAAAAAAAATCACATTTTTAACAATTCCACCACCTTTTTTGTTTTTCAATGTAGAAAAACTAAATTGCATGTTTTTAGACTGAATTTGATTCTACGAACTATGTTGGGATAAAGGTGCCAACAACCTTGTAAATATCATGTAATTTAATTAATCCTAATATTTTTTGTAATTCACTCATAAGGGATGGAAGGTTTCATTGATAGTGGTAATTAATTTTTTACTAGCCTCGATAATTATTGTTTTATCGACAAGGAGTTACTGTGTTACTTTTACTGGATAGTTGTCATGGTAATGGTAAAATGGTCAAATAAGAGATTCTAGGTGTCCACCTTGGGAATCTAGTATTATGACATGATATGAAAATTGCCATAATTTTTAGGAGCATCTATGACAACTAGATACCTGTCATAATATTTTATGATGACTATGACAACATCTATGATAGAATATTTGCTATCTTGGTCCCTAGGCGCCCATGCATGAAAGATGCATTATGACAGTTGTAAGAGCATCTATAAGAGGTCATTATGAGCTGCATGTGATGATTCCAAGGTGGTGGTGTGAGGTTTAGACCAATTTGGATTCCATTCTTCATGTATTGAGTTATTCTTCATAATAGGAGCTTGGATGCAGAGTTGGTGTGTGTTTCTTCATAATTTTTTGTTTGCAAGGGTTATGCTATCAAATTGAAGGCTAAAGAGGAGTTAGAGTGGATGTATTGTAAACATATTTTGTTTTTAATACAAGCTATTCATCTCTCCTTTGGTGGATTTTTTTCTCGTAAGGGTTTCTCCACGTTAAACATTGTGTTTTGTGTTCAACTCTTTGTTCTTGCATTTCATTGGTATTGTTGATTTAAACTCCATATGGTTAACACTGCTAAATCTGATTTATAGTAGTTTTAAGCTTCTATTATTGATTTTCACCTTCTATTTTCTAACATTTGGTATCAGATCTTGGCTAGTTTTGTGTCTTGGGTGGTAGAACGAAGGTTTTTTGAGCTATAGTGGGACATAGACAAGAATGGGGAAATTATTCTATGAGTACAATTCTCCTCAATTAGGGTATAATTGGACTATTTCTAATAAATTACAACTTGTGTAGCTTTTTTGGTAAACCATGGCTGAAACTTCTTCTTGTTTGGACATAGAAAAATTTAACGAAGTGGGATTTGAGTTGTGGAAGCTGAAAATGGAGGATCTCCTTGAAGAACAAGATCATTAGGTGGTTGTAACAAATGAAAAGAAACCTAAGAAAATGACTAGTGAATATTGGGAGAAGATGGATAAAAAGGCATGTGGTACTATCAAATTGTGTCTTTTTTATTTTGTTCTCCTAAACGTGTCAAAGGAAAAGATGTACATGCTTTGTGGAACTGGATAGGTGAGATCTATCAAGCAAAAAATTTGGTAAAAATACTCTACTTGAAGCGAAAGTTATTTTCTCTTAAGATGAAGGAAGGTGAATCAATAGTTGAGCATTTCAATTCATTTAATTTGGTTTTGAGTCAACTAGCCTCTATTGATGTTAATGTTGAAGAAGATAAATTCATTATGCTTTTTTTTTCTTTACTTGAATCTTGGGATAATTTTGTACTTGCTATCACTACTAACATCGAAGATCCAAAGATGGATACTCTTGTAGCAACTTTTTTGTCACAAGAAATGAGGAAAAAGGCTATGGATAGTTCAGGTGATGCTCTCAATGTTAGGGGAAGGCCTAAAGAAAGAGGGTCTAGAGGAGATAAGAATGGGCCTAAGAACAAGTCTAAGGGAAAATCTAAAACTCTTGGGAAGAAGAACAAAGTGAAATTTTGGAACTGTGGAAAAAGAAGATATGTGAAGAAGGAATGTAGAAATCCAAAGAAACAAGTTGATTCCTCCATAGAGAAATCCTCAAACTTAGGTGATGAAGTTTTGGTTTTTTCTCTTCATATTATGGCTAATGGACATTGGTTAATTGATTTAGGATGCTTGTATCATATAACTCCTCATAAGGAGTGGTTTTCCACATATGAAAAATATGATGGAGGTGAACCTCGGTGATAACTCTTCATATCCTATTGTCGGAAGGGGTAAGATTCAGTTGTGTTTCAGTGATGGGAGGTTAAACAATCTTCTCAAATGTTTTGCATATGCCAAGATTAGTAAGAAATTTGATTTTGATTTCTAAGTTAAATGATTCAGGATTGCACGTAACATTTGATAAGAATGGTTGCAGATTGGTAAAAGGAAATTTGGTGATAGCAAGAGGGACAATGGGACTTTGTTTAGGCTTGAAGCCACTACTATTGTTAACTCTACCAATGTAACTAAAAAATATGAAAATACTTGTATGTTGTGGCACCATAGATTGGGCCACATTAGTGAGACTGGTTTAAAAACCAATTTGAATAAAAAATTGTTAGATGGTTTTTCCTATTATGATGAGTGTTTTGATTTTTGTGAACATTGTGTGTTTGGTAAACAAAACAAAAAATATTTTCCTTTAGGTAGTACTAAATCTAAGAATAAATTGGAACTTATTCATTCAGATGTATTTGGTCCTGTGGATATGGAATCAATTGGAAAATCTAGATATTTTATCTCCTTCATTGATGATGTTACACGATGTACCTGGTTATATTTTATGTGGCATAAATTTGAAGTTTTCACTAAGTTTAAAGAATTTAAAGCCTTAGTTGAAAAGAAAACAGATTGTAATATTAAGGTTTTGAGGTTTGATAATGGAGGGGAATATTGTTCTATGATGAATTTTGAAAGCATGCAGGAATTGTTAGACAGAAAACTATTCCTTGCACTCCTCAACAAAATGAAGTGGCAAAAAGGATGAATCGGAAAATTATGGAAGAGCTAGAAGTATGCTAAGTAGTTCACGGATTGATAGATGATTTTGGGAAGAAGTTGTAATTACTGCTTGTTACTTGTTGAATAGATCTCCTTGTAAGGCTCTTGAAACAACACCTTATGAAATGTGGATAGGTAAGAAACCTTTTGTTTCACATGTAAGGGTATTTGGTTGTGAGGCTTATGTTCACGTACCTAAAGAAAAATGAACTAAGTTGGATCCAAAAGCTAAAAAGTGAATTTTTATTGGATATGGTGATAATGTAAAAGGTTATAAGTTATGGAACCCTCTAACCAATAAAATATCTTTTCTAGAGATGTGATTTTTAGGGAACTTGGTGTTATTTCTGATCCTAAACAACCAAAGGAAAAAGATAAGGAAAAGAGAGTGCATTTTGAAATTAAGCAAGAAGATGCACCTTGGGAAGAACATAGATTTGGACTTGAGGATGAGGAGGAAGAAGATGAAGTTTCAGATGAATTTACTGATCAAATTGAAGAACGCAAGGAAGACAATCAGGAAGAGGTTGAGCAAGGTCATGGACAGAAAGAGCATCATACTCCTATTCTAAGAAGATCCACAAGACAATGGAATCCAATTGATAGGTATAACCCACCAGATCTTTTGTTGTATATATGCTTTATTGAGTACTGGCAATGAACCTAGATCTTCCAGGGAGGCTCTCTCTTCGAAGGAAAGTGAGTCTTGGTTGCAGGAAATGTAGGAGGAGATGATGGCATTGGATAATGGTAACACCTAGAATCTTGTTAGTTTTCCCAAAGGAAGAAATCCCATTGGATGTAAATAGGTATTTAAAAAGAAATTTGGAAAAGATGGTCAATTAGAGTGGTACAAGGCTAGAATAGTGGCTAAAGGCTACTCCTAGAGAGAGGGAGTTTATTTTGGTGAAATTTTCTCTCCTATTGCTAATTGACTTCTATTAGATTCTTATTATCTATTGTTGTTGCTTGTGATTTTGAGATAGAGAAAATGGATGTTAAACTGATTTCTTGTATGGGGATCTTGAGGAGGAGATTTACATGCAACGGCCTAATGGTTTTGTTGTGAAGGGAAAATAATAATTGGTTTGCAAGTTAAAGAGATCTTTGTATGGTTTGAAACAGTTACCCAGGATGTGGTATCAAAAGTTTGATGCTTTTGCATTAAAGTTGGGTTTTCTTAGGAGCTTAGAGGATCATTGTGTGTATATTAAGGTTATTGATGATCAGATCCTAATTATTGTCTTATATGTTGATGATATGTTGTTTATTAATAACAATAAGGTGATGATTGGTGAGCTCAAGAAACAACTTTCTAGCACATTTGATACGAAGGACTTGATGCTTTAGGATGCAGTCATAGAAAGCTTAGGAGCTTATGGATCATAGGGTTTGATATCATAACTATAAGCAAGGTGATGATTGGTGAGCTACTTTCTAGCACATTTGATACGAAGGACTTGGGGGATGAAAAATACATTCTTAGGATGGAAATCAATAGGGATAAGTCATAGAAAGCTTTTTTTAAGCAGAGTAAGTAGATACCATTTTGTGTATTCCTAGTTTGTATTCCATTTTCGGTTGGTACTAAGTTGAGCTTAGATATGTTTCCTAATTTGGATGATGATTTTGAGGATATGTATAAGGTTCCTTAATCTAGTGTCATTGGTAGTTTTATGTATGCAATGGTTTGCACTAGACCAGATATAGCTCAAGCAGTGGGAGTTCTAAGCAGGTTTATGTCTAACCTCGGTAAAGAGCATTAGAATTTTGTTAAGAGGGTATTTAAATATTTGTGAGGTACTTCTGATTATTGTTTGCTTTATCATGGTACTAATAATTTGATCAAGTCATTGGACATACAGGGATTTGTTGATTCAAATTGGGCAAGTGACTTGGATAGTCGTCAATCCATCAATGGGTATGTGTTTACTCTGTTTGGAGGTGCAGTGAGTTGGATGAGTAGAAGATAGGATAAAATTTCTTTATCCACCACAGAAGCAGAGTATATGGCTGCTACTCATGTCACTAAGGAGGCAATTTGGTTACAAAGGTTATGTATAGGTATTGGTTTTGATTGCAAAATTATTCAAATTAATTGTGATAGTCAAATTACAATTCATTTAGCTAAGAATATGATGTTGGATAGGAAAAATGAGAGGGGGGGTGAATCAGTTGTCACAGATTATAACCTTCAATTCAATTACTGGAACTAATACATAAATTTCTTAAATGATTAATCATCAAACGCCAATGCAGAAACTCAAATCCAATGCACAAACACAATTACACTAGATTTACATAGAAAACCCAATGAGGGAAAAACCACGGTGAGGATAAACTCACACTATAGAGAATATCAAAACCTATTACAAAAAGGCTCACTACCTGAGATAAGGCTCACTGCCTACAATAAGGACTCACTGTCCAATAGGGCTACAACCCAGAGGGCTCACTGCCAAAGAGATACAAAGAAGACAAAGAAGACTTGCTATAGAGAGACAACAAGCCCAATGCAACAAAGGATTCCTCCAAAATTGTTGATCAACTTGCATGAATGATAGAGTTTTCCTTCTACTCACTACATCCATAAAATCAGCATTAAGCTTTGCACTAATCTACCACACATAACTCACACACACTTTTTGAATAGCATCAAAGTCACTTTTTCTCTTTCACTTAACTTCCTTCTTTTCTCTTGTACATTTTTCATTGCTAGCTCGTCATGTATTTATACTATCTCCAACCTTGAAAAGATACAAAGTCGGCCATCCAACTTCAAATTCAAATTAGATCAGTGCCAAAACATCCTAGGGTGGAATTAGAATGAGGGTGACCCAAAAAAATGCTTCACCAGGACCCAAAATAGATCCAACACGCTTCATCAACTTCGAAGATAGTGCCTAACACACGGTCGGCCAAACCAGTGTAAAACACATAGAACAATTATGCCTCAAACTTCCAAAAACCAAAAATATTTTTAATGCAATCAGAATATCTTAACTCTAGAACCACAAGTCAAAAGACTTCATCAAAGAGAAATCCGAACCAGCAACATTTCTCTCAGACCTCAGCCAAAACATAGAAAACCATAGTTCACAACTGGTGAACACAACTCAAACTCCAAAAAGAACCAATAGCCAATAATATGGATATAGAAACCTTCAACAACCATGACTAACATATATAAACCGCACAACCATAGGGATAAGTACTGGATCATCATCTTGAAAACCTGCAAAATTCCTTTAATACAATTTTCTCAATATCCTCAACATATACAACCAACAGCAACTAGTAGATAACCAATTGAAATCAATGACAACACTTTCATTCATTTTTCCATTCTTGCAACAATCTCCCCCTTTGTCATTGATGGCAACACATGATGTGAAAAACCATCAAAGACACCATACCAGTTCTCAAGATTTTTATTTTTGCTTCTCCCCCTCAGGAGATCATCTTCCTCATTACCTGCTTTCTCTCATTAGCTTCCTCTCTTTTTCACATGCTTTCTCTCCCCCTTTGACATCAATGGAAAAGGAAAAAAAAGATATTTTCACTGAATCTTCCTTTGACATGACAACAGAATACTCATAATGACAACACTTGAAACAACCTGCTCCCCTTAAGAGGTAGCCACCAAAACATCAGTCCAAAAAGATAGAACCACGAATCCACTGAATTGATGCATCTCCAAATGCATCTTAGTTTATGAAAGGAGGGGCAATAACCCCTAACTTCTCTCAGAGATACTCAAAAGTATCTTTAGGAAGAGCCTTTGTAAATATATTTGCAATCTAATCTTTTGTCGGAACATACTCAAGCTTGACTTCATTCTCCATGACCTTCTCTCTCAAGAAATGACATCTAATAGATATATGCTTTGTTCTCGAGTGCATCATAGGATTCTTCAAAATTTTAATTGCACTTGTATTATCATAAAAGATAGAAACGGGATCATCATATAGTACTATGATATCTTTCAATGTTTGTTTCATCCATAGAACTTGTGTACATCAAGATGCAACAACAATATACTCAGCTTCAGCAATAGACAAAGAGAATGAATATTGCTTCTTACTCAGCCATGCCACCAACCTGCATCCAAGAAAGAATGCACCACCACTTGTACTCTTTTTGTCATCTATACTTCCAGCTCAATATGCATCTATATAATCACTAAGTGTAAAGTTAGTATCTTTAGGATACCATAATCCATAATCTAGAGTTCCATTCAGATATCTAAATATTCTTTTGATTGCAACAACATGTGTTTCCTTCGAATCTTCTTGAAATCTAGCTACAAGATAGACTGCATGCATAATATCTAGTCTAGTAGCAGTCAAATACAGTACTCCACCAATCATAGATCTATACTTGCTCTGATCAGCCTTAGGTGAATCATCATTTTTACCTAACTTGCAACTAGTCACCATAGGAGTACTTACCGGTTTGGAACCATTCATCCCAAACTTCTTCAACATCTCTCTCACATACTTAGATTGTGAAATGAAATTCCTTTCTTTGTTTGATTAATCTGTAGCCCAAGAAATAAATTCATCTCCCCAAACATAGACATTTCAAATTTCTTTTTTGCATCTCTTCTGCAAACATCTTGCACATCTTTTCATTTCCTCCAAAGATAATGCCATCAACATATACAACTACAATCAAGATTTTTTCATTTTCAATCTTGAAGTACAAATTACTGTCTGCAGTACCTTTGTTAAATCCTTGTTGAATCAGATACTTGTATAACCTTGCATACCAATCTCTAGGAGATTACTTCAATCCATATAAATCTCTCTTCAATCTGCACACCATATCTGGTTGATCTTTTAACTAAAATCCTTTTGGTTGTTCCATATAGACTTCTTCTTCTAGCTCACCATTCAAAAATGTTGACTTGAAATCCATCTAATAGACTTTGAAATCTTTATAAGAAGCTAATGCCAAGAACATCCTTATAGCTTCCATTCTTGCTACCAGCAAAAATGTCTCCTGAAAATATATGCCTTCTAATTTTTAGTAGCCTTTACACACAAGCCTTGTTTTGTTTCTAACAACTTCTCCATTCGCATTCAACTTATTTTTGAATACCCATTTTGATCCAATAATATTTTTGTATGTCGGTCTTGGTACTAGCTCCCAAGTCTGATTCTTCTCAATCTACAAAAGTTCTTCTTTCATTGCTTCCTTCCAATGTTCATCTTTACATGCTTCACTTACTGTCTTCAGCTCAATCTTAGAGAATAAACACAAGTTTACTTCAATAGCAGCTTTGCTTCTGGTTAACACACCTTTTGTCTTATCTCCAATAATCTAATTTTCTAAATGATTCCTTTGTACATATTTTGGTGTCCTAGGGGACATCATCGAAGCATCTTCTCTTTCATTTTTTTCATTCTAGTTTTCCTACTCATCTTTATCTTGTTCTTCCACAATTTCTTCTATTCTTTCATAGTCACATTCATCAGACACATATCCATCAATATCAATAGAATTATTCACTGTTCCATCAACCTTCACATCCGATCTCTCTACAATCTTTCTCGATCTTTTATTGAAACATTTGCATGCCTTACTTTTGGTAGAGTATCCAAGAAATATTCCTTCATCACTTCTTGCATCAAACTTTCCAAAAGTTTCTTCATCTCTTCTGATATAGCATTTGCTTCTGAATACCATGAAATATTTAACTGTAGGAATTCTTCTATGCCATAGCTCATAGTGATTCTTTGTACTATTTTCTCTTGTTTGATCTCGATTGAATACATATACAACAGTATGAATAGCTTTTTTCCAGTAAACTTCTGGTAATCTAGCTTCAGTGATCATTGACCTAGCAACTTCTTGAACTATTCTATTTTTCCTTTCAACAACTCCATTTTGTTGAGGAGTTCTCAAGGTAGATAACTGTCTCTTTATTCCATGCATTTCACAAAACATATTGAACTTATGGGAGGTGAATTCTCCACCTCTGTAGATTATTTTCAACCATAGCCTTGAATGCCTTGAATCTATCTAATGCATCTAAATTCTCTCTAAGAAATGTAACCCATGTATATCTAGAATAATCATCAATTAAAAGAATAAAGTACCTTTCACCAAGTAGACTTCACACTCTTATAGGACCACAGAGATATGTATGAACCAAATCCAGTAATCCAGTAGTAGACTGTTTTCTTGATTTGTAATGACTTCTTGCTTGCTTCCCAAACTTTTGTAATTCTTGGTAAATCTCTCACAGCCTGAACAGTGCTAATCCTTTCCAAGTTATCAAAATTCATGTGACACATTCTCCTATGCCATAACCAACTGTCATTTATCTGAGTCATAAAGCATATTCCATCTGCACCCTTAAGTTGATAAATATTCCCTTCAGATTTCTTTCCTGTAGCAATCAATGTTCTGGTCCTTTCCAAATCTCACATTTCTCATCCTTAAACACAAGATCATAACCTTTTTCACACATTTGACCAACACTCAACAAATTATGCCTTAAAACCTTAACATAGTAAACATCGTCAGTATGATGCTTGCCATCAAAACTTACTAAACCTATCCCACATATTTTAGGACCAGTATCATCTCCAAACATAACCAAGCCTCCATCATATTTCTCAAGCTTCACAAACTTACTCTTATCACCAGTTATGTGATAGCAACCACTATCAACTACCCAAAAACTATTTTCTTGCTTAGCATGTAGGGCAGAGATAACTGTACCTTCATTTTTCTCCTTCTCCTTCTTTGAAGGACTTTCCTTTACCTGTTTTTCTGAATTAGTAGAAGTAGGTTCATCCTTAATCGCCAAGAACAAGCATTCATTTTCATCTAGATCTTCATATTCTAAATCTTCATCTAAAATACTAGAATTATCATTTACATAGTAAGCTTTGTTAATTTTCTTTCCTTTCTTTTCTTTCTCATATCTTTGTTTATTCCTTTTAGCTCTTTCCGGACACTTTGCAGCATAGTGATCTATTTCTCCACAACTAAAGCACTTAAAGGGAAACTTACCTTCATACTTACTAAACCCTTTTCTCATTCTTCTTACAAAGTTAGCTTCTATTTCATCAAAGTTTTCTTCATCTAGATCTTTAGTTTTTGTAGCTTTAAAAGTAGTCTCTATTTTGCTCCATTTCTTAGACTCGGCTTCCTCATCTCATAAGATGTCAAAAATCCTAACAGTAGATCCTTAGCACAGGTCTTATAATCTATATTCTGCACAATAACACTCACTTTTTCACTGTAAACATCACGAAGGGTTCTAAGAATCTTCTTTACAATCCTGGTTTCATCTACAGTAGCGCCAAGAGATCACATTCCAACCACTACCTCATCCAATTTCTATACATAAGCTTTGACATTTTCATTTTTGGACATATGTATAAGATCAAACTGTGTTTCCAAATTCTACAATTTCACCTCATTAACTCTTTCATCACCATCATGTGCTCTTTCTAAAGCATCCCAGACTTCCTTAGTTGTCTTCAAATTCTGAAACTTAATCAACTCGGAATGTACCAGACTATTCTTCAAGATGAGCTTCACTTTATTATTTGCTTCATGTGTTGTGATTTCTTCAAGTGTACTCAAACCATTAGCAGGAGGAGTGTAAGGATTCTTGTAAGCTTTCTCCACATCATATTCACAATACTCCAGGTATTCTTCCATCAATACTTTTCAGATACCATAATTAGTTCCATCAAACCTTGGATAATCAAAGATCGTTTTGCTAGCCATCTTCGACCTTCCTCAAGTGGTTAAGCTCTTCACCAAGGAACCCAGCTCTGATACAAATTGTTGGATAGGATAACTGAGAGGGGGGTTGAATCAGTTGTCATAGATTATAACCTTCAATTTAATTACCAGAACTAATACATAAACTTCTTAAATGATTAATCATCAAATCCCAATGCAGAAACTCAAATCCAATGCACAAACACAATTACACCATATTTACGTGGAAAACCCAATGAGAGAAAAACCACGGTGAGGATTAACTCATACTATAGATAATATCAAAATCTATTACAAAAAGGCTCACTGTCCAACAGGGCTACAACTTGGAGGGCTCACTACCACAGAGATACAAAGAAGACAAAGAAGACTTGTTGTAGAGAGACAACAATCCCAATGCAAAAAAGGATTCCACCACAATCGCTAATCAACTTGCATGAATGATAGATTTTTCCTTCTGCTCACTACATCTGGAAACTCAGCATTAAGCTTTGCACTAATCTACCACACACATAACTCACACACACTTTCTGAATAGCATCAAAGTCGCATCTGCTCTTTCACTTATCTTCCTTCTTTTCTATTGTACATTTTTTATTGCTAGCTCATCCTGTATTTATACTATCTCCAACCTTGAAAATATACAAAGTCGGCCATCCAACTTCAAATTCAAATTTGGTCGACACCAAAACATCCTAGGGTAGAATTAGAATGAGGGCGACCCAAACACATGCTTCACCGGGACCCAAAATAGATCCAACACACTTCATCAAATTCGAAGATAGTGCTTAACACACGGCCGGCCAAACCAATGTAAAAAACATAGAACAATTAAGCCTAAAACTTCCAAAAACCAAAAATATATTCAATGCAATCAAAACATCTTAACTCTAGAACCGCAAGTCAAAAGACTTCATCGAAGAGAAATCTTGGTGTAGGAGCATCTAGTTGAGTTCATGCCTCCATGAGGCCATTTTGTTATTTTAGTTTGAGTTTTGGGTTTTGGTCATGTAATAAAGTCTATGAGAAAATTTTAGGTGTGTTTGATTCCATTAATAGGTGGTTAGGTGGTTTGTTGAGTCATTTTGCAATTTTGGTAAAAATTGTCAAGTTTATCATAAAGTTACCAATGCATATTTTGCATTTTTTGTCTCGTAATGGAAGATGAACAGCTGTAAGGTGAAAATTGGGTTGTGAACCATTGGGGGAGGTTGGAAAACCTTCAAAAATTCATTGTATTGTCGAAAAAAGGTTGGTGGTGGAAGTTGGACATTGTGTAATTGTGAGAAATTCAATAAATATACCTTTGTTACTACAAATTTGAATATTTGTTTGTTGTTTCTAAGCATTGTACAGTCCTATACGGACAAATATTGATATCTAATCAATTTTGGATGTTATATTTTTTAATCTACTTTCATTTGGTGGTGGTTTCATGTGATTTCATTGGGAAATAAGCAAGATATGGCCGTTTTCCTCTAAACAGTCCAGAAACCCTAGGTAGGGTAGCCTAGAACAAAAAAAATGCAGTAACTCCCATTCCAACTAGTGAAAAATGCTTAAACTCAGTGGATTGTCTATAAATAGGTTGTTTTAAATTTCTACAAATTTTTAGGAGCAGGGAATGGAGTTTGATGTGATTTGGATGATGCCCTAGTTGTGTTTCTTCATGTTTTTAACCATTGAAAGAGTCATAGAAGTTGGAAATTGTAATAAAGCTATTGGAGGAGGGTTGGTAAGGGTTGGAATAGTCTAAAAAAGTCCCCCACATCATATTTTGAGATTTCAAACCATTGGTCAAAGTCTGGAATGTATAGAACTAATAAATCCATATTCATGCAAGCCTAGTTATGCCTCTTCTCAAAACGGGACAGTCAATTTTAAGGCCCTATGTTGCAAAACAACCACCCCTTATTTTAAGATATGTAGAATAACTTCCAAATGAGTATCTGAAATAGGTTTTATATTTTGTATATGAGGTTTTGGTTTTCAAGTTATCACCATTTTATCAGTTTTGGAAATCTACTAGAATTGGGTGACCTTAGTAGGGAAACCATAGAATTTGGTTAGATCTTTGTTTTTGGAAGCCATGGATGGTTTTTACAGGTCATGTGAACATATTCAAAGGTGTCTCAAAGGTTTGGTATGAGTCTTGAGTGTTGGTTACCAAATTTGAAGGTTTTAGCCTTGTGTAGGCTTAAGGCCATTAAATCAAATCTTAAGTTTGAAGGAATAAGAGCCCTTAATCTTAAAAAATGATGTCTAATCATTGATGCCTACCCCTGCTCTACATCAATTGGTATCAGAGCTAAAAGACCCTGAGAGGGAGTTGTGAGAGAATTTTTTTTGCAGGTATATCCTCCAATAGTGATAAAGTTGGGTAGGTGTGCAGATTTCTTCCATTGAGAGGAAGTGGGTAGAAGAGGTATTGGAGAGTGCATCTTCTAGAATCCTATTGGGTAGAGGATAGTTGTGTGTGTGAAGGTATTGGAATACCAAAATAATGGATGTGTGGAAGAGAATAGTTATTGGATACTGGCAGAGTGAGGGTTTACCAAATAAGAAACAAGAGAGAAAAAGAGAGGAAAAAGAGATAAAGGAGAAAAAGGAGAAGGAAAAACAAATAGATGTGGATGAAGAGATAAAAGAGTTGAGGCAGGATTTGGAACTAATGAGGGAAATTCAAGAAAAGATGGAAGAAAGAGTGAAGATTGAGATGCAAATTTGGCATTTACCAGTCAAGAATAAGGTTATGTGGCCTATCAAGAAGATTGTTCAGAGAAGAAGACAAGTGGGAGCAGAAAAATTAGACATTAAGGAGTCTTTGATTGAAGAACAAAATCCAGGAAAAGAGGAAGAGGTAGCTAATAAAATGGTAAGTAAATATATGACTATTATAACAATAGTTAGGATTGATCAATTTCCATTAGATGTTCAATACTTGTTGCAAGAGCATGTTGATGTGTTAATAGATGATAGTACAAGGCAAGGAGTTAGTTCTCATGCAAAGTGGGAAGACAAAACCTTCAAGGTGATTGAAGACACTCCACATCTGCAGTTGGAGTATGAGGGTACAATCTACTTTATGTTTGCATTGATCAAGAAGATTGGTGAAGATGAAGTTGAGTGGCATAATTTCAAAACAAAGGGTCCATAAACGATTTTCCAAATTGGCAAGGATGAAGGAAAATTTGATGATTGTATAGACAATAAGAAGAGAGCAACATCTAGTATTGCAAGGATGGGTAAAAAGAGTTGTGTTATTGCAGTCTTAAGGAAAGATAGACTTAAATTCAATATGAAGAATACTATGCAAGAGGAACAAGGTGATGTGGCAGAGTATGTGGTCCATCAGGGCAAAAAGGATCGGTTACAAGGTAGCAAGACAGATGGGAAACAAGTTTGCATTAACAAGATGAAACACCTTTGCTAAGTGTTCAAGAAACCCAAGGTGAAAATGAAAATAGCATGGAATTGTTCCAAGGAAGAAAAATTATAGAGGATATAATACATCAAGCAAGAGAGTTCAAAGGTGGATCCTTGTTACTACACTCAATTCAAGAGGGACTTGAATTCTTCTTTCTCTGGGAGTATGGTGCAGGAGCACCTAGTTGAGTTCATGCCTCCATGAGGCCATTTTGTTATTTTAGTTTGAGTTTTGGGTTTTGGTCATGTAATAAGGTCTATGAGATCATTTTATGTGTTTTTGAGTCCATTAATAGGTGGTTAGGTGGTTTGTTGAGTCATTTTACAATTTTGGTAAAAGTTGTCAAGTTTGTCATAAAGTTGTCAATGCATATTTTGCATATTTTGTCTTGTAATGGAAGATTAATAGTTGTAAGGTGAAAATTTGGTTGTGAACCATTGGGGGGGTTGGAAAAACTTCAAAAATTCATTGTATGGTTGAACAAAGGTTGGTGGTGGAAGTTGGACATTGTGTAATTGTGAGAAATTCAATAAATATACCTTTGTTACTGTAAATCTGAACATTTATTTGTTGTTTCTGAGCATTGTACGGTCCTATGTGGATAAATATTTATGTCTAATCAATTTTGGATGTTATATTTTTGAATCTACTTTCATTTGGTGGTGGTTTCATGTGATTTCATTGGGAAATAAGCAAGATATGCCCATTTTCCTCCAAATAGTCCAGAAACCCTAGGTAGGGTAGCCTTGAGCAAACAAAATGCAATAACTCCCATTCCAACTGGTGAAAAATGCTTAAACTCAATGGATTGGATATAAATAGGTTGTGTTAAATGTCTACAAAGTTGCAGGAGAAGGGAATGGAGTTTTATGTGATTTGGATGATGCCCTAGCTGTGTTTCTTCATGTTTTTAACCATTGAAAGAGCCATAGGAGTTGGAAATTGTAATAAAGCCATTGGAGGAGAGTTGGTAAGGGTTGGAATAGTCTAAAAAATTCCCCCACATCATATTTTGAGAGTTAAAACCATTGGTCAAAGCCTGGAATGTATAGAACCAATAAATCCATATTTATGCAAGCCTAGTTATGCCTCTTCTCAAAACGAGACAGTCAATTTTAAGGCCCTATGTTTCAAAACAACCATCCCTTATTTTTCACATATGTTGAATAGCTTCTAGATGGGTATCTGAAACAGGTTTTAGATTTTGGATATGAGGTCTAGTTTGCAAGTTATCGCCATTTTATCAGTTTTGGAAATCTACTAGAATTGGGTGACCTTAGTAGGGAAACCATAGAAGTTGGTTAGATCTCTGTTCTTGGAAGCCATGGAGGGTTTTTACATGTCATGTGGACATATTCAAAGGTGTCTCAAATGTTTGGTAAGAGTCTTGAGTGTTGGTTACCAAATTTGAAGGTTTTAGCCTTGTGTAGGCTTAAGGGCATTGAAGCAAATTTGAAGTTTGAAGGAATAAGAGCCCTTAATCTTAAAACATGATGTATAATAATTGATGCCTACCCCTGCTCTACATCAAATCTAGACCAGAAACATTTCTCCCGGACCTCAGCTAAAACACAAAAAACCATAGTTCACAACTGGTGAACACAACTTGAACTCCACAAAGAACCAATAACCAATAATCTGGATATAGCAATCTTCAACAACCATGACTAACATATCTAAACCACACAACCATAGGGACAAGTACCAGATCATCATCTTGAATACTTGTAAACTTCCTTTAATACATTTTTCTCAATATCCTCAACATATATAGCCAACAGCAACTAGTAGATAACCAGTTGGCATTAATGACAACACTTTCATTCCTTTTTCCATTCTTGCAATAGATGTATCATGCACGAACTAAACATGTGGATACTCAATATCATTTTGTTTTTTAATTAATTTCTAATGGTCAGATTGAGTTGAAGAAGATTAACACATAGGAGAATGTTGTAGATGTACTTACCAAACCTATGAGCACAAAGAAATTTAATTGGTGCAAGAAGGTCATGGGCCTTGTTACTTTTGCTTAGTTATTTTATGTTTATGTTTTCCTATGAGTGTATTTACAATGTATGATGTCAAGTGGGAGAATTTTGGGATAAAGGTGCCATCAACCTTGTAAATATCATGTAATTTAATTACTCCTAATCTTGTTTATAATTCACTCATAAGGGATGGAAGGTTTCACTGACAATGGTAATTAATTTTTTACTAGCTGATGAGCCCAATTAACGGCTCAATATTGATAGGGTTTATTATATATTTTTTTTTGTTATCATAGAATTTGACACTTGGTTGTTGTTATTTTCCTTAAACCCATAGACCTTGGGCATAAGTTTATCTTTGTGACTTTAATGACATTATCATGCTATGTGAATTATCTATGTTGAATTAACAATTGGTTGAATGAATGTTACTAAGGTAATTATAGATATACATTTTTTTGTGCATGCTAATGCTATTGTGTAGGTTTCCTCTAAAATATTGATGTCAACAAAGCCTACTACATGGGAGAAACTCTTGCCAGCTGATCGGTTGTCAAGGAGTCAAGAAGTTGACCATTAAGAAGTCAAAGGCGGGAAAACTCTCATGGAGGGAAATTCCTAATTCAAATAAAAGAATGTAACCACCTTTTTAATGGTCATATTTGTTGTTAAGAAAATATAGGGAGTGTGTTGTGCTAGATTCCTGTTGAAGCAAGTCTAGTTTGACCAATTTAGCGCATGCATAACTTCCTCCATCTTTTTCTATGCTTTCAATAAGTGGCATCCTCTTATTTTGATGGAGTTGACTACCTAGGTAGTTAGGGTTAGTCAGTAGTTTTTCTCTCTATAAATAATGGTCAAATGCCCCTTTGGATAAGGTTGGATATTCTGAGATTGTACTCGCATTTTCTAGTTTTAGTAATACAGTTCTATTGTTGAGATGTTGTACTTATGATTTCAAGAAATAATATGATATTCTAAGTTGCTGCACTTGAGTTAGTCTAAGGGAGACTCACCCAAGGGGGCCCACTTGGTGAGAATTCCACCTATTAGTTTAAAAGTTATTTTCTTTTCAGTAGTTAGTTTCAATTTCAGCAACTGTCTGTTCCTACAGCCATTGAAATTTCATTCTGTGATTGTTCCTACAGCCAAGACAGACATAGTAGTTTCATGTCTGTTTGTTGATATTTTCATTTCCATCTTTCATTTCCAGACTAGTTGTTAATGCTTAGTGCAGATGTTGATTTATGTTTAGTGTTTAAGTTGATTTCCTTCCAGCATTTTTTCTTTCCTAGTTTATGGATGACTGGAGTAGAGTCCTAGTGCACATATAGTGCTGACCCATTTCAAGTTTATGTCCCTGGGTTGAAAAGTGAAATGCACCTTCATGATGAGTGAGATAGCTACTTAGTGCAGATGTTCAATCTCTAAGTCACAGCCCTAAAGACTTGGTTATTAAACCATTAAAAGGAGGCCAACATTTTTGGCATCATTGCCAGGGATGGTGTCAAACTAGGAAGTTCTTTGAATTCATTGATAGTTTCTTTCTTGTTGTAATATTTCTGAAAGTTTGCTCTTAGTATACTCCTCATTTAGGAAAGTAATGACCCGCTATTCTTTCACCAATTCTTTGTGTGAATTGGCTGATACTAAATTGATACCGTATGCATAGAGGAAGGAGGAGAGATGCTCATGGGAGATTCCTTCCTAATGACCCTAATCCATTCCAGCTAGTTGAGCATCAAAATCTGCCAAGAGATGAAGAAGAAGAAGAAGAAGCACACCCTTTTGTTGATGCATTTCCCAATCTAACCAATTCTAACACTTCCTTTGAAGACCAAAATCTGATTGAGAATCCCTTTGCTTTGGAACTTCATCAAGTAGGCATGGGTGACGAGAATAATGAGAATAGACACAGAAATAGACCCAACCAACCATCTTCTCCATTTCCTATTACTCATCAGAATGAAGATGAAAACCTCAAAAACATCCTTGCTTCAGTCCTTCCTAAGTTCAATAGACTTGTCACAGAAGACCCTGACACTTTCATGTTTGAGTTTGACATCCTCTATAGAAGCTATGACTACACCACTGATGCTCGTAGGCTTAAGTTGTTTCCTACCACCTTGAAAGAAGTTGCATTAAGATGGTTTATGAGCTTAGGTAGGAATACTTTGGAAACTTGGAATGATATGAAAACAATGTTTCTTGAGAAGTACAAAAAATATTGCAGGGGTAGTGACATGAGAGGAGATGACATCTTTAGGATGCAGCAGAAGGAAGATGAGAGTTTGGAGGATTACATTTCAAGGTTTATATTTTTTCTATAGAAATATCCACATCATACACTCAATGAGGAGTCTCAAAAGCTCCTCTTCCTTAGAGGGATCACTAAGAGTTGCACTGATGCTTTGGACCTAGTGGGAGGAGGAGATATCACCCAAGTTCCTTGGGATGATATTAAGAATATATGTCAAAACTAGTTCAAGGTAGCTTCAAAGAAGGGAAGAGGCTACCAATCCTCTATGGGTAAATCATCCACCAATGGAGTTTCAAGGATGGATATTACTCACTTTTTGGTAGACTTCAAGTAAGACATCATAAACAATCTAGTTATTTAGCCAAATACACTAAAAGCAAAGAAGAAACATGAGGAGGTTGAGACAATGTTGGCAGAATATTTCCCTCATTAAAAATAAAAGAAAGACTACAGATGCAAAATGGTTGCTAATATTGACAGCAAGCATATTCCACCTGAGTTCAAGCCAATCGGGGGTGATGATGATAAAGTCTACTACATTGCACAAAGGAGACCATGGTCTCCAAGACAAGGTATTCCACTAGATCCATTATCTTTTGTTGGGTCATATTTCAATTCTTATGCATCTGGTAACCAATGGCAACCCTCATATCCATCCAACTATGGAGGATATCCACCTCAGCCTTGGAATAACCCTCCAAATACCTAGCCCAATCACCAAAAATCTCCACCCCAGTGGCAACAACCTCAGAGGAATTGGAAACAATTTCAAGGGAATTGGCATCCACCTCCAAGAAATTGGCAGCAAACATCCCAATGGAGGGGAGGACAGCAATGGCCAAACCAGACAACTAGTTACATGCAGCCACCTTCACAACTCCAGCAGCCTGCTATAATTCCTCCTCCTACTATCTCAAGTTCAATCACACCTAGACCTACTTAGTTACCAGCTCAGCCCACACCTAACCCAAATAACAAACCACAACAATAGCAGCCCATATACTCTACAAATCCTAATCAATTTCTTGCATATGATGTGAGTGTGAGTGACATTCACCTGCATTCAGGAACTACTTTTCTAGCTCCTTCCACTCCTATCATCACCGAGCTTCTTGTGGAATAAGAGGAGCTTCTGAATGTCCTCATTCAACCTAGTGTGCCCATAAATCCTGAACCAGTTCAATAGACTAATCAAGATCCACCATTTCCTCAAAGGTTAGAATTTGTTAAAAAAAAGGAAGAGAAGGAAGAAACAACCTTTTAAATCTTGGATCAGTTGAAACACATATGTTTCAAGATACCTTTGCTTCAAGCCATAAAATATTTCCCTATATATGGAAAAGCAATCAAAGAAGCATGCCTCAAAAAGCCAGGAAAGAAAAAGAAAGACCCCACCACGGTTCATGAGGACAGTTAGCAGACAACATGCTTGGAAAAGTTACAGTTCCTAAGTTCACTAACCCAGGTAGCCCTGTGGTAGGATTTTTCATAAATGGAATCCAAATAAGGAATGCTCTAATTGACTTGGGAGTAGCAATAAATGTGATGACCAAGGACATCCTACAGTAACTAAATGTTGCAAACATGAGACCTACTCCTACTGTCTTGCAGCTTGCTGATAGTTCCAATGTTAAACCTGATGGTATAGTAGAGGATCTTGTGGTAACTCTAGATTCTTGGGAGTATCCAACAAATTTTATGATTCTTTCTCCTAAAGCTACACTAGGTGGGTATCTCATTATTCTAGGAAGGCCATGGTTAGCCACAACAAATGCCTACATTGGATGTCAGTAAGGGGACATGACTATTTCTGATGGGACGAGCACCAAAAAACTTGTTCTCTACCCTCCTACTCAACCATCCCATGACACGGATAACCCCATATAGCCACATGTTGGAGAACAGGTCAAGGAAGTCAATTCAGTGGCACAACTCATGATATTAGGCAAAAGTTCTTTCATGCAGCTCTAGGAGGAAGATGAAGTGTTGTCCCACATAATTTAGAACCATTGTGAGATGCATGAAGAGGCATCTACTCATGAATCTAGTTATGCCAGTTCAATGAAAACACTTCTGGCCGCTCCTCCTGCAACTGAACTTCCTGCAACAACTGATATGCTTCATGCATTGTTGCCACATGAATTGAAAATGCCAAGTATTAGTGAAGCATCTATGCTAGAGTTAACCACACAAGTGAAAGTTTCAAAAGGAAAACATCTAAATATTAACAACAAGAATTTTCATGGGACTACCATGGCATGAAAGGATTGGATCCTAATCTCTGTACTCATAGGATATACATAAGAGATGACTGCACACCAGTAAGGCAGCCACAAAGGAGAATCAACCCTGCATTGAGAGAGATTGTCAAAGGGGAACTTCAGAAATTATTGGATACAGGATTTATCTACCCCATCTTAGATAGTCAGTGGGTGTCCCCATTGGTGATTATGTCTAAAAAGGAAGGGAAGTGGAGAGTTTTTGTTGACTACAAGGAACTCAACTCTGCCACCAAAAATGATCATTTTCCCCTTCCTTTCATAGACCAAGTACTGGATTCCCTTGCAGGAAAGCAATATTTTTCTTTTCTAGATTGATTCAGTGGCTATAATCAAATACAAATTTCCCCTAAGGATCAAGAGAAGACCACCTTTACCTGTCCATGGGGGACTTATGCCTACTCAGTGCTTCCATTTGGTTTGTGTAACGTACCTGCAACTTTTCAAAGGGCATTCATTAGTATATTTTCAAACATCTCACATGATTACATGGAGATTTATATGGATGATTTTACTACCTATGGTGTTGATTTTGCAGAAGCGCTAGAAAATATAAGGAAGGTTTTATAGATATTTGAAGATCATAATATGTCCTTGAAGAGTGAGAAGTGTTTCATGATGATGTAGGAAGGAGTAGTCCTTGGACACTACATCTCTAAAAAGGGAATTCGAGTAGACCCGACCAAGATTGAAGTAATTACCAACCTGTCTATTCTTGCAAAGAAAAAAGATGTTAGAAGTTTCTTGGGTCATGCAAGGTACTATAGGTTTTTCATCAAATACTTTAGCAAAATGGAAGCACCACTGTACAATATTCTCACTAAAGATGTTGAATTCCAGTGGACGGAGGACCGTGACAAGGAATTCTCTGATCTCAAAGCAGCTTTAACCCATGCTCCTGTACTCAAAGGTCCTAATTGGGAGCTTCCTTTTCACATTCATACAGATGCATCAGACTATTTTGTAGGAGTTGTATTGGGACAAAAGGAAGGAACCATTGAGAATGCAATCTATTTTTTCAGTAAAAACCTACAAGGGGCTGAATTTAATTACACAGTGACAGAAAAAGAAATGTTGGCAGTCATCTATGACCTTAACAAATTTAGGCACTACATAACAGGGTATCATATTTTTATTCATACAGACCATGCAATAATAAGATACCTCATGAATAAGCCCCTCATTTCAGGCAGGCTAGCAAGATGGTTGTTGTTGATGCAAGAGTTTGACATCACCATTGTTGATAAACCAGGAAAGGAAAATGTTGTAGCATACTTTCTTTCTAGATTGACTACATCAGAAGATAATCAAGTCATTGATGACTCTTTCCCTAATGAACATTTGTTTTCCATCAGTGTGCATACCCCTTGGTATGCTGACATAGCAAATTACTTAGTTACAGGGAGATTTCCTCCTCATTTCTCTCCAAAAGAGAGAAAGGTACTCATTGAGAAAACCTTTCCTTTTTCATGGATTGTAGGTTGTTTATTCTACACTGGACAAGACCATGTCATGAGAAGATGTGTAAGGGAAGATGAGACATATGATATGTTGCATACATGTCACAATGAACCTTGTGGAGGGAATTTTGCAACCAAAAGGAAAGCAATGAAGATTCTTAATATAGGATACTACTAGCCCACACTTCATAAGGATGCAGACAAGTATACCAGGAAGTGTGATAGATGTCAGAGAATGGCAGACCAACTAAATCTGATGAGATGCCCCTTTACCCACAAGTAGTAATCACTCCATTTGATAAATGGGGACTAGATTTTGTAGGACCCATTGATCCTCCATCAAATGGTAAATCCTACATCTTGGTTTGCACTAACTATGTGACCAAGTGGGTTGAGGTTAAAGCAATGAAGCATGCTAGAGATAATAAGGTTGCATAATTTCTTTATAAGGAAATCTTCACTCATTATGGAGTTCCAAGGGAGATAGTGATTGATCAAGGGGCTCAATTTACATCAACCCTTGTCACAGCACTAGTTAATGAATATAATGTGAGGCACAGGAAGTCTACTCCCTATCATCCTCAGGCCAATGGCCAATCTGAGGTGACCAATAGGGAAATTGAGGCAATTCTAACCAAAACAGTGGCTATTCATATGAGAGACTAGGAAAATAGGCTGCCAGAAGCTGTCTAGGCCTATAGGACCACCTAGAAAATAACCACAGGTTTCAGTCCTTTTGAATTACTATATGGGAAGACAACTATGATTCCCATTGAATTTGAGCATAAGACTCTTAGGACTGCACTAGACTTAGGGATGGACATCTTTGAGGGACAAAAGGATAGAATCATGCAGCTGAATGCTTTGGATGAGATGAGAAAGGTAGCCCTGTATCATACTAAGGTAGTGCAGAATCAAAGGGTCAAATGGCATGATAAGTACATAAAGGACAAGAATTTCCAATCTGGTGACTGGGCACTCCTTTATGACTCTAGGTATCAAGACAATGCAGGAAAATTGCAGACTCGATGGTTGGGACCATATGAAGTTGCAGAAGTCTTTCCCAACGGAGTTGTACAACTCACCACCATTGACCCTATCCAATTCAAACTTTTATTCAACTCTCACTGTCTAAGGTTGTATCACAAGCCAATGTCCAAGGAATAATTCATGCAGCAATTTAATCAGCACCCAACCTTCGAACTTCCTGCAGGCGAAGGAAGCAGACCTAGTGTCCCTCCTTCTGACTGATCCAAGTACACATGCAACCACTTCATAATAAAGACTTCCACTTTTGTGGGAATCCACTTCTTCATTAATTCACCCATTCACCCATCCATCTCCATCTTCTCTCTCTTCCATAACTCCACCATCACTCCACTTCGCCATCACTTCGTTCCATCACCATTACATTAATTGCTCAACCTACTTCTTAAAGGTAATTGGTACTTTCTCCACATTATTTGCAAAGATACTCCAAGTTTTCAAGTACGTGCAAAACAATCTATTATATCTTTATTATCTTTAGTGCATTTCTTTAATTACTATAATTAAATGTAGATATTTCACATAGCATGAAATTGTACTCTGCCTTGTCCAATCATAATTATCAACCAGCCTATGGAGACACATGTTGTAATTTAGGTTGGAGGGGAGTGTCAACTCACAAGTCCACGTGTCATCCATATCAACAAATTTGAAATAAGCCAATTTGAATGATAAATTGAAATGACGGCTTGCATGTGTGAAATGTCACTAAACCGTCGCCATTTTTCTTAATGATATCCTTCATTAATGAATCTTTATTGCCTAGTCATAATCCCAAATCTCACCCAAAAAAAAAAAGTAAATTGGTGAGCTACATGACATTGGCGTCAACACTATAGAAGAAAGAATTGCAGGAAGAAGTTAGGGTTTTCAAAAAGAGATTGTAGGAAAAGGAAATTTGATAGAGTGCTTGTTTGATTGCGGGTAGCTGAAACAATGGGAGGTCAGCTAATTAGGAATGAACCCACGGTTCATGATGTGATAATGCAGGATGCACCTTCTTTGGCAGAGTTTGGAAATTGTGGGTGGTTGGACTATTTCTTGAAACTCGACAGCTACAATGAGGACATTGCGCAAGAATTTGCACAGACACTCTCTGAGGGGAAGGAAATGGTAAAAGGGTTGGAGGTGATCGTTACTGAGGAAAGAATTGCGGAGGTAATGGGTTTACTTGTTGATGGTGAGCCATACCCTGCTACCAGAGATGCAAGGTCAGCCAGGGCTGAATTTACTAAACCCAGTGACCCTCTGTTGGTGGTGGATAAACAAGGTACGAAGAGAACTTCTCTACCAGAGCCATGGAAAAAAGTAGCTATCCACATTGTTAAGTATCACTTGTGAGGGCCGCCAGTCATGCCTCCATTATGTACACTTCAAGCTCTTGAACCATATGAGGCATGGACAAAGAATGAACTTGCCCAATGTGTTATATCACCTCCTTGCCATCATGGCAGCTGAAACATAGAAAGGTAGGGATAATTCTATCTCTCACCATTGTTTAATAAAAAATTTAGTGGGAAAATCTCTACAAGAAGTATCTGATATGACGTGGGAGGAATTTGTAAACATTGATCAATTTAGACCAGAAAATGTACATCCTAGAGGTCAGTCTCAACCTCATAGGGATAGTAGGGAAGAGAGGGTTGTTGAAACCACTCCTAGAGCATCAACCTCTGGTGCAAACCCTAGTTCAAACCCTCCTACAGCTGAGAAAGCTATTGAAATTCGTTCTTCTGAGTTAGAATATTTAGATGAGGAAATTTTATCCTCAGATTCTGATGATAATTTCCTTTCCAAAACCCAAATTCGAACTAGGGATTCCCTTAGGAGAGAAGAGGCACAAATGAAAGAAGTAGAAATAAGAAAAGGGAAGGCCAAGAAGCAAACAACAGAAAAAGAAACACCAAGCCCTAGGAAACAAAAGGCTGATAACATTGTTCTTCCTGCAGCCGAAGAAAAAGATAAAAACCCTCCTAAGAGATCAAAACCAACTGGGCTAGTCGCTGGTGTACCTCCAAAGAGAATCCCTAGGCTTAGAAAAACATCTAGGGAGGAGACAGACGCCCCAATGGGGTAGGCGAATATTGAGGAAAAAGATATTTTTGAGGAACAAGCAAATATCATATTAGCAGAGCTTGCTGCCATCGCAGAACAAGTTGAGAATCAAGAGCAAGAATAAATTCAAGAACCCTTGTAGCAAGAACAAGATGAGAATCCAGAGTTCCTACAGCCAAAGTAGGATGAACAACCAAAATCACTGCAATTGGTACCATTTGAACCACAGGAATCGATGCCAAGGAAGATTTTGGTAGGAACACATAAACCTCCTACCTTTTCATGGAATGATGTAGCTCTAAAATTATGGAGTGAGATACAAAGAAAAGAGGAGGAATGGAAAAAGGAAAAGCACAAGCTGCAGAATGAGATTAAAATGAAAAATGTAGAGATTGAAGAAAAGAACGCATAAATTGTTGCCTTGAAGGAAAGGGTAGACAATGTGGTAGATTTAATACCCAAAATTCTAGCATGTAGAACTCCTCCTAGAGTGTATGCCCTGCACTTGAAGGAGTGAAATCTTTCCTTTAAGCTATCAAGGATTATTTCAGGTTTGAGTCCTACTCTTGACACTCCACATGAATTTTTCCAGGCTTATCAATTTGCCCCTCTTGATGTTAAAAATTTGTTATGTGAACTATACCTGCATAATTATGTTTTGTTTGATGATCATGATTGGAATCCCTTACTGTATATTGGAGACCCCCATTTAAGGGAATTTATGTCCTGGATTCATAATGAAATTAGTTGGGGACAGCGGTATAAAACTTACAGGGAAAGGGAGTTACATACTCCTTTTCCTCTCAGGGATGAATCTAGTAACCCTAGAGATACTTTCCAGACATGGCATAGAATTCTTTACCGCCCCAACTACATGAATAGGATTATTCCTATTAGAGAAGAAACCTACAAAGAGTATGAGAAGGTAGCTAAAACCATAGGGAAATCAGTAATGGGATACCTAGCGTAGAGGTGGAACAATTTTCCAGAAGAGTTGAAACAAGTTGAACCCCATTCTTTACAGAACTATGTTGTAGCATGCAAAAGAGTTGACAAGTACAGATTGGTAGAAGGAAGCAATAATTTTGGCTTCCATCAACATTTCAGCCACCTACACTATTGTGGCATGTGCCAGATTACAAGTTTTACCAGTAGGACATAGTTGCAGAAAGGGAAAGATGGAATAGACTAGAGAACAAACAAAGATTCTACTGGGATCCTAATTCAGACACTGCAAAGACTGATGTGGGACAGCTGGCAGTTGGTGACTTCAAGACATTAACTAGGCAAAAGAATAGTGCTCCTTCTTCTAGAGGACTAGAAAAATGTTAGGTTGGGGGGAATGATGAGCCCAATTAATGGCTCAATTTTGATAGGGTTCATTATATATTTGTTGTTGCTATCATAGACTTTGACACTTGGTTGTTGATATTTTCCTTAAAATAATAGACCTTGGGCATAAGTTTATCTTTGTGACTTTAATGGCATTATCATGCTATGTGAATTATCTATGTTGAATTTACAAGTGGTTGAATGAATGTTACTAAGGTAATTATAGATATACATTTGTTTGTGCGTGTTAATGCTATTGTGAAGATTTCCACTAAAATTTTGATGTCAACAAAGCCTGCTACGTGGGAGAAACTCTTGCTAGTTGATCGGTTGCTAAGGAATCAATAAGTTGACCATTAAGAAGTCAAAGGTAGGAAAACTCTCATGGAGGGAAATTCCTAATTCAAATAAAAGAATGTAACCACCTTTTTAATGGTCATATTTTTTGTTGAGAAAATCTAGGGAGTGTGTTGTCCTAGATTCCCATTGAAGCAAGTCTGCTTTGACCAATTTAGCGCATGCATAAATTCCTCCATCTTTTTCTATGCTTTCAATAAGTGGCATCCTGCTATTTTGATGGATTCGACTGCCTAGGTAGTTAGGGTTAGTCAGTAGTTTTTCCCTCTATAAATAATGGTCAGATGCCCCTTTTGATAAGGTTGGATATTATGAGTTTGTACTCGCATTTTCTAGTTTTAGTAATATAGTTCTATTGTTGAGATGTTATACTTATGCTTTCAAGAAATAATATGATATTCTGAGTTGCTGCATTTGAGTTAGTCTGAGGGAGACTCACCCAAGGGGGCCCACTTGGTGAGAATTCCACCTATTAGTTTAAATTTTATTTTATGTTCAGTAGTTAGTTTCAATTTCAGCAACTGTTTGTTCTTGCAGCCATTGAAATTTCATTTTGTGACTGTTCTTGTGGCCAAGACAGACATAGTAGTTTCCTATCTATTTGCTGATATTTTCATTTCCATCTTTCATTTACAGACCAGTTGTTAATGCTTAGTGCAGATGTTGATTTATGTTTAGTGTTTAAGTTGATTTCCTTCCAGCACTTTATTTCCAGCATTTTTTCTTTCCTAGTTTATGGATGACTGCAATAGAGTCCTAGTGCACATACAATGCTAACCCATTTCAAGTTTACATCCTTGGGTTGACAAGTGAAATGCACCTTCATGATGAGTGAGATAGCTACTTAGCGTAGATGTTCAATCTCTGTCATAGCCCTAAAGGATTATTTATTAAACCATTAAAAGTAGGCCAACACTAGCCTCGGTAATTATTGTTTTATCGGTAGGGAGTTACTGTGTTACTTTTACTGGATAGTTGTCACGGTAATGGTAAAATGGTCAAACAAGAGATTCTAGGCATCCACCTTTGGAATCTAGCATTATGACATGTTATGACAACTAGCATAAGTTGTAAGAGCATCTATGATAGCTATGAAACCTGTCATAAGATTCTATGACGACTATGACAACATCTATGACAAAATATTTGCTATCTTGGTCCCTAGGCGCCCATGCATGAAAGATGCCTTATGATAGTTGTACGAGAATCTGTAAGAGGTTATTATGAGTTGCATGTGATTATTCCAAGGTGGTGGCATGAGGTTTAGACCAATTTGGATTATGTTCTTCATGTATTGAGTTATTCTTTATAACAGGTGCTTAGATGCGGAGTTGGTGTGTGTTTCTTGATCAAGTTTTCTTTGCATGGACTATGTTGTTGGATTGAAGGCTAAAGAGGAGTTAGAGTGGATTTATTATAAACTTATTTTGCTATTAATATAATATATTCATCTATTCTTTGGTGGAGTTTTTTCTTGAAAGGGTTTCTCCACATTAAACATTGTGTTTCATGTTCAGCTCTTTGTTCTTGTATTTCATTGTTATTGTTGATTTAAACTCCATATGCTTAACATTGTTAAATCTAATTTGCAGTAGTTTTAAGCTTCTACTATGTTGTTCACTTTCCATTTTCTAACAAACTAATATTTTCATGTTTTTAGTATTGGAATGATAATTATCATGTTTTTACTAATTTAATTAGATTGATATAGAATTGAACATTGAATACCAAGGAAGTTGGAAAAAATCTCAAATTTTGGAGGATTCTGAAATAAAAAATGAACTAGACATCTTTCAATTGGTGAAATCAAATCCTAGAGTTTAAATTACATTCTCTTTTATCTTTCTACCTTTTTTTCATGTCATATTTTCAACATAGTTCATGTGCTACATATTATAGTGTTAATTTACTTCATTGGAACTCAATTGTTGACCCAAAACACTTAGCCATGAAGAAGAAAACAAGTGACCAAAGTCTCCAAAGTATAAATCCCAAGGATTGAATGACCTTATTACACTCTATGGATGATTCACCATCCTATCTTCCCAACGCCAATCTCTCCTTTATTGCAAATCCCTTGAAAAAACCTAAATTCCAACATTCCAAATTTACCTCTACACATTGTAATGTCTAATAGGTCTATCCTAGTGTAGACATCCTTTAAAATTAGGTTGTATGTTATCTATTTCCCCATTTTTACTTAATAAATATATTGCAATATTTTTTCCTCAATATTGCACAATTTCAACAAAAAGATGCATCATTAGATAATAAGGATCACTTTCCCACATCAAGCATTCCAAAAATACCCTATACATAATTTTTGTCTATGTCATGTACTTAACACCATGTGTTATTTCATTTTACTAACCAATTTCAAAACTTCAATAAAAAATATAAGATCATATTGATAAAGGTTTGATACAAATTTTCCCTTGTGGTGCACCTCCCCCAAAGACTCATGATAATGAGATAGATTGGTTTGATGACTTGGGAACAACATGAATTATCATTCTCCATGATCCTTAAAATTATTTTTTCTTAATGAACGGGATGATATAAAGCCTTATTTAAAAATATTATTGATGTTGCACCTCTGTCAGCATTCTTTATAAAAGTGAAAAGTGATAATTCCAAATTCCCCCACTTGAGTCACCTTATATCCTAGACTCTCAAAACTTGGTAGCTTTAGCTGATGAAGATTACAATACAAGAGATCCACCACCTTTTATGCAACAATCATAACCACAATCTTGTACATAACCTTTTTCTTTCTTGTGTTACTATCTCTTCTTTGTTGTTATGCATCAAGCAAAGTTAGTGTTTCATGTTTATTGTAATGTGTTTTTTCCCTAGCCTTTTACGTTTCCATTATATTTCCATTATGATTAAAATTAATTTTGGGATGATCCAAAGTACAAGGAACCTTCAAACCTTTAGTCGTGTTGACCCAATTTTTTCATCTTCTCTCAAGCAATTCAATTACCAAGGATCAAGAAAAAATGATTTTACAAGTGATTTATTTTATTTACACACAAAAAATGACCAAGAAATTGCCTAATCTATTTTTGTAAAATAGTATTGCTTTCCCTTGTGCCCCAATATCCATGCATTACAACATGCACCACTTAATCCCTTTATTTCATTCATACCTAGTACTTTCCAAAATGCATAAGATATTCCAATGATACAAAACTATAGATATTTGAACCCTTCATTCTCTATTGCATTTAAATGATTCACTTTGCATTCACCCATATGTTGATTATAATGTATATCATCACATGCATGGGCACTATCCCTTTTGTACACCATGATATATAAAACCTAGTTGCAATGTCTTATAATCTTGTAAGTGGAAACTCATTCTTAAATCCTTCCTTGCTTGCATAGAGACATAAAAATATCAAAAGCATTTCAATTCCAAAAAATGAATTAAAAAATAATGTACATAATCACTTGATATAATCCTTGGTTATGATTCCTTATATGATAATTAAATAATTTTTTTTATTGTTCCAACCTATCTTCATGCCTAGGAAGTCTAATGACATATTTGGGTTCATTAAGGGGATGTTGAGGAGAAAAATAAATTGGAGGCCCCTATCATGGAGAAGATATTGAGTATCTTACAGGATCAATGGTTGTTACTAGAACATAGATTAGAAGGTACCTAATGAAGAAGTCTGATGTTTGGTTGTTTGAGGACTTTGACACACATAGAAATATTTTCACTATTCTAACCTTGTTGTGTCATCAAATGTTCAATTGATCAAATATGGGGGTAGACCATTGAATAAGAACTTGTGGAAGGTTTATGATTTTGACCACAAGGCAATACTCGACACAAAAAAGAGTAGATAAAATCCACATGGTTCATTGGATTTATTGTAAATAAAAGAACTTTGTAACGTTAAGTTAATTTGAATATATGTACAGTTGAAATTATTTGTAAGGGTTAGGATAAATAAAAGCACTTGAGCAATAATAATATGATTATTTTTTAAATGTTCTCTTATTTTACTTTCTAAGTGATGTAATTATCTCTAATGCAAAATACTAGAGTGATTCCATCCTAAGTGGTGTGATTATCTCTAATGCAAAATTTTGATTATAAAACTTGTTTGCCACTAACTAAATGTGCATCTTAGAAATTCCAAGTCCTTGAGCCTTGGCCTCTATTTTTCATGTTTCCTCATGTTGTTTCTCACCTTATCTTTTGACTTAGTCATGCAAGTATTATTTATCATGTAAATCCCCATCTACCAGATGTTTGACTCTTTCTTGACTTCACTTAGATGTTTTATCTTATTTAGGACTAATAATTATCATGAATTTAAATCCATACATATATTGCATTGAAATTTAGACCAAGCATGCATGTGCCCAAAATTTTCCTTAAACTTCCTTGAACCATTGGGTTTCATCTTGATGCTAGTCATGCTTTAGGTTTGATTCTTCTTAGTGGATGCAAAAATACATATAAATCTAAAGAAAGCAATGGTAACATCCCCCTACACTCAATTTAATGGAAAATAAGTCCAAAAACCAATTTTAATTAAGCAAAATATACTAAACATTCTTCACCACTTGGATGTTGATGATAATATAATGATAATTACTAAAATAGCTAAGTTCATACAACTGGAAGAAGTAAGATTAATTTCCCAAGATAAGATGAACACACATCAAAATTTAATAAGAATGGTTTAACAAGCCCAATAGTGTACAAGTGCTCAAATGGGATGAATACAAAGCAAGGCCTAATCACCATGACAAACTCCAAACTCTCTTTGGGGTGGACCTTATCTTGTCTCTAAGTGAAAGTAGGTCAATTTGTTTGAGAACTCAATGCTTGGTGGGACTATATAGCTAATTCTAATGAATTTAATCCATCTCAATCCATATTTGTAAGTGGTTTTGCTCATTGGTATCACAAATTTATAATGCATTTTCCATTCTTGTACAATGTATTTTTCTATTCATTGCTTTGTAAGAGTGGGAATCATTTTTCTTTCCATGTCAACCTTCATCTAGTCATTATCATTGATTTGACAAAGTGCCTTCCTAATTTTTTAAAGAAAACCCTACCAACCATCTTTTCCCCTGGATGTATTAATCATAACCATTTATTGGAAAAGGAACTACATTTTAGATATGTTGTGATAAACACAAACATGAGTCATCAATCTTGTAAAACCATCCCAATCTAGTAAATACTACTAAATTTTGAAATAGCATTCACTCAACAAGTGGATATAACCTCATGATTTATCAAATTATACTCACCACATACATCTAGACCATCCATTCCTAAACAACGATAATTATACCACTATGTAGAAAGATCACATCACCTTAGCACATGTTAGCTCCATAAAATCCTACATGCAATGAATCCTTTCCCACACTAGATAGGCATGTCTAGCCACCATGATAGTACCTCTAACAATAAATGATTAATCAAACCATGATAGATAGAGAATTCAAATTCAAATTTCTATAAGACATGCATGGAAAGTTCAAATATTTGGCATTCTAAACATTCAATATGTACTAAGAGTTGTTGTAAACTAGCATTCACTAAAGGAAGGCTAACAAGTGAACAGTTTCTTGTGAAAGAGTGAAGGAAATAAAATAATTGATACAATGGTTAAGAAAGAATAGAAGTATAAGAAAGAAAACATCATGATCCTAGCTTCATCCTTAGAAAAGAGTAAATTCCTCTATGAACTTGAATTATATTTATTTTAAAAGTATGCACCCTAATGAGCTTGTTGTCGAAGCTAATGTCCCTATTCTATATTCCCAACCCACCACATCCAACTCTATCTAAGATGATGTTAACCTTATCTATAAATATTGTCTCTCTAAGTAAACCACCTCACTTATCAACCATCTATCCTCTATCCTCAACATCTATAGATCAACCCTCTCCTGTCAAAAATCATAAAGCATTACAATGCAAGGTTATGTTGTAAGCTTGAGAAGACATCTACACACCAAAAGCATATCAAGAGGATTCTTGAGAGGCTATTGGATACTCCTCAAAGTTTTGGATGCACATTCTTCCTTTTCTTGCTAAAATGGAGGTATGGTGGAGAGAAAAGTATAAGATCGTTTCATTGCATTTGTTTATTTGTTTTCCCACTTATTTTTTATCATATACAATTATACTAGTTATACACATATTATATTATGAGGCATGATATACACCAATGGAAAAACTATGCTTGGGGATGGCCTTCTCATAAAAAAATCTACAATATTGTATGATATAAAAAGGGATATGATCTACAAAATAAGAGAGAGATAGAGATAGAGATAGAGATAGAGATAGATATAGAGATGGAGAGATGTATAAAGAGATAGAGGGAGAGATAAAGTGATCTATAGATGAAGATAGAGAGGGAGACATGCATAGAATAGAGAGGGAGATAGAGATATATAGAGTGAAATAGATACTAAGCACATGAAGGTGGATGCTTGCTTGACACCAATAACCTACATTAGTAATAGTAGATAAATAAAAAATTAAAAAATTATCAAAAAAAAAATTAATAACTCCACAATATACTTACAAATTATAAAAATTGCATGTCATTGTACCAATTCAATCTAATGAACCATGTGGGTCAACTCTACTCTTTAAGTATTGCTTCGTAGTTAGACTCGTGAACTTTCCACAAATTGTCACTGTGTGGTCAACCTTGATATTTTATCAATTGAAAATTTCACACAAGGTTAGAACAATAAAAAATCTTCATGTGTGTTTCAAAGTCCTTGAATAAGAACACATCAAACTAATTAATTGGGTACCATCTAAGGCACATTTTAGTAACAACAATAGAACATGTAGGATACTCAATATCTTATCTACAAATAGTTGTAGTAGTCAATTTACTTTTAGCCTCTATGCAACAACACAATTAATAATGTATTCCTTCTTCGTTATTCTCTTTAGCAATAACTGCACATATATATCATATACATTGAAGTACATATATGAATAAATTACTTCTACTATATGATTTAAAATATAAAGTAGTGAGATAAAATATTGACTTTAACTAAATAATAAAAAGACAATATACTTTGTTGCACTAGATTTGAAATATGGTCAAAGTCAAATGATACTTCCATACCTTTCAATTTTAATGTAGATAGAAGTTGATATGTATCAAGTGGAACTAAAGGTTTATAAAACCATTCATTAACCCGCTCTTTTGACTCACTCTTCCTAAATAAAATCCATAAATGAAGAACAAAAATACGTCATCTCTCTTGCATAAATAGTCCATAAATTAATTTTTTAACATTTGAACGAGTGTAACTCATTCAATACTAACCTCTACCAGCAAGTAACAGTCAATTCCAATCTATTTAATCACTTCAGACCTTCAGAAACAGCATAAAGGGGCGTTGCTCAAGTAGGGGCGATTTGGCATTAAAAATTCATATTCATTTTATTAAATTAAAAACTACCATCAATCACGTGTTATCATTCCAATTGATCATGGAAGATTGCAGCCACAAACTCACCACAAAACCTAGCACAAGCTCCAAAAACTCTACCAAACACCTGTACAGCCTCCTCAGAGGAGTGATTTTCTTTAATAAAATAATATTGGTTGTTAAACACTAAAACACGCTAAGGGGTCACCCAACCCTAAGGAATCAGATGGAAAAATACCCAAAACATCAAAATCATTCCTTTGACCTAAGCGTCCTATATGAAGGGTACGATCAGTCCTGACAAATGGTACGACCAAGCTTGAAAACTCCTGCAAACAATACCCAAGCACTCCAAAAAAACTCTGAAGCATCATTACCGAACACTTCAAAATATGCATATCAAAATACCTTGAATATTTTCATTTTATTTGCTCTCACTTGTAGCATTCTCAACTGGTAACTTTCAGCACACAATCTTTGTATGAAATTGTTTAGAGTCTTCAACATTCAATATAAGTATAGATTTTGGATAAATCTACCAGCAAACCAATCTACACAATTGTAACTCTGAATGAGTCACACAGTATTAACCAAGGACGATCTTTCACCATCATGGTTAATCTTCTCCAAAAGGATTTTTGTCCTCAAGAATGCAAAGATGAACACAGGGCAATTCCACATAACCACAAGGGTTTCACAAGAGGAAATAAAAAATCAACATATTCAAATGAGCTCCGTGAATCACCTTTTATACTTTTCTTGTCAAACTTTTTGGAAGGCATATTTTAAAATGCACTTTCAATTAAATAACCCTTTTTTTTGCTCCAAAAGACCTTTTTATGAAATAATAAATATATTTGATGAGCAAGGCCCCCCTTTTATGCATCCATGATTTAAAACTTTAAATTATCTTTCCAACGATTTATTGCACTAAAGAGCTTTCTAAATTACTTTAATAAAATGAAGCATCCTTAGTAAAATAATTCAATTAAAACCAATGATACACCTGAGTTGTGAAAATTTTTGGTAATCATCAAAATTGAAAACTAACCATATTGAAATGATATTGATGATGAATAATGAAAATCGATGCCAGTCGGGTGACTTACTATAAATAGACACTCTCTCCAAGAATCTTGGAGAACATGCCAAAAGCCATAATTTACTTTGAAAAGTGTCATAGCAGTCCTCAAGACCAACTGAGCTCGTTGCCAACATCAAATATCCCTCCTGACAAGGTTGAAAGTCACCAAGAAAGCAAGAGCTAACTACAATGTTGAAGTGACTGAAAATGGGGACATTATAGTCCTCCCTCCCCAAAGATTGCTTATCCTCAAGCAATGCAATCTCAACCTCAAAATCATTTGACTGGTCTAGGATGAAACCAAATGTGATCCCAAGTTCCGACATCAATCTTCAAAAGTTCCCACCATGTTGTCCATGTACCACTCTAATTAAAATTGTAAACCTATTGTGCCAAGTCTATGCCCTCCTCTCCTGTAACCCAATATTGTAATCCTCCTCAAAAACCAAACTAGGATACCTATATTCTATACCATGAAAGATCTCCTGCCAAAGCATCTCAGTATGGTCTACATCTGCAATCCCACTATCCAACATGATCCTAGACAACAAGAAGTGTAATTTTCTCAATAAGAAAGCATGAACCTCAACATATCTCATGATGGTGTCCCAAAAGTGATGCAGGTTAGTCCCTAACAAGAGGCTAATGCAAAAGATAGAAGTAGTGTCAAATCTAAAAATAACTATCCTAAGAATGCTTTTGATGTCATAAGCTAATAGCGCCTCATTAACACTTAATCTCCAAGTGTCAAAAAGGTGGTCCTGAGTACAACTCACACAACCAGTCGCAATCACCAATGCATCAGCTAAAGATATGTAGACCAACAACATGAAATGACTGCAATAACCATCACTCACCAAAGTGGAAGTTGGAAATAACCAAAACTTGACTAAAACAATCTTCCACAACTTGCCAATTCAAAATCAATCTACTTATTAACTATGTTGCCAAAATCGGAGTTGTAATGCTAGGGAAGCCATTGTCATGATGAAAAAATCTTGAATACATAGGAGATATGAGCGTAGAAATGGATGGATGAACTTCTCCAATGATGGAGTTATCTCTACCATTCAACTTTAACCGAAAAATACTCCACTGTTGTGCCGAAAATGTTTGCCAATCCATCTGTGTGCAAGGAAGTAAAGTCCTATGTAGCCTAATTAGAAGGTGGACAACAACTCCAACTCTGTAATCTTGTCCACAGTCCCAATCCTGAGTCAATACTTTATAGCTGAAAATTTCACCTAAATCCCAAATCCTGTGATTATCACCAATGATATCACTAAAATCAAGAAGTGCTCCATCATCCAACTCAAAAAGTGGATTATCACAAGATGACTCAATATCCATCTCAAACAATGGATTATCAACAAGCTAAATACTATCATTATCCTCATACTCAATCCAATCCTCCTGATGATCCAAACTTTCATTTTCTAATTCCTTGGGACAATGAAATAGATCAAAAACCTCTTAAATGCTATCTAGCTCTTTAATCGCTTGCCTAATCTCCTTGGCCCTTTCTTCCTTCTCTTGTTCCCTAAATTGTTTGACCACATAAAGCTATTTTTTGTTTCAACTAATGTTATCTGCATGTTGTCCAATTGGTCTTTAATTGCTTTAAGCTAAAAAATGAGCTCTTCAACCTTTGCCTTTGTTTCCTTGGATGTTGTTAAAGCCTCATCTACAAATTTGATAGCCACATCCCTATCAATGATCATGTGCAAGTATGTTGATTTCACTTCCTCCATTGTACTCTTAATTATTTTAAAATCAACAAAGGTAACATTTTGTTTGCATTGGTCTCTTTGTGTCCTTTGGATGAATTTTACAACAAGACTCTTTGTGATTCCCAATTTAGATAATGTTTGCACTTCATTTTCAACTATTACCAATAATTGTTTCTTTCAACCATCCTCATGAGTGTCAAGACTATGCCAAGTTAATGAACTATTGTTATAATGCATACCAAAATTAGAATTCACTCCACTTGTCAATGGTGTCACCCTGGCTGCCCCAAGTCTCATGTGCCCCTCCTTCAAATCTTGTCTCATCTTCATCACTAAGCCTCTAATCAAAATCAACTCTACGCAATAATAATTATGATTTGTCTTCAAGATCATGCCTCTCAAAATCAACTCCCTCTATGGCATACTCTTTACATACTTTAACATTGGGATAACACATTGGTCAAAAGGGAATTCATCCCAAATTGATTCTTCATCAAATTTTGGTGCCAAAATATCTAGATCCCATGGATCTATGAATTGATGTTCTTTTATTTGAAAGAATATGCTCATTGTGCACCTCATGAGTGGTTGATTCCCTAAACAAATCACTCTCCAAATCATAGAGACTAAAACTATCGTGAACATTCTTATCCATAGGCTCTATTTGGAAATCTCACCAATACCCATATGCACCAACATCACTAGAATGAGATAAGACATCATAATTAGAAGTTGATTTGGAAACTTCAATGTAATAACCTTCAACATGCTCTTCCTCTGAAAATGCATTAGTGATATCAACAAGTTCATCATTTGCATTTAATCCATTAATGTCATCAAGAAAACCAATTCTCAAAAATTCCTTTGGATTGGTCTAAACTTGCAACCAAAGTTGTTTTGTATAAACCCTCATGCACAGTCTCTTCGACAATAGTTGCATGCACTTCTAAGGTGTTATCTTGGGGCTCTCATACATTCCTCATGAGATAAGGCATTTTCACCATGAGAAATTTCTTCTATGAATTCTTCTTCCCCATGCTCCTCATTGGCCAAGAAAGGTTTCAATTTCTTCTCACATTGTTTGAAAACATTGTTATCCAATTCATATGCAATTGAAGAAGTAACATGTTCTTGCCTCAAAATAATCAATAACATAAGATGGGCTAGGAGATGTCATCACTTTCATTAATAATCAATGCCATAATGGTTCTCAAGCAAATAGAAATAGTTTTTTTCATGATCACCGATAGCAACTATGAAATGATGAAACATTTGAAGAACACATGATCTAACCTTTGCCATCAATTCTAAAATCTTAACCCTCTTACCAAAAGAAGGGCTTTCAATATCATCTAACCAATGAAAGTTTTCAATAGTCAGTTGTAATATATCCCTCATTGTGTCATCATTGTAAGGTGTTTCAAGAGCTGAAATTCTCATAACTTCACTGAGACAAGTGGTGACTACAAGTCTCGCATCTTTATTTGACTGCCTCATACTCTAGAGCTGGACTAATTGCAATAAATGGTGCTTTTGTTGCCTATTTCAAAACCTCGCAATTTAATTGGTCCAAACTTGCTAAACATATTTCTACTTCATTCAACTTGTCAAGAACTCCTTTTGGTTGATACTAAGATTCAAGTTTTTTCGCAATGCATAAAGCATACTACTCACATCCATTACTTTCATCGAAGGCTTAGACTAGAAATAAATTTGAATAAATCACTGAAGTGTTTTGTTAAAGGACTCTTTCTTCTTCTTTTTTTTTCTGTTGGCCATCTTTTATCTTTGAAATCTACAATGAAAACACACAAGCTGGAAGGTTCTTTGGCTCTAATACCACTATAAGAACACCCCTTTTCTTTTCTTTTTTTGAAATTTTCAACCAAAGATGCTACAACAAATACTCAACCAGTAAACATGTATCCATGCAAATTTGACAAATATGAGCACTAAATGGTTTGTTATTTAAGGGACTCCTACTATTGCAATTTTATAATGATGATTGCATTCATTCAAGACACAAATGTTAGAAATTTAGAGTCACAAAATACAACTTGGAAGCACTAAGTGATGTCCACTAAAACAACAATCATATAAAGTGTAAATACCTTGAATGAGATGCATCATTATGCCAAAATAGACCTGCTTAGCAATTTCCTAAGTGTTGACAGTCAACAACAATGTCAAAATGATTTATCAACACCATCTTCAAGTCTCCCAACTGTAGCGATAGGCTAACTTAGCAACTCCAAACACCAATGGTGCCTCCTATACTACTCATACTTGTAAACCAAACCTCTACCCACAAGTAACAATCATTTACAAGCTCTTTAATCACTTCAAACCTTCAAAAACAACATACAAGGGCACTACTCAGAGGGCAATTTGGCATAAAAAAATCATATTTATTTTTTTTAATTCAAAACTGCCATCAATCATGCGCTATCATTCGAATAGACCATGGAGCCACTACAAGATTGCAACCACAAACTCACCACAAAACCTAGCACAAACTCCAAAAACTCCACCGAACACTTGTACGACTTGCTGAGAGGGGCAAATTTCTTTAATAAAATAATATCAATTGTTAAACACTAAAAGACACTTGTAAAGAGGTCACCCAACATTAAGGAATCAAATGGAAAAATAACCAAAACATCAAAATCATTCCTTTGACCTAGGCGTCATATATGAAAGGTACAATCAATCCTAACAAGTGGTACAGACAAGCTTGAAAACTACAAAAACTACCCTAGCACTCCAAAAAACTATGAAATATCATTATCAAATATTGCAAAATATGCATATCAAACTACCTTGAATATTTTCATTTTACTTGGCCTTAGTTGTAGCATTTCCAATCGACAACTTTCAGCACATTAGGCAATCTTTGTATGAAATTGCTCAAGTCTTTAACACTCAACACAAGCATAGATTTTGGATAAATCTGCCAACAAACCATTTGCACAACTATCTCTAAATGAGTCACAAAGTATTAACCAAGGAAGATCTTTCACCATCGTAGTTAATCTTCTCCAAAAGGGTTTTTGTCCTCAAGAATGCTAAAATGAACGAAGTTCAATCCCACAAGACCACAAAGGTTTCACAAGAGGAAATTAAAAAATTGCATATTCAAATGAGCTCCCTGAATCACCTTTTATACTTTTCTTGCCGAACTTTTTGGAAGGCATATTTTAAAACGTACTTTTAATTAAATAACTTTTTTGGCTCCAAAAACAAATTATAAATAATAAATATATTTGATGAGCAAGGTCCCCCTTTTATGTGTCCATAATTTAAAATTTAAAATTCTCTTTCCAATGAGCTATTGCACTAAGGTGCTTTTTAAATTATTATAGTAAAATAAACAACCTTAGTAAAATAATTAAACTAAAGTCAATAACACACCCAAGTTGCAGAAATTGCTGACTGAGTGACTTGCTATAAATAAACACTCTCTCCAAGAATCTTGGAGAACACACAAAGCTAGAATTTACTTCTAAAAATGTCATAAGAGTCCTCAAAACCAATTAAGCTCATTGCCAACTTCAAATATCCCTCCTCATAAGAATGATGGTCACTAAAAAAACAAGAGCTAACTACAATGTTGAAGTGACCGAAAATGAGAACATTACACATAAGCACTTGTGGGGAGGTACTTATAGGTGAAATTGTGGCATATAAAAGAATCCCTACATGCCACATCTAGGGACACTAGAGACTTGGCACAATAGAGGTGAATCTATTATCCTTGAATCTTCAAAGGTCCTTGCATGCAGCTTGCCTTACTTAGTAGAGTACTCTTCCCTTAATCCTCTAATAATCCTCTATAAGCAAATGCAAGTGCAAACAAAGCAAATCGTTGCTTTATAGTTTCCAAAAGAACAAAAGACAACCTATGGATGAGGATCCAACCCCAAAAATCACATTTCCATAACAGTCAACATCATCAACCTGACCAATGACATGTAAAATTAATTAGCCTATCATTAGTCCAGCCAATAATGTTGGCAAAACAAGAAGCAAAAAAGTAAATTGTTCGGGCCAAAGACGTTGACCAAGCAAGGCAGAACTAGAGGTAATGCAGGGAAAATTAGGAAGACAATGAGGATTAAAAGGGCCAATATGAGGTCAGAATGAGTAAGTCAACAGAAAGTGTTCAGCAGAAAGGAGGGCACCAATGGAGAAGACTACTAAGACAATAAAATGACTCACAACACACCTCAAAACAAGTACTTAAGACTACCTGCTTCAGTCCCTATTTGGGAGGTTAATGCACCCACAAGTCTTGACAAAAGAAAACATAGTAAAGTCATTTTTAAGTGTATACACAAGTAACCCTTATCATTCACAAAAATATTACTCATCTGCAGGGCAGGCCCCTTCATAGACTTAATAAATATGGCAACTGCAAAAGGGCATAGCTAAACGCATACAAGAACAGGACAAGATGATTGAAACTTGTGCAGGAAAAACTGATTTAGTGATTCCTAAGGATTAGGTTCTTTCAATCTATCAAAGCTTATGTTGGATGACGAAGTGGCAACTGCCAACCCAAGATGTGAAGGGGAAGGATGAAGCAGTACCCATGGAATAATCAGAAGACAGATAAATGCTCATTCGGGCTCCCATTTTGAAAACTCATGATGCCTTCGCAGCTAAAATCAACTATGTTCTGTTCATTTTTGTTTGTGACCATTGATGCTGTGTATGAAGCAATCATTTTTTGTATCAGGTAACACGTGTTTGGGCCTAGTGAAGTTCAAGGAAGAGGTTGAGGCCCAGCTGTTAGGATCAGAGATGTCCCTGGGGCCAGAAACATGATGGGCTCACAAAGGCTGTTTTTTGCCACATTGTCAATCTTTGTTTTGATCTGAACTTGTCAGGGGCACATACATAAAGCGTTATTGACAGTTTTGGAAGGTCTCTCCGTTTGAGTCTTGTATAATCATGGTTCTTAAGTTTCGGATTGCAGTTCTGCTCCTCTGTTGGGTAGATATGGTAGTATTCTATTGTTAATTTTATTTTCTACTGCTTTAGTGTTCACTAATCAGTAAAAATTTCTCTGGGGAAGACACCGATAGATGAACAGGGTCCAATAGTTGTGAGTGCATTGAGCCATGTATTTTAATACTCTCAACTATTAGTTGTGACTCAAAGTTCTCAGTATTGACTACTATAATTTATTACTACCAATTAAATAAATGAATGAAAATAAAATAAGCCACATCCAAAAAGCTCCTGTTCAAGATACGTGCAGGTTCAACCAAAGAAAGATTGATAGAAGCAAACTAGAGTGGAAACCCCTTACTTTGGGGAGGTTAAAACTTAATTTTGACTTTAGACAGTGCAACCCTAGGAAATCTTGGAGAGCCTAAGGCTGGCTGTGCGATCAGAGATTGGAATGGAAAACTAATTGCTGCTGCTTACAAAAAACTTCAGCCTCCCAGCCTCCAGCTTTGTCCCACCAAAGAAATAACAGATATTCAGACTGAAGGGGATTCCATGATTACCGTCACTGTAATCAAGAATAGAAGCAGAACTAGAAATCCAAGCAAATCTTAGAATAAATTTGCCTGTGGCTTGATGGTTTGTGCTCCTCAAAAATTCAGTGCTACCATGAGGGAAACAAAATACCAGATTTTTTAGCAAATTTTGCAATAAAAAATCCTCCCAAGGTAATCATTGGATTCACACAAAGCATGGGAGGGATTAAACTGTACGGAGGAATAATCAAATAGTGTTCCTTTGATACTCGAACATCATCTCATTGACAATATATTTAATAAACACATCCTTCAGCATGTGTAGATGTATACTCACACGCCCACCATAGACAATGGCAAGCAATTCTTGATCAAGAGTACAAAATAGAGTTTGCAGTGTTCAAATTTCAGAATACTTAGTGCCTGAGATGGAGACTCCCTGAACAACAATCCAAGCAAGATGAATCATGAGGTCAAGGTGTCGTTGGGCAAATGGGGGACTATCATCCCTAATAAATATGCTTTGAACCGAATGGATTTGGCCTTTTGCTTGGGTTCTCCGCTGGTGGCAAGTACCATTCAAGCCATCATTGGGTATGCCCTACTAGAAAATATGACAAAGAGTCTTAATGATAGCAAAGTGATATACACCTCCTATCAAATGCAATGGACCTAATCCAAGAGACACGAATTGTAAAGGAATAGAGGAGAGTTATGTAGATTAGAAATAAAGGCAATACAGTATGAGGGGGATAGAGGGCAACGATGTACATAGAAACAACAAAGACATAGAGCGTGTGTTCATTGTTGCAAAGTTGGCTGGTTTTGCAAGTTTTACTGTGTCGGCTCAGGCAATCAAGGAGGGCTTGATGAGAGATACATAGAACCAGTTTTAGACATTGTTAAATAGCAGTTGCCAACTTCCTCAACCTTGTGAAAGAGTAAGACAAATTGTTCAAGGGTTGCATTTCTTAATTCAGCAACCTCCACTACACGGGGGAAACAACACTCCAAGTTCCAAAGGTAAGTAAACGAAGACAAAACTGAAGATTGTCTTTCTCCTTTTCTTGACAATGAGGGATTGTTAAAACAACATAAAGGTCTCACTGTTTAGGGTGTCACACCCTTATGATGTAATTTCTAATTTATATAATATTAAGAATTTAAGAGAGAAGAGCCCAAGTCTGTAACTTGTATATAAAAAAGAGTCACATCCAAAAAGCAACAAATCATGGGATACCATATGAGTGCACCAAAAAACAACTTACTGGACCAAATTTTTTTCTTTGTATTTGACACCTCAACAAACGCATGCTGATGTAGCATCAAATTTGATGTTGAGGACCTGAAACTGTTTAAGCAGTGAGCTTGCCACGTAAGTTGCTATTAAAATTCTGAGCCGTTTGAAATTGCCACGTGAGTTTGAAAGATGCAAAGGGTGCACAACTGCTGAACACTCTATTCTAATTTGCACAAAGTGCACAAAATTAAATACAGAATTGAGATAACAGCTGATAATTGATAATTTAATCATATTGTCATATCATAAATGTTGACGACAAATCAAAAAGGTTTATATCATAGTAGCATTCCTTGGAATCAGGATTGATCTGGCAAACCAAAAGTACAAGTACAATTCAATTACTCTAATTTAATAAAAAAAACTCTGGAAAAAATGTTGTTTTTCCATCTAACACAGCCCAATTCAATTTTTTCCAAAACTAGAATCTAGGTCTGAGGGCAGCAGCCCCTAGCAGGGTTGAGAGGCAGTGCCCTTCGCATGGTCTATGGGTTTTGACAAATAGCAAAGTTCAGGGGAAAGCCCCTGCAACCAAGCCTAAATTAAGGCCTTTGTGGCACATCACTTTTCATAATTTTACCAATCTCAACCACGCTACAAATTCATTAAAAAATACACTTTTAGGGGCCATCCAATGCTAGAAACTTACCATTAAATGAAGTTGGGCCAGTTTGCTTGATACTAAAGGGCATAATTTAAACAAAGTAACTATCACTTGACATGTAAATGTGCAACCTCAAGAACAGCAATGTTTCTCCCTATTATAATTTAATTTGCTAGAACACCAATGCTAAAAAAAAGAATACCCTACACATTAATTTGATTAGAGTAAAACATAAGTCTACAGATGAGACTTTGATGATCCAATTCCAATGGTTGGGAACTTTGTAATGAACCTCAGTCTGCTGCTGTCAACGTAGCATGACAATTGCAGCAAAAACTCCACAATCCTAAGAATCAAGATTGAATGTAACTTAGCAAAATTTGGATTGGAAGTGCCAAAAACAGAAGTATGTTATATTTAGAACGACAAATAAATTGCACACAAATCCATACATCACGATAAAATTATATGAACAGGTAAAATTGCACGTAGGCCAAGAAAATTACTTATCACATGTTATTCATCAGATCAGATTAGTTTTAACTTTTAAGTCGTTAGTATAGATGAAAAACCTTATCCAAGAGCTGGGAAGAACTTTTTGTTCCAAATGATATCTTTGAAATATATCAAAGTAAGAATTAGGCCTATTTGCATAAAACAACTGAATATAAAATTTGAGTAAAAAGTAATGCAGTTTATGGCTCGCCATCATCTTGTACATTTTCTACAGTCGTTAATAGTATGGCTACTGTTGATTTTGCTGAAAATTTAAAGGCCTCCGAAATAGCATAATATGAGGCTCAGGGCGATGAATTGCATAGTGCACCCACCCGCGCGACTGCTGGACTCCAATAGCTCGCCATTCATTCTGAGACAATACAAAAATATGTTAATAACACACATCATTAAGTATATCAATTCACAGTGCATTGCACTAGAGAGAACATTTGCAAAGCATTTCTTCCAATAAAAATGAAGATTCAACTGAATCTCATATCATAATCACCTCTGAAAGTAGTCGATTCTTGGGAAGCAATTTTGCAACATCTGGAGGAAGGACCACGTGCCTGAATATGTAGCATTAATTAGGGCGTGCAAGAAAATTACTAATTGAGTTGATTGATCCATCAAATCAACATAGTAACATCAATGAATGCGTGCCGATATAAAAAGACAATATTTTTAATTTTCATATTGAGATTCCTAAAACATCTGCAAGTATTATGCAATTGATTGTGTGAAAGTTTGCGTTTTGATAGTTTTGTGTTTGAACCCAAGCATAATAGTATTACATACATGTATGTGCGTGAGTGCCCAATGCAAGTGTGGGTTTGAAGGTGTCAAAGCCTAGATGCACAGACAGGGGTAGCATGCATGCACGAGATACAGCCCATATGTCAGTGAATCTGGATCCCTAAACTGTAAAATGTGAAGGTTATTTTTTAGTTCAGGGCCAAGACAGATACCAATTTGGCGTGAGTTTCTCTCATGTAAGCCCACAAAGTGATTTCCTTCCCCATCCTTGTATATCGTTCAGATTTGTACCCGAGGGCTTGATCTGGTGTGTTCGGTAAAGAGTATGGACCAAATAAAGACCAAAAAAGAGTAAAAACAATATAGACTTTACACAAATCCCCTTATAATATGGGTGAGGGAGAAAAAAATAAAAGAGAGATCCCTTATATATCTCTTGTTCAGACTAACAAGAGATAAATTACAACCAAAGGAATTAATCCACACTGCAACTACAGGATTTAAGCCTTGCGGGGACAGTTTTGAAAGCCTCGTTGATGATCTGGGTTCAAAATAAAACTGTGCAAGCGTTGAGCCCTGAGCATCACCAACTCAAAATCAAAAACTTAAATAGATGTATTTAGCACATTCCAAGAGCCTACACAACCTTCCAAGCCCATACAAGAAGAGAAGCAATTGGCATAAGTAACTAAGAGAATATATTGCTACATCAAACAATTTACCCACAATGCTAAAATGCATGTAACCCTTAAACTAGTCAAACAAGAATGAAGAAACCAGCATACAAATTACTAAGTAAATAGAACAAAGATGTAGGTTAAATACCTGTACTCATAGGTGTCATCGAAATACTTGTCAGAGTACTGAATTTCAGGCATGTTGATAGAGTTGAACCGCACCCACTAAAATCTGATCCGAAAATCTAAGACATAAAACAGAATTGAATCAAATACCTTAATTTGCCAAACTAAACATGAAACAGAACAAGAAGAAAAAATAGAAAATCGAAAATGGACAGTTAATAACACCCACCTCAGGAAAAAAGAGATAATCAGCTAAATCAAGCCCCGAATTTTGAAATACCCTTCAAATCCCGAAAAGGAAAAGCCGCTTGCAACTCAGAGAACGAACAGGGAAAACAGAGCGACAGTTAAGAGGCGGCAAGGCCCAAATAGGCAACCATGTTTTTATACCGTCTACAGAATCTCTTCGATAATTATCAGCAAGAAAATCACATTAAATCTCCATTTAATAACGTTCTGTTGTATGATGATTGGAGGGAGGCCTTTTACTATTTTTATTTGTTCTTTATTCAAAACGGGTCAGATGGAAAATTTCCCGCCCAGTCTTACATCTCGAAGAAATTAAACGTACAGTAATTAATATCATTTGCCAACGGCACTCTCTCGGAAAACTAACGATTTAAAATCCTTTATAAAAGAGAATTGCTTGCTACACAAGTTTCATGCGATTGTTTAAGTTAGTTTTTTTTTAAAAATTTTGTTTAAGTTACCTAGGTTTTTTTAATAATTTTTTATAATTTTTAATAAAACAATTTGATATTTTACATATTAAAGTTTTAAAATATAAGTAAAAAAACAAGATAACAATGTTCTCATCACAAAATTAATTTAATATATTAGATGTTAATTTAATATAATATATAATCTAATATATATTAAACTATTAAAAAAATAATATATCACATTATTAAAAATTATAATATAATATTATAAAATTATTATCTAATATATTAAATTATATATGTTATATATGTTTCATATTATATAGAATATATATTATAATATAATGTTAAATTAATATATTACATGATAATTTAATATATTAATATAATATATAATATATTAACAAAAGTTGGAAGTTCTTGCCAAAAAGTTATAAAATAGTTATGTTTTAAAAAGTTAAAAATGAAATTATTGATGAGGTTGTTGTGTAAGAAGAACAAATGATTAAGTTAAGGATTGTATTTGTTGTTATAACTTTAGTTCTAATATATTAAATTATATTTTAGATGGTATATATGTTTTTGATATAAAAAAGGGGTGTTGTCCCATCAATACAAGGCAACCAAGGTCATGTAGAGCAAACACATTAACAACACAATGATAGCAGAGTAAACCAAGCCATCACCCACAGCAAATCATATCAAAAACCCCAAAACAACACTAAACACTAAATAATAAAAAGAGTCCATCATGCAGGCATGATATGGAGCAGTCAAGTCCATAGACCCCCAGGGGTCAAACCAGCCATCAAAACAACATATACATACTAAAAGTCATAGATAAACTATCAAAAAACTTAAAGATCCAAAAGCCTAAATCTTTTCTTCCATGCATGGTTTGTCCTATTGCCCAATCCGCCGTGAGGAACTTAAGGAGTTCCTTAAAGCTAGCGTCCTCCTCGCCATCATCTGCGAACTTGTCCTTCTGCAACAAATATAAACTAGTAGCCAACCTATGCATGACCTTCAAGGCAAAGTGTGACACTTCCTGAACCTTTTTTTTCAGTCTCTTGATTCTCCCTTTCAGCTTGTCAACTTCGTCCCAAACCTGTTCCTTTTTATTGTAATCTTCTTTCAAGGGGGCATTTCCCTCAACCGTATTAGAGGCCTAGGGTTTAATTTCCTTCACATTAATACTGGCAGGGCCCTTCTTCAAACTTTCAAACACGTGGGAGGCACTACTCGCCGAGACAGACTGATCCTCCCCTCCCGCCACCTTTTCCTCTTGACTTTTGTTGTCACTCCCATTTCCATTATTTGAATCTGAAGCCTCCTTGAGACTTCCCACTTTGTCCTGCTTAAAGACCAATCTATTAGATTTGTGGGGGGTATTAGTTTTTTCAGTGATTTCGATGTCAGAATCAATTTGGTGGAGGCAAAATTTTGTTACATATATATTGTATATATATTATAATATTATAATGATGTTAAAATTATATATTAGATATTATATATGTTACATATGTATTATATAGTGTATATATTATAATATTATAATATGTTGTTAAATTAATAATATAATATATTAAAAATATATTATTTATTTGAATTTGTTATTAGATTATTTTATATATTTGAATTTAATAGAATGGAAAATATAAAAATAGATAAGCTAAGTTAAATCATTTATATTGGTAACATAGGAGACAAAAATTAAGAGAAAATATGTTATTCAAAATTATTAAAAATTGAAAAATATGCTACTTATAACAAGATTGAATAAATTAAAAATTATAATAAAAGATTGATTCAAAAAGAAAATTATTAAAATTAAAATTATTTATATTAATAATTAAAATATAAGATAATAAAAAAATTAAAGGGGTTGAGAAAAGTTTCACTTGATCAAATTTTTAAACTTAATTATTATAATGGATGTCTTAAACAATTATTCTTTTGGAAATATCAAAACTAAGAATGAAACCAACATAAAATTTTAATAAAATATATTTCAATAAAATGATGTGTACACTAAGTTAAAGCATTTATATTGCTAGTCAAATGGTATGTAGGGAAAACGAAAACTAAGAGATAAAAAGTCTTGCTTGGTAAAATTGGAAAACATGATTATTATAATGACACAATTTTAGATGTATTAATAAAGGTATAAGGAATTTATTCATATTTAACAAATAAAAATATATACTATTTATAGCAACATTTTTTTTGGGGCTAGAAATTTATAAATTATAGGTTGAATGGTAAGGCTAACAATTTTTTTGTGGTTTGTATTTTCCTTTTGTGCTTTGTTTGTGCTAGGTTGGTTCCCATCTGTCTTTCACTCTCTTTGTTTATGCTTGTGTTTCTCCTTTTAGTTGTTTAGTTGTTCGGTGGGTTGAGGTGTCTGTGCTTTTTCTTTTGATTGTTTTATTAAACTCACGAGTTTAGGGGTCTTCCCCTACTTTCAATATAAAAACAATACCATTTAAAATTAAATTATATCAATAGTCAAAATGCTATGCAAAAAAATAAATAAATAAATAAAAAATCTTACTTTGTAAAATTGGAAAACCTAATTATTATAATGATAAGTTTGTTTATATTAAAAGAAGGGTAAAGATCACATGAATTATTCACACTTAAAAATTTGGAAAACATCCTACTTATAGCAACACATTTTCTAATTAATTTAAAAATATCAAAATATAATTAAAAGAATAAAAATAATTACCACTTTATACCACTAACCTAAAAGAATGAAAAAGAGATAAAAAGTCTTACTTTGTAAAATTGGAAACTCAGTCAGTCAAACTGCATCTTATAGAAACTAAAAAAATATACCTTTACTTAGTAAAATTGAAAAACTTAATTATTATATTAGCATATTTTTTTATTTTTTTATGTATTAAGAATGTAGAAATTATTATTTAAAAAAATATTATTTATTAAAAATTTAATTCTTTTTAATTGAAACAATGAAAAGAATAGTCAATTTATAACACTAATATGAAAGAATGTAAACAAAAAATCTAAATTATATATAAAATAAATATTTCAAAATATAAAATATAAGTATAAATTTAATGAATAGGTTGAATGATAAGATTAGCCATACCATCTAAAAATTAAGTTATTAAAAAAGACTAAATTTTCAATATAAATTTGTTGATTAAACTATAATCTTCTTAAAAATTAAAAATATTAATATCAATATAATTTAACTATTTTAATTTTAAAATATTTTAAATGAATATGAACTATGATTTGTTACAATATATATAAGATTAATAGATGAATACTAAGTATGATTTGTTACAGTGCAGGATTATACAAGTGATAAGATTAATAGATAAATACTAAGTATGATTTGTTACACTGCATGATTACCCACCATTCCATAATAAATTAGTAACAGTTTAACTTTGTGGTGATTAAATGTTTTGTTTGCACCGAATCAAAATTCAGTATTTTCTTTTTCATACATTATATTTCAAATTTAATACATTATATTTTGATTTTGTTAAAGTTAAATGCACGTTTTTCTTCAATTTTATTCGCTAAAAAATTTGGAGGACAGATTTGGCATGCTAACCGTAAACATTTTTGTTTTAGGACATTTTTCCGCCACAAAACCATAATCAAAAATAATATTTATCTAATTTTTGAGATATTTTAAAGACATTTTTAATGTTTGCACATTTCAAAATTAAAGTTAGAAATTGTTAATTTTTAATAGTTACAAAATTATTCATACATATATTTCTATGGATGCCACAATAAAGGCGATTTTGTTAAAGTTAATGTTAATATTTTTAAGTTAATTTAAGTATTTTATAAATCATTATTTAAGTATTTTATAAATCATTATATATTTAATGTCAATATTTTAAATTTAATTTAAATAATTTATAAATTGTTATATATTTAAATTTTATATTTTAATTAAAAAACATTAAATTTTATAACTATTAAAATTATATGTAATAAATACATGCTACATGTTGATTGGCAAAACTTTTGTAGCTTAAACATTTTTTTGCATGACTATTTTCTTTAACAAAGTAAATTTACTCTTGCATATAGTAGACTTATTTTTAAATCTTATTTATATTTGTATTCTAATAAGCATTAAAAAATAGTTGTTTAGGTTAAATACATCATATACAATAAAGATATGTTTACCAAAAATTAACTTATAATTACAAAACACTATTTTACACCAAAAATAATTATTAAAAATTTTAAATTGATTTTTCCTTATTTAAATAGGTATTCGTTGAATTCATTTTAAGATTTTGATGTACATTTAAAACAATACATTATGTTTGAGAATTAAACTACTTTAATTTGAAGAATAGAAACCATGTCTAAAAAATTAAATTCTTAAAATTCTTGAAAATTTTGTTGGTTAAGTTACTCAAAACTAGAGGAGTTGATAGTTGAATAATTTTAAGTAGCATTTTAATTTTCTCATATGTTGTTTAATAATTTATTTAGAGGATATTTTATAAGTGGTTCAATGATGTATGTCATTGAATATTTTATTAATATGTTGTTTAATAATTTATTTATTTTATCTTTAAATATAATTTTTTTTAAAATAAGGTAGAAAGATTAATTAAATAGAAAAAATTAAAAAATAATATTTCTACAAATTATGAAAATAAGGTAAAAAAAAATTTATGAAAATAAGCTGAAATGTATTTACACCGAGAGGGTTATACAATGAAAGCAGTGAAAGCAAAAACCCGTGTCAAGAAAAACTTTTTGCATTTAAATTGACATCCTTGTTCGCATTTAAATTGACATCCTTGTTCGTTGTCGTTAGTGCTCATTTTATGTTTAAATAATTATTAATGAATCGTCACCGTAAAAATATTTGTAGCCACTTTTTTAAAAAAAATAATGTAAAGAACGTGAATGGCGGATAAACATAAACTTCAATAAAGCAAATTTGTTGTTTTTTCAGTATCAAGGGAGCTTTGTTCGTAAACGTGATAATGTGAATAAAATTGTTTTGTAACTATTTTTTGCATGGATAGTAACGCCTCTTTTTTATCCAATAAAGCGCCTATAATGGGAATTGCTTTTGTTATTTGTTATTTCTTTTCGGTTTTCTAATATACTTTCCAAAAGAAATGAAGTTTTTTCAGTTACGAATGAGTTTGCCAAATCTTTTTGGTATGATAGTCATCTAATAGCATAGCCATGGCTAGTGAAAACACAATGATCTGCATAGACGTTGAAATGGAAATGGTACAGGAGTATGTAGAAGTTGTTTTAGAAATCATACCCATAAGCATTAGACAAGCTCTTTAGGAATGTGATAAATAATTGAAGTAGTCATTACGATTTTTTTGCTGAAACAAGCCAATGCCAGCAACAATTTGCTAGGCTTTCCCATTAATCAAACCCTAGCTATGTCGCTTCCCTCTGCCTGCAATATTCTATATCCACGTGAAATTGACCAGTGTAGATGTATGTATGTAATTACAAGTTGTTTGTATCTCATTAACTGGATTGCCTTAAATTAAGATCTCCTTTGCAGTTCTGTTGTTTCTAAATCTTTTGAGATCTTTGGGTATCCCCACCTGAGCTTGGAAAAGCTCAAAGTGCAAAGGACTTTAATATTTTCCCAAGGTTAAATCCTGTTAGTTGGCTTTTCTCACCTTCAACTCAAATATAGGTCTCTTCCTTTTATTAAGGCTTTGTTGATCCTTGGAGCCTTGGTAATGTTGTGAATATCTTAGAGTTGAAGGAGTGCAAGAAAAATCTCCAACACCTAGTATAGAGAAAGTTGCATTATCGATTTTGGGTTCCCATGAAGCATCTAATTCCTAGCAAACATCTAGTCTTCCCATGTTGACCGAGTATCACTTTCACAGATGCTCTTCAATAGTAGGCTTCTATCAAGATATTCTTTGTTGCCTCCTTATTGTTAATCATCCTTCGCCTCAATTTATTCTTATAGAGGTAGAGGTTCTTTAATTACCTATGATACGAGGAGTCCCTTGTCCTTTTGTTGCACACTCTTTCTTAGAAGAGGAAGCCATGGTGCATTCATGGAATTTTCCCTTGATCCATTTTTCCATTTTCTTTGAAATGAAGGAAGATCGATTCTTTATATCCATGATTTATTTTTCAGAAAACACAATCTATGGTAGTGGTTTAGTAGCAACATAGAAAAACTCTTCCTCAACGAGGTTTGAATTATTGTCCACACCATCTAGAACTTCTAGTGGCACATTGAAAACACGTATCTAGTCGAGATTCAATCTCATCCAATCTCTCATTTGTACTTCTCTCTCGTTTGTGCAATCTTCCCAATAATCTTCAAGATGAGGTTGATGCTCATATAAACTCCCACCATATAAATTCTCTTTCACAAATTTTTTACTGTCAAAGGATGGTCTCGGATTAAGAGGATGGAATTTATACCCGAATAGAGTTCTCTTGACATCCTTTGCATTTTCATTTGTTACACATGTAAAATGTGATAAGGTCATTGGGAAAGAGTAGCCTTTCTTTTTCATACCATGATAATTTTTGTTTAATAGACATTTGTCTTCAAATTTCAAGAAGAATAATAAACTCATTGGAAAACCTAGGCAATTTCAACAAGGCATGTTCTAGCCCATGAATTCTCAAGTCATAATCAACTCTGTCGCCTCTGGAGATATTCTCACTTCTGGATTACCTTCCATTTTTCTTACATTGAATATCAAAAAGGCATTTGACAGACCTGTAATCCTTATTACCTATTTCTCCTTGTAGCTACATGAATTATTCATTAATAGGCATAGTCTTCGTTAAAATACCATGAGTTTTTAGCCCTGACTATATAACTTTCATACTCGTCAAATATAATAAATATGACAAATTTCAAAATCTAAAACTTAGCACACAACAAATTAAAACAAAACTATTCTTAAACATTTTGGCAGGAACTTTGTTGCTTTGCAGCTCTTGTTTATTATAGTCTTTGTGGCAAAAAAACCTTAAAAAGCTATGATAAAAAGTTTATGCTCCCTGAAAATCGCTCAAAACTTTTCTGCTAATAAAATTGAAGAAAAATAATTTTCAGAATTTAAAAAGTTAAAAATCGTGCATTTAACTTTAACAAAATTAAAATATAATGTATTAAATGTAAAATATAATGTATGAAAAAGAAAATACTGGATTTTGATTGGCTGCAAGAAAAACATTTAATCACTAGTTAACAAACAGGCCTCCGCTATAATTCCCTAGGAGGAACTAATAAAAAGTGTTAAGTGCATCATTATACATATTTTATTTTCAATATTTCTCTCTAAATTTCACGGATCCATTTGTAGTCTACCTAGTGAAGTAATCAAAGAAAATATGTCAAGTGATAAAAAAACCAATAGCTTGTAGTTAAGTTTTAATCATTAATGGACACATTTAAAAGATATGTCAAGAACATTGCACTCTACTCTCATGACACACACCTTCCTTGAATCTCTCTCCCATAACTATTAATAGTGCATTAATAATATAATATTAATCTTAATAATATATGTAATATAATGTGCAAATAAGGAGAAAATAATTTAGATTATTTTTCAAGTAGGATAGGTGACATTATAATTGTTATCCCAAGTTGATTTATGTGTCTCTAGTTCTTTAGAAAGTGTTATAGGGGACATGAAAGAAAAAATATTTATTATGTATTTTCCTATGACAAATTGTAATTGCATTCAAAGAGGTGGACCCTTTACGTTGGCGGTTACAAAGCATTTTGGGAGAATATTCCTCTTGGGTGTCCAAATTTTTGAGTGGGGACCACTAGTGTGCATGTCCTTGCTATTTGCATGTTTTGCATGCTCTTGCATGGTTGGGCGCCCAAGTTTGTATGTTGGTCCATGCTCTTGTATGTAGCCATCGAAGTCATCGGTGAGTTATGGAGCACTCGGGTTCGACCAATTCTGATTGGCTATGGGTTAAGTGCCCATGTGAAGCCCATGTGATAATTTAATATTTTATTCCATGTTTATGGGCTATCCACTAAGGGGTGTGAGTTTTTCTAGGTGGTTTTTCTTGTTGTTTTGGGATACCATTTGTGGCATTTTCTCTCACAAACTTCTATAGATTGGAGCCTTGAGATGGTGGTTTGTAAGAGTTTGTTTTGCAAGTTGTCAGAGCAATGAAGTGATGTTGAATTACAGAGAGGATTGTTGTATTGATGTACTTCCTTGAAGATTAATACAAGCATTGGATCTCTTTGGGTGGGGATTTTTTCCCGCAAGGGTTTCTCCACGTATATCTTGTGTCACTTGTGTTGATGACTTGTGGTATTGCTGATTTTTCCTTTCGTTGTTGCAATTGTCAATCACATAATCTTTCTATGGTAATCTTGAACATATAATTTCATATTTGCAACCACTTTAATAAATTCATATTGTTGCAATTTATACCTTGATTTCCAACATTTGGTATTAGAGCTAATGGTTATGTTAAAAGAGGGACACCTTATTTTTTAGTGTTGAAGGTTTTTTGGCTATAGTGGGAGCTTGTGTATTGTGGGTTTTGCAGATTTGTGATGAAGATTGAAAACCATGGCTTCTACTCCTCATCTAGATATTGAGAAGTTCAATGGAACTAGCTACGAGATGTGGACGTTGAAGATGGAGGATCTCCTTGAAGAGAAAGATCAGTGGTTGGCAGTTTCAAGTGAAAAGAAGCCAAAAAAATGTCTGATCAAGATTGGAACAAAATGGACAAGAAAGCATGGGGAACCATTAGGTTGTGTCTTGTAGATTTCATCCTCTTGAATGTTTCAAAATAATCTACCACATTCAAGTTGTGGAGGAGGATAGGTTAAATCTATCAAACTAAAAGTCTAACTAATAAGTTGTATCTCAAGAGACGTGTAGTATTCTTTGAAATGAAGGATGTTGATTCTATTGAAAAACATTTAAGTGCTTTTAATATGATTATAAGTCAGCTTTTATCTGTAGATGTTAAGATAGAAGAGGAAGATAAATGTATTTTTATACTTTGTTCTTTACCCAAATCTTAGGAAAACCGAATTGTTGCCATAAGTGGTGGTGGTACAAAACCAAAGATGGATAGTCTCATTGTAATAATTCTCTCGAAAGAGATGAGGAGAAAGTCCATGAATGCGGGCTCCCAAGAGGCCTTGCATGTACGAGGAAGGTCCAAAGAAAAAGAAGGGCCTAAAGGGGACAAAAAGAGAGACAAGTTTAAAGGATGTTCTAAAACCCCAAGGAAGGGCAGAGTAAAGTGTTGGAATTGTGGTAAGAGAGGGCATGTGAAGGAGTCTAGAAACAAGAAAAAGAGTTCTAATACTTCCACAGAAAAGTCCTCAAAAGATGTTGATTTTGATGCTTTGTTTATTTCTGCTAACACTATTAGTGATGATGCTTAGCTTATTGATTCAAGTTTCTCCTATCATATGACTTCTCACAAGGAGTGGTTTACTTCATATTCGGCTTATGATGGGGGAGAAGTTTTCCTTGGTAATAATAGCACAAAGAAGAAGGGTTAAAACCCTTGATCATGTTTTACATATTCCAAGACTTGCGAGAAATTTACTTTCAGTATCCAAGTTGAATGATTCTAGAATGCATGTAACATTTGACAAGTTTGGTTGCAAGTTGGTAAGAGGGAGTTTGGTGATAGCTAAAGGATCTCTGATTGGGACTTTGTTTAGGCTTAATTCTTCCACTTTTTGTAACTATTCCAATGTAACTAGCACTGAAAATGCATGTATGTTGTGGCACCATAGATTGGGTCATATAAGTGAAAAGGGTCTTAAGACCATTTTGAATAAAAATTTGGTTGATGATATTTTTTATTATTCTATTAGTAAAAATGATTTTTGTGAGCATTGTGTGTTTGGTAAAAAAATAGATCATCATTTCCTAATGGGACTTATAAATATAAGAGATTATTAGAGATCATTCATTCAGATGTGTTTAGACCGGTGGATGCTGCTCTTTTGGAAAATCTCGTTATTATGTTACTTTCATTGATGATGTGACAAGATACACCTAGATTTATTTTATGCATGCATAATTTGAAATTTTCACTAAGTTTAAAAGGAATTTCAAGCCTTGGTTGAGAAGCAAATGGATTATAAGATAAGGGTGTTGAGATTTGACAATGGGGGTGAATATTATTCTAGGGAATTTAACGATTTTTGTAAGCATGCAGGTATTGTTTGGTAAAAGACTACTCCTTATACACCTAAACAAAAATGGGTAGCATAAATAATGAATTGAAGCTTGATGGAAAGAGCTAGGAGCATGTTGAGTGGTGCTAAGCTTAATAGATGCTTTTGGGTAGAAGTTGTAAGTATTACACATTATTTGGTTAATAGATCTCCTTTTTCAACTCTTTTTGATAAAAGTCCTTATGAAGTGTGGATAGATTAAAAAAACCTTTTATTTCACATTCAAGGGTCTTTGGTTGTGAGGATTTTGTTCATGTGCCTCAAGAGAATTGTTCTAAGTTGGATCCAAAAGCACAGAAATGCATCTTTGTTGGTTACAGTGAGAATTTAAAAGGTTATAAGCTTTGGAATCCACTAACCCATAAAATGGTTTTCTCTAAAGATGTGATTTTTAGGGAGTTTAGAGCTTACTCAGGTGAAAAACAACCAAAGGAGAAAGATAAGACAAGAACAATGCACTTTGAGATTGAAATGTTGGAAAATAGAGTTTTAAATGTGGGGTGCACCAAATATAATAAGAAATGGACCTATCTTCCTCTATTTCATTAAGAAATGAAATCCACACAAAGAATTGCCTTACAACCCTTAGATGAATCAACCCAAGGTGTGAATCTTCATATTTCCTTATGACTAAAGGATGGGGGTCAAGGTCAAACAACACTTTGGGGACAAAAACTAAAAATAGTAAACTAACACCAAAATGCAATCTAACACTTGGAATAGCAAGATTAAACTCAATTTTGACAGAACCAAAAAATGGAATGTAGATTAGAGAAGGGTAGATCTAAAGGTACCTTTCACCAAAAGCCAGTTTCTGAAGCTGATATGGGACTCATTCGCCCAGGGGCAAATGGGTCCTAAGTTAGGGTTTTTCTGCAACTTTCGGGAGCCTCTACTATATATCCAAGTCTTCCAATTTGTCCAAGTTTCAAGTTCAGAAAGCCAAAAAATATTTTTTGTAGATGAATTTCCATGAGAAGATGACAACTTCTTCAATTTTTCTCTTCAAGAGGTCTTCAAGATTTCTTCCACCTAAATCTACAAACACAAATCAAGAGGGAAAAATGTTTTATTTTGGTGAATGGGGGTTTGCCTTAGTCAAACCCCGTTTTGGTAATGAAACCTTGAAATGAAATGAAACATGAAAAAGGCAATGAAGAATGAACAAAGCAATGTTACCACTCAAAAAACCCTTGCATAAACCTTGGAATGTAAATTTGCAACTTGCATAAAATGGCCTCAATGGATGTGGATCTTGAGACTTGAATATTTGCTTGAATGGATCATGAAACCTACATCACCATATTAGCTCCAAAAACATGCATGATGCAAGAAGAATTTGATATGACAATTGGATCTTTATTGTTGCAATAAAACTTTGATAATTCTTCTCTTGAATGCCTTGAATTTCTCTTGAAATCTCATAATCTTGCTAGGTTCTTGAATTGCTTTTCTAGGATTTAAAATGATGAAATAACCTTATAGTTATAGGTATGTATCCTCAATTTACCAAAATTCAAATATCACAAGCCGACATCTAAATATACACTTAGAGATATTAAAATCCTGCCAAAAACATAATTTAAATTTAGGTCCTAAGGTCAAAGGAGGGCCAATTCACCCATGGGCGAATGAGTCCTAGGTCCCTAAACCTAGGACACACATTGCTCAATGAGAAGTGTTATGTTAAGACATTAATAAATGTCGGGTTTCCTCTTCGGAAAATGTAATAAAATAGGCTTGGTAAATGAATTAAAGGGACAATTAAGGCAATATTAAGCTCAATTATTTAAGGGAGCCCCAAATAAGTGTGAAATTGTAAAGGGGTACACTTTACAACACTAAAATAAGGCACAATTAATTCCAAATTAAGTAGGAGGCCCAAAACAAGTGTGAAAATGTAAAAGGGGTACATTTTTCTACACTATAGAGATAAAAATTGAAAAGCAGGAAGATGCACATGTGGAAGAACAACCAAATGGATTAGAAGATGGAGAAGAAGAAGAGAAACAAGAACCCCTTACTCCTACCATGAGAAGATCCACAAGACAATGGAATCCAATCGACAAGTATAGCTCATCCAATTTATGCTATGTATTTACTTTGTTGAGTACTGATGATGAACCTAAATCCTACAAGGAGGTTCTTTCTTCATAAGAGAGCGAGTCTTGGATGTAGGCCATGTAGGAGGAGATGATGGCTTTGGATAGTTGTAATACTTGGGATCTTGTGACTTTTCCCAAAGGAATAAATCCCATTGGTTGCAAGTGGGTATTTGAAAAGAAATTTGGAGTAGATGGTCGGTTAGAGTGGTACAAGAAGAAATTGGTGGCCAAGGACTACTCCCAGAGAGAGGGAGTTGATTTTAGTGAAATTTTCTCTCATGTTGCTAAGTTAACTTATATTACATTCCTATTATCTATTGTTGCTTATGATTTTGAAATAGAGAAAATGGTTGTTAAAATGCTTTCTTGCATTAGGATCTTGAGGAAGAAATTTATATGCGACGACCTGATGATTTTGTTGTGAAAGGAAAAGAACACTTGGTGTGTAGGTTAAAGAGATATTTATATGGTTTGAAATAGTCACCTAGGATGCATTATCATAAGTTCGATGCTTTTGCATTGAAATTTGGTTTTGTTAGGGGCAAAGAGGATCATTGTGTTTACATTAAGGTTATTGATGATTAGATATTAATCATTATCTTGTATGTTGATGACATGTTGTTTATGGGTAACAACAAGGTGATGATTAGGGAGCTTAAGACTCAACTTTATGGAAAATTTGATATGAAGGATCTGGGGGATACAAAATATATTCTTGGGATGGAGATCAGTAGATATGGGTTCACAAAAAGCTTTGGTTAAGTCAAAGTAAGTATGTTGGTACCATTTTGTAGAGGTTTAATATGCATGACTATAAACTAGTATATATTCCATTTTTGGTTGGTACTAAGTTGAGTTTATAGATGTGTCCTATTTTGATGATGATATTGAAGAGATGTCTGATGTTCCTTATGCTAGTGTCATTGATAGTTTGATGTATGCAATGGTTTGCACTAGACCAAATATAGCCCAAGCAGTGGGAGTTTTGAGCAGGTTTATGTCTAACCCTGGTAGAGAGCATTGGACTTTTGTTAAGAGGGTGTTTAGATATTTACATGGTATTTAAAATTACTATTCGGTTTATCATGGTACTGATGATGTGGATAATTCATTGGGCATATAGGGTTTTGTTGATGCAGATTGGGCAGGTGACTTGGATAGTCGAAGGTCCACTAGTGGTTACATTTTTACTTTGTTTGGAGGTGCAATGAGTTGGATGAGTAAGAGGCGGCCTATAGTTGCATTTTACACCATTGAAGAAAAGTATATGACTGTTATGCATGCCTCTAAGGAGGCATTTGGTTACAAATACTTGGTAATGGTATTGGATTTGATTGCAAGATAGTGAGGATTGGATGTGACAGTCAGAGTGTCATATGTTTAGCCAAATATCCTATGCACCATGCTCATACTAAGCATGTTGATGTCCAGTATCACTTTGTGTGAGAAATGGTTGAGAATGGTAAGGTCTTGATTGAGAAGGTTGACACTTTGGATAATGTTGTTGATTCTCTTATGAATCTAGTGACCACAGATAAGTTCTCTTGGTGTAGTAAGGCCATGGGCCTTGATCATTGTACTTGATTATATGTTTTATTTGTATCACATGGATGTAATTATAATGTATAATGTCAAGTGGGATAATGTTAGGATAGGTGACATTATAATTGCTATCCTAAGTTGATTTATGTGTCTCCACGTTCTTTGGAAAGTGTTCTAGGGGACATGAGGGACAAAATATTTATTATTTATTTTCTTATGAAAAATTGTAATTACATTAAAGAGGTGGACCCTTTACGGTGGCAGTTACAAAGCATTTTAGGAGGATATTCCTCTTGGGAATCCAGCTTTGTGAGTGGGGACCACTTTGGTGTGCATGTCCTTGCATGTTATTTTCATGTTTTGCATGCTCTTGCATGGTTGGGCACCCAGGCTTGCATGTTGGTGCATGCTCTTGCATGCAACCGTCAGAGCTGTCGATGAGTTATGGAGCACTTGGGTTTGACCAATTTTGATTGGCTATGGGTTAGGTGCCCATGTGAAGGCCATGTGATAATTTAATATTCTATTACATGTTTATGGGTTGTCCACTAAGGGTACATTGGTTTTTCCAAGTGGTTTTTCTTGTTATTTTGGGATACCATTTGTGGTATTCTCTCCCACAAACTTCTATATATTGGAGCTTTGAGATGGTGGTTTGTAAGAGTTTATTTTGTAGGTTGTCAGAGCGACGAAGTGCTGGAAAATTACAAAGAGGATTGTTGTATTGATGTACTTTCTTGAACATTAATACAAACATTGGATCTCTTTGGGTGTGGAGTTTTTTCTCGCAAGGGTTTCTCCATGTATATCTCGTGTCACTTATGTTGATGACTTATGGTATTACGGATTTTTTCTTTCATCGTTGTAATTGTCAATCACATAATCTTTCTATGGTAATTATAATTTCATATTTGCAAACACTTTAATAAGTTCATATTGCTACAAGTTATACCTTGATTTCCAATAGTATTAACCCTAAGTTAATCATTATTTGTGAATTTTGGCTTCAATTATACCCAACAAATGACTATTTGACAATTTCAAAGAGTTTAAATTTATATAGGATGGCTAACTTTATATAGTGAAGTTACCATTATCTTCACCACAACATATACTCACTCTTCTATAAAAAATATTATGTATTTATTCTTTAACTTCAAAGGGTTTCTTACATATACCTTTTCATATTATGTTTTTTATAAATATATGATACCAATCTTAATAAATTAATAAATTGTTTTCTTCTATTTTTTCTACTTAATTTTTACTCCCATAAATAATTAGGACTTGCATGAATATTTCAATTTTCCACTCTTCCCTTCTACATTATTTTTATTTGCTAGCTTGAATTTCTTTTCACTTAGGATATAGATTTTTATCAACATTATTAATTTAATCTATATAATATTTTAAATCATTTTTCTTTATTTGAGTATCTTAGCACTTTAGACTTTTCACTTATTTAATTCTTAATTTTTGACTTTTTAATTAAGTCCCAATTTGAGAGTAACTAATATATTCACTCTTTTAATTAAGTCTCACTTTGAGAGTAACTAACATATATATTGACCCTTTGGTGAAGTGGTGGGGCTTCTTGCCTGTAGGGCCAACAACCAAGGTTCAAACCCCGCGGGGTCTTTCCCTACTACGTCAACAATTGAGACTAATTTTCCATGGTGTTAAGGGGAGACCCTTTGGTGAAATGGTGGGGCTTCTTTCCTAGAGAGCCAACAACCAAAGGCTCATACCCTTAATATCATATTTTTCTTGTCCTATTTAATTCGAGGGTGACCCTTTGGTGAAGTGGTGGGGCTTCTTTCCTGTAGGGCTAACAACCAAGTTTCAAACCCCGTGGGGTCTTTCCCTACCGCATCAACAATAGAGACTGATTTTCCATGGTGTTAAGGGGAGACCCTGTTAGCTCTCAAAAACGTAGGTGGAATGCCTCAAGAGGTTGCCAATCTCTTGATACGCTTCAAGGTAATAGACAAGGTCAAGAGAACTCAACCTTCTACTCTTCAGGTGTTGCTAAACCTAGGCGGGTGTACCTTTCTGAATGAAGCAGACTTGACTTATGGTTATCCTTCTTGCAATGATTTGTCCACAATGGCAGGTGCAAGTGAACAAATGAATTCAAGCGCAATAGCAATCTTCTTAATCTAAATCCTAAATGCTCAATTAACAGATATAAAGAGAATAAATGAATCTTAATGATGAAATTGTAGAGACCAGTGCCTTATTGGGTATGTGGAGTCAAACGAAATCAAGATGAGCAACACTCTCTGGAGAAAACTCAAATTATCTGGCATACATTCTATTTACAACTTGTATAAACATGCAATACTGTAACTACTAAGCTCTACTTTAACAATCCAAATGAATCTCTCTGATTATTGTGATCAATTAAAAGGATTTAATCTTTGCTTGAAAGAACCAATCGATTAACCACACAGAAACAACAAATGTGCACTGATGAATTGAATATAAACTTGTTATATCAATTTAAACAATCAGAAAGAATCCATCTTGGAGACAACTTAGCAATACTTTCATCAAATTCAATAGATAATTGATACCAGAAATGTGCAGCAACATCAATTGACTTTCATAAATACCTCCATTTTGAAAACATGCATCATAGTCTCTGATTTGATAAATCTATTGTACTGTATCCATCTAATTTTCCTATTGTATATCGAATAACTAATAGCTCTTTTTTTTACAATTACAAAATGCCTATTTATACACCAGCATGAGAAAAACATATCATATTGAGATCCCATGTCGGCCTTCCACAAAATTTGGGCTCAAATCATGTCGGCCAGCAACGGTATTTTAGCAGTTTACATGTCAGCCTCAGTATTTGAATTCTTATTAATCATTCGCCAAGTCACCCAGATAGTTATGCCAAAGGAAATTCAATCGTTGTCAGCTCGCGCTCTTTGTATATCGCTCTGACTCTGTGATATCGGTGAGACATCAGATGAGTCTTGTCGATAGGCAATATAGACTCATACAAGCAGAAATATAATATGAATCGGGAAACCCTTGACCATCACAAGCCGATATGAACAAGAATGTGAAAAATGCAGACATAGATGATTCTATGGGAAAAATATGGGGAAAATATGGAAATTCATGAGCACGATCAATATGTAAAAACATCATAAATTAACAGTTCCAACAGACCCTTTGGTGAAATGGTGAGAATTCTTGCCTGTAGTGCCAACAACCAAAGGCTCATACCCTTAATATCATATTTTTATTAGTCAAACATGGAAAATGTTGAGCGGGGGGAACAAGATCAAGGGTAAGAGTTTGAATTCCTTTGCAGCAAAGGGTGAAGAAGATGTTGAATCTGAGGATGAGGCAGATGGGCTGTAGTTGCCTGATGGGTCGCAAACGGCTAACGTTTGGGTTGTAGTTGACATCTCTTTAGGATATGCTTATGTTGGTTTTTCTAGGCTGTTGTTGGCAATAAATTTCTTGTTGTTGTCTAGGGTGAGGTTTGGTTCTCTTGTGACAGGACTGTGTTGGGATTTTTTCCTTTCTCTTATTCTTGATTGGAATGTCAAGGAGGATGGGGTGCTAAATGGACTGGTGGGTTCCCTCCTTTTTTCCTATGTGAGTCTCCCTTTTATCTTTAGTGGACTGTTGTTGGAGGTTTTTATATCAACAATAGGGTTTCTTAGGTTGTGGTTGCCTGACGGGTCGCAGACAGTTGACGTAGATGGGTTGTAGTTGGCATATCTTTAGGAGATGTTTATGTTGGTTTTTTTGGGCTGTTGTTGGCATCAAATTTCTTGCTACTATTTTGGGTGAGGTTTGGTTCTCCTGTGTCAGATCTATGTTGGGATTTTTTCCTTTCTCTTATTCTTGACTGGAATGTCAAGGAGGATGGGGTGCTAAATGGATTGGTTGGTTCCCTTCTTTTTTTCCTATGCGAGTCTCCCTCTTCTCTCTGGTGGACTATTGTTGGAGGTTTTTATGTCAACAATAGGGTTTCTTTTGGTGGATTTTGTTGTGGGTTCCTACTTGGAGCTCTTGGTTGTTGGTGTGCTCATTTTTATGGAGTCTTCTTCTATTGGCTTTGTTGTTGATTGCAGAAGGGTTGTTATTGGCAGTTTCCTTGTTGACATTGTTAGTTGTGATGGGTAGCTATTGGGAGCTCATGGTTGTTGGTGGGCTCATGTTTGAAGCAGTTATTACTGATGTTATGGGCCTTTCTTTGTGGAGACTTTCCTTTTCCTGTTGTGTGATACCTCTCTCATTTGTGGCCTTACTTGGGGTAAGGTATGGTTTTCCTTTTTTAGGAGTGTGGTGGGAGTTTTAGCTATCTATTATTCTTGGTTGGCATGTCAAGGAGGACGGGGTGCTGAATGGATTGGTAGGATCTCTTCACTTTTCTTGTGAGGACTTCCTTTATCTTCCCATAGGTTTGTTGATGCTAGAAGGGTTGCTATTGTTGAAAGTTGTTATGGGCGGCTGCTTGGTGCTTGCAGCTGACAGTGCTAGTTCCCTTTTAAGGGAGATTTTGGTGGTGGTGTTGCAGTAAATGGTGGGCTGTTGTTGTGCTTGTTGGGTGGGTTTTGTCCCTATCTCACCTAGGGATTTATTTTGGAGGAAAGTTTGGGTCCTGTTGAGGAGGATTTTGGGAGTGGAGGTCGCCTCTGATTTTATCACTCTACTGATGTTTGGGTGGCTGCTTTTATTTTCCAAGGTAGTGGATGCCCTTGTTCCTATTTTCTAGATGTTGGTTGGGTTAATGTTATTGCTTCTTTTGTATACCCAGATTTATGTTAAGTTTTGGGGAGCTTTGTGTTGGTTGTCCCCTATTGTTATTTCTTGGATGGTGACTAGGTTGCTCTTCATACTTTATTTGTATACCCATTCGAGTTTAATGCTCAAAGCTTTGGTGGTGGTTTGGTTGTTCAAAATTTATTGTTTGTTCCACCTTTTGTTCCAGCTACTGGGTATTCCAAAGGATGGTGTAGGTACCTTTTCTGCTAGAGTGTTGGCTTTCTCCTCGAATCCTATTGAGGTGGAGTCAGGGAATGTTTCTGGTTTCCTTAGTTGTAGATCCTTTTAAGGTGGACGCTTCTCTTATGGAGGTGGAGTTAAGGTTGTTGGAAAATTTTGGATTTAGTGGAAAAGATGGTTGTATCTTCCTCTCCAATAGAGGGGAGTTCCCCCCTTTAGAGGTGGAGTGTGAGTTGGGTTCCCAACTTGATAGGTGTCTTTTGGTTCTATGTAGTTGGATTGCTGCTACTAGGTTTTGTCTGTATCTGGCTGATCATGGTAGCTTTTTTGGTTCAAGATCCCTGAAAAACCTGGTTAAGGGTTTAAGGTCCTTGCAAAACCTTTGGGCTTATGGGCCCAGTTAAATCCTGGTTGTAATTGGTTAATGGGCCTTAGGTCCTTGCATTTCTTTGTGTAACCTGTGTTGTCTTGCTTTATTCTTGGTATGGCTGCTAAGGGGTTGTTGTTGGTTTATAGATTGTCTTTGTTGCAGCTTGACTCTCTTGGATAGGGTTTCAGGTCCCTTCAAAATCGTGTTGTAATGGGTTTTTGGTCCCATCAAAACCTTTTTAACGCTAATCAAAAACTAACATATATATTGAAAATATATATTATTTTTAATTTATAATATGTTCAAAACATCCTTATCCCTAGTAATTATTACACCAATAATAATATCTTAATAGTTTGACTTTTATTTATTTACTCTCTTTAATCATATTATGATTTACCTTGAGTTCTCTATCCATATACAAATAAATATTTAATATATATTATTTTATCATTTTAATTCAATATTAATTTAGTTTAGATGTAGATCTCTTTAATCATATATATGAATTATAACATAATATGAAGTCTCTCTACCTTACAATTTTAATAATTTTATAGTTCTGTTTTTTGTGAAATAGAATAGTAAAATTGTTATTATTTACAATACAAAATTAAATTCATAAAATAAATTAAATAAATTTTAATTATTATTTCTTTGGAAAATCCCCCTCTAATTAACCTCTCCTCTTTTTTCTTCTAGTAGATGGAAAGGAGAAGGAAATTCCACAATGAAATTGACATATTTAATCATTTATCCATGACACATTTATAAAGATTCATTATCCTAAAAGAAGGGGCTTCTAAAATTTAGTTTTACTAAATTCTAATTTATTTATTTTTCCAATAGTTAGGTTCTCTAAATATAATAATATTAAAGGTTTGAGGTCATATCTTATTTCATAATTTATTTTGGCAAATTTAGTTAGATAGTAGATAATAGAACATCACCAAAAGTAGAATGTCTCATTTGATCAAGAACCATCATTGAAGTCTCATTAGAAAATAGGCCAAGACCCCTAAACTATTTATAATCTTAATTAAGCTTCATAATATGTTTTCTCAATTCAATCTATAATGCATTGTGGTTTGAGGGCTATCTAAAATTGTTTATAATTTTATAATTTATGTATCTCTATGGGCAAATAGATCAGCCATGTTCATTATTAAATAAAAAACAAAATATAATTTTAAAAATTAAAATTATAAATTACAAATAAATAACAATTAGGAATATAATATTTCCACAATTCATTTTGAGTGACAAAAGTTAAGGTAATATGTCAAAAAAATGTCTTGAAATGTAAACTTGAGTAATTTCTCATTTACTTGCCTACATAGATACATTGAAATAAAAATATGTAACTTACAACCAATCATTGTCTATCTCAAATTTAATATGAAACAAAATTTGCACAATCTTTATTTTTCTTAATTTAAAAATTATCAAATCTACATTTCCAAGAATTCTAAGTCTAGCATTCCTAGATACAAAAATTTAAACAAATATACAAATGATTTTTCCTTTTTGACTACATTTTCAAATTTCCCTCCTTAAAGGCATATACACAAATTTTCTAATATTATTATGCATGTACACACAACTAGCATATATATATTAATTTATAAATAATATATATAAATACATCGAGAGATATCCTTCTCGAGGCGTCTATTTTTAATTTTTTTTTCACATAAAGTGCAATAGACGCCTCAAGAAGGATATCTCTCGGCATATATATATATTAGTAGCATTCACAACGTGACATGGAAGACAAAATTATTAGGGTTAAGCTTAGGTTTATAGTTAGATATAAAATTATTTATGGTTTAGGGGTAGGATTATGGTTAGGGTTATATTTAAGGTTAATATTAGGACTTGTGTTCATCTTAGATATAGAACCCTAACCCTAACCATAATTGTAACCATAATTGATCCTTGACCCTAATTGTACCCTAACCCTAATCCTAATTGAATATTGACCCTAACCCTAACCCTAACCCTAATTGAACTCTAATCCTAACCCTATCTCTAACCCTAATTGAATTGTAATTGTAATCCTAACTATAAGTGATGTCTAACTGTATTTGAACACTAATATATGGGTCTGTGCAAGATCATGGGGGTCAAATGGCGATGTGAAAAAAAGGCATTTTTAACATGCCCAAAAATGTGAAATTTCCACTTTGACTTTTTGCAGGCTTGGGTACAATATCTGTTTATAACGGATATCCATTTTGAAACGAATATTCATTTCAAAACGGATATCCATTTTGTTTTTCAAAATAGTTTTGGATATCCGTTTTGGAAAGCGGGAACCCATTTTTTTGAAAAACAAAATGGATATTCGTTTGAAATGGGTATCCATTTTGAAGACCTAAAAAACCCTCTTTAGTAAAATGGGCATAATTTTTGTGTTTCTTATTGAAATTTTGACTTTTTATAGGCGTTGGAAAGGTGATTGAGAGCTCTACACAATGGACTAGGTGGTGTTTCTATATTATACACACAAAAAAATTATATTCATTTGAACTTCATATTTCATTTTTGAAACATCAAATGCTCAATACTTTCACATGCAAAGTCTTTTTTCATGATTTTTTTGTAACACTCATCTCAAAATACTTGAAATATTAGAAAAAGTAATGAATAATGAAATATTTATATTTTTTGTAGCAAGTAGATGAAAAAATCTTCATAAATCATCTCTTTGTCCCTTTCTCTACCTCTCTATATATCACTATGTCTCCCCTTAAGCTCTAGATCTATTCCTCCCTCCTTTATTCTTTCTTTGTCCCTCTTTATACCTATCTTTCTCACTCTCTCTCCTTGAGATCTATACATATCTCTCTACCTCTCTCTCCATATTTCCTTCTCTCTCTCTCTCTCTCATCCCTCCCACTCCCACTCCCTCTCCCTCCCTCTCTCTCTCTCTCTCTCTCTCTCTCTCTCTCTCTCTCTCTCTCTCTCTCTCTCTCTCTCTCTCTCTCTCTCTCAGGTCTCTCTCTCTCTCATCTCTCACACTCTCGCTCTCTCTCCCTCTCTCCCTCTCAAGTCTCTCCCTCTCCCTCCCTCTATCTCCTTCTCTCCCTCTCAAGTATCTCTCTCTCTCTCCTTATCTCTCTCACTCTCCATCTCCCTCTCAAGTCTCTCTCTCTCTCCCTATCTCTCTCATTCTTCATCTCCCTCTCAGGTCTCTCTCTCTTGTCCCTACAACTCCCTCTCCATCTCCCTCTCACTCTCCATCTCCCTCTCTCCCTCTTGTAAGGAAAGCTAGATGCGGAAGCAACTCTCCTAACGTCAAAACCTCAGGGAAGAATGTAGAGATACCTTTTAAATTTTATAATTATAGTCCAATTAAGATGCACTAGAAAGAGATTACTGAAACAGAGAAATAGACAAACACATATGAACACCAGATTTACGTGGGAAAACCCTTACAGGAGAAAAACCCACCACACCAAGAGAAGTCACTTTGTATTATAGTAACAAAAAAAATTACATACAGAGTTCGACTTATCTTTTTGATGTCAGATTACAGTAGCTTTCACAATGATCAAAATTTTACAGGAACCTTCAAGTTACAATAGTTACAGAATAGAAATCACTCTGATCATATAGTCACACAACAATCCATCGATCCATCGAACCAGTCACAATCTGCAACTCCAGACTATATTCATGTTGCCCCTGTCTGTGAGCTTCCTCTCAGAACTGCCACAACGAACTGTCTTCCAACGGTTCCCATTCAACTTCTCTGATTGGTCAACTACAAGCCACATAGGATAGTCTTCACACTGTCAAAAGGCTTCAACTGTGTTGGCATGTCAGTGAGACACAAGAAGTGTCTCCTCGATGCCACAAGACCCGATTACACGTTATTGCCAAGAGTCATCTCCATCGGCAAGAGGTTACATCGATATCACAAGTTTCACTGACTTCATTTTTTCCTTTCAGAAAGACTATCGCTCTTCGGTGAGACCACATATCGATATCCTAAGTCACACCGAAGAGTCATTCTGTCAGTAGAACATACCGCTCTCGCCAAGACCTCACGCCGAGCCTTCAAGTTAATCCGAGTGCATCCACCAGTCGGCGAGACTCATCGCTTTCGCTAGGACTTCATACTAAGGTCCTAAGTCATATCGAAACATTATCATTTCCATCGGCACCCATCTATCGCTAAGAAATTCAACTGTCGCCAAGAGGTTTCACCAAGATCTCTTATGTTACTTCGAAGCCATCAACAGTCAGCAAGACTATCATCCTTCGCTGAGAGTTCTTACCGAGGTCTCAAGTCATACTGACAATAGACTTCCTCATCGCTAAGACAAACGTCCATCGCTGAGACTTTACTCTGAGATCTTTATGTTATATCGAGCACCAAACGGTTGGAAAGACTTACCACTCTCGCTGAGAGTTCTTACCACAATCTCCAAGTTACCCCGAGACCACAATTCACCAAGAGTTATACTGAAGACCCCTCATCATCGGCAAGACTCTCCATCAGTCACTGAGACTTCATACCAAAGTCATTGTGTCACCGTGAAGACCCCAAGATTTTCCCCATCGATGAGACCTTTCTTCATTGCTGAGACTTCTTCCTGAACTAAGCCTTTCAGCCAAGGGTCTCCCCGATAAACAATATGTATGGCTTGTCGGCCAAAGATCTCCATGTGGTAAGAGGTCACACCGAAGAAAAAAATGTGTAACCGTTCGGCAAGACTTCTGCGAGGTCACAGCGACCTGTACAAAACATAAGGCTACAAATTTGCTCGTCAGCTAGACATAGAATATGTCACACTGACTTGGCTCCAATAGAGGTTTCAGCCTGTGGGATTGAGACATATTTTTCCAAAAATCTCCCACTTGATGAAGATCACATAGGCACCTCCACACCACAACAAATCTATTGAAAATCATGGGCACTAAGGCCCATTGAACTGGCACACCACCTGAACTTGTTTGTGCTCACTAGCTTCATCAATGCATCTGCAACATTCTCTAGAGTATCAACCTTCCAAACTGACCTTTCCATCCTCCACCATATCTCGTACAAAGTGGTACTGTACATCTATATGTTTCATCCTAGCATGGAAAGTAGGATTCTTTGCCAGACAAATTGCACTCTGATTGTCACAAAAAATACTTATTTGCCCTGCATCAAAACCAATGTTAGAACACAAACGTTTTAACCAAACTGCTTCTTTACAAGCATGTGTAGCTTCCATGTATTCAGCCTCTGTAGTGGAATGACTACATCCTTCTGCTTACTCATCCAACTTATTGCACCACCATTCATCATGAAAGTATATCCATTGGTGGACCTCTTGCTGTCAATGTCCTCTGCCCAATCAGAATCCACATAGCCTTGAATACTGAGAGTCCTCTGTGATTCAACTAGGTTCCCATGGTAACACAAAGCAAAATATGAAGTGTCCTTCAAATATCTGAAAACTCTCTTTACAGCATCCCAATGTGTCCTTCCAGGATTAGCCATAAACTGACTAAGTACTCCCACTGTTTGGGAAATATCTAGCCTTGTACAGACCATTGCATACATGAGACTACCAAATGCACTAGCATAGGGTACACTGGTCATGTCCTCCATCTTAGTAGGAGATTTTGGACAATCTTCAACAGATAGCTTCGTTCCCTGCAAGACTTGAACAACTAGCTGCTTGCAATCATTCATGCAAAATCTCTCTAGAACAGTCTTGATATACTTACTCTGACTGAGCCAAAGTTTTCTACTATTCCTGTCCTTGGTTATCTCCATCCCCAGAATATACGACAATTGAGACTTAGATCAGAAATCATTAGCTTACTATTGCCTATGAACAACATATCATCAACATAATAATAAGAACGAAGCTTTGTTAGACACAATGATCAGATTTTGAGACAATACTTATTTACGGTACCACATTCTAGAAGACTTCTTTAACTTGCAAACCAGTTATTCTTTACCTTTTTCAACAAAGTGCTCAGGCTGGGACATATAGATTTCTTCTTCAAGATCACCATGAAGAAATGTCGTCTTCACATCCATCTGTTCGACCTCTAAGTCATACGCTGTTGCAAGTGACAAAAGAAATCTCGTAGATGTCAGCTTAGCTACAGGAGAAAAAAATTCCCCATAATCAATTCCCTCTACCTAGGAATAACCCTTCGCAACCAATCTTGCCTTGTACTTTTCCACACTACCATCCATACCAATCTTCTTTTTAAATACCCATTTGTAGCCAACAACTTTTCTGCCTTTAGGCAAGGGCACCAAACTCCAAGTGTCATTCTTTTCTAATGACGCCATTTCTTCGTTCATGGCTTCCAACCAAGAGTCTGAATCAGACATTTTAAATGCCTCCTTTATTGTCCTAGGCTCATCAGTGCTAGAAATTAAAGCATAGACACAAGTAGAATCTATCAAAGAGAACCCATACCTATCAGGTTGTTTTCTTTCATGGGTTGACCTCCTCACTTGCTGAGGCTGAGGTTCTTCTTCTTCTTCAGAAATTTTAGAACTGCTTGAGCTGTCCTCAATTTTAGGTACATTTTCAATTTTGAATTCCTCTTTATCTGGTGTAGGAGGAATTCTAACTACATCCTTATTGTTTTCTACTTTGTCTCTGACTGCAAATCCAAGGTAGGAAGGCTTCTGAACTGCACGAAAGATTACACTTCTACTGTATACAACCTTCTCTGTATCAGGATTCCAAAGCTTGTATCCTTTTATGCCAACACTATAGCCAATAAAAATACATTTGACAACCTTGTTCTCCAATTTAGATCTTTTATCATACGACACATGAGCATATGCCCCACAGCCAAAAAAATGAATATGTCTTAAGGAGGGCTTCTTACCAGACCACGCTTCCAAAGGTGTTTTCTCAACAAGAGTAGAATTTGGAGAACGATTAATCAAGTAACATGCAGTAGCAACAGCCTCAGGCCAGAACTTCTCCTCCAAGCCAACACTACTCAGCATACTTCATGCTCTCTCCATCACTGTCCTATTGAACCTTTCTACAACTCCATTTTGCTGTGGAGTATAAGGTGTAGTCTTATGCCTTTTAATCCCATGGTCTTTACAATACCTCTTGAAATCATCAGAACAAAATTCACCGCCATTATCAATCCTTAAGCATTTAATTTTTCTTCTAGTATGATTTTCTACAAGGTTCTTAAATTCCTTAAACTGACTGAACACTTCTGATTTACTTTTCAAAAAATAAACAAATGTTCTTCTCAAATAATCATCAATGAACGATACATAGTACCTTGAATTAGACAAAGAAGGAACATTCACTGGACCAAAAACATCAAAATGAATATAATCTAGGAAACTAGAAGATTTATGAGGATTGGAATAAAATGAAACACGGTGTTGTTTTCCATATATATAGTGTTCACAAAATTCAAGGTTACAATCTTCAAGCCCCTCAACCAGGTTTTTGTTCTTCAAGGTTTTTAAACCTTTCTCTCCAATGTGGCCTAGCCTATGATGCCAGAGCATAGTCTTTTCTGCTGGAAGTTTAACTTCCATAGAGTTTACACAATTAGGAACATTTCCCTCTTTTCCTCCATGAGTAGCCTTCTGTGACTTTATAGAGACATTGTTACATTGAATAACATGTGCATCCAGCTTGTACAAGGTACCAATTCGAGCACCCCTTGCTAGCACCATTGACCTCTAGTCATCTTGCAACCATTTCCAGAGAACGTGACTTGTACTCCAATATCATTGAGCTTACTATGAGAAAGTAAGTTTCGAGCCGGACCTGGTATATGCATTACATCATTAATTCCCTTCACTCTTCCATCAGGGAATTGAATTCTGACTCTTCCATGACCAACAATTTCCAAAGTTGAATCACTTTCCAAGTACACCTTTCCACCATCGTATTCTTCATACTTCATGAACCGTCTCTATGAGATGTCATGTGGAAAGATGCTCTAGAATCAATCAGCCAGACATCATCGATGCCTGTGTAGCCAAGGCTGCAATGAAGGCATCTCCATCATTGTGAGAAGAATCATTGTCGGAAGAATACTTCTTCTTCTTCTTCTTCTTCTCCTCTTTACAATCCTTTCAGACATGACCAGATTGCCCATAGTTCTGGCACTTCACCTTGGACTTCTTTCCAGGAGACTTTGATCTCCCCTCTGATTTCGATTTAGATTTCTTGTCCTTCTTCTTTCCTTTCTCTCTCAACCTTCCTCTAATAGCAAGGGCCTCCTTTGCCATCTCAAAAGATTTCCTTCTCATTTCTTCTAATAACAAAGAAGCAACAACATCTTCCATCTTGAAACTGGATGTTGTACTCCCAATAGCCATCACTAGGTGCTCCCATGAATCTGGCAAAGAACACAATATCAACATACATCGATCCTCTTCATCAATCTTCACACCAACTTATGTTAACTGTGTAATCAATATATTGAATGCATTCAAATGATTAGCTACAGAACCTCCTTCCTGCATTCTCAAAGTGTACAACTTCTTTCTCAGGAAAAGTTTATTCACCAAGGACTTCCCTTGATAAATAGATGCCAGTCTCTTCCACAAGGAAGATGCAGTCTTCTCTTCATGCACATTGAGAATAACGGAGTCTACCAAATAGAGCCTTATCAGCCCCTTAGACTTTCTATCTGCAAGGTCCCAATCTTCTTGCTTCATGCCTGTAGGTTTAGTTCCAAACACAGCAAGCCACAGATCACGATCCACTAAGAGATCCTCCATTTTGAGTTTCTACAACTCAAAATTGCTGCCATTGAACTTCTCTATTTCAATCTTTCCTGACGTGCTAGCCATCTCAATCTATAATTATAAATTGACAAACTTCTACAAGACTTCCACTGAATAGAAATTGACACAAAAAACCCAATGTACCCACAAGGATAACACAATTGGCCAAGCTTTGATACCACTTGTAAGGAAAGCTAGATGCAGAAGCAACTCTCCTAACGTCAAAACCTCAGGGAAGAATGCAGAGATACCTTTTAAATTTTATAATTATAGTCCAATTAAGATGCACTAGAAAGAGATTACTGAAACAGAGAAATAGACAAACACATATGAACACCAGATTTACGTGGGAAAACCCTTACGGGAGAAAACCCACCACACTAAGAGAAGTCACTTTGTATTACAGTAACAAAAAAAATTACATACAGAGTTCTGACTTATCTTTCTGATGTCATATTACAACAGCTTTCACAATGATCAAACTTTTACAGGAACCTTCAAGTTACAATCTTTACAGAATAGAAATCACTCTGATCATACAGTCACACAGCAATCCATTGATCCATCAAACCAGTCACAATTTTCAACTCCAGACTATATTCATGTCGCCCCTGTCTGTCGAGCTTCCTCTCAGAACTGCCACAACGAACTATCTTCCAACGGTTCCCATTCGTCTTCTCTGATTGGTCGACTACAAGCCACATAGGATAGTCTTCACACGGTCAAAAGGCTTCAACTGTGTTGGCATGTCGATGAGTGTCTCCTCGATGCCACAAGACCAGATTACACATTATCGCCAAGAGGTTACATCGATATCAAAAGTTGCACCGACTTTAGTTTTTCCTTTTGGCAAGACTATCACTCTTCAGTGAGACCACATATCAATATCCTAAGTCACACCAAAGAGTCATTCTGTCGGTAGGACATACCGCTCTCACCAAGACCTCACTCTGAGCCTTCAAGTTAATTCAAGTGCATCCACCAGTCGGCGAGACTCATCGCTTTCTCCAGGACTTCATACCGATTTCCTAAGTCATACCGAAACATTAGCATTTCCATCGGCACCCATCTATCACTAAGACATTCAACTGTTGCCAAGAGGTTTCACTGAGATCTCTTATGTTACTCCGAAGCCATCAACAGTCAGCAAGACTATCGTCCTTGGCTGAGAGTTCTTACTGAGGTCTCAAGTCATACCGAAAATAGAATTCCTCATCGCTAAGACAAACATCCATCACTAATACTTTACTCCGAGATCTTTATGTTATATTGAGCATCGAATGGTCGGCAAGACTTACCACTCTTGCTGAGAGTTCTTACCACAATCTCCAAGTTACCCCGAGACCATCGTTTGCCAAGAGTTATACCGAAGACCCCTCATCATTGACGAGACTCTCCATCGGTCACCGAGACTTCATACCGAAGTCATTGTGTCACCACGGAGACTCCAAGATTTTCCCCATGGGCGAGACCTTTCTTCATATCTGAGACTTCTTCTTGAACTAAGCCTTTCAGCCAAGGGTCTCCTCGATAAATGATATGTATGGCCTGTCGGCCAGAGATCTCCACATGGTAAGAGGTCACATCAAACACAACAGGTCACACCGAAGACACCAATGTGTAACTATTTGGCAAGACTTCTACAAGGTCACAATGACCTGTACAAAACATAAGGCTACAAATCTGCTTGTCGGCCAGACATAGAATATGTCACATCGACTTGGCTCCAATAGAGGTTTCAGCCTATGGGATTGAGACATATTTTTCCAACACCTCTCTCTCTCCATCCCTCTGAAGTATCCTTCCCTCTAAGGTCTCTCTCTCTCACTCACACACACACATGCACACTCTATCTCTCTCTATCATGTTCCTCTGACTCCCTCTCCCTCTCCATCTCCCTCTCACTCTCCACCTCCCTCTCTTCCTCTCTCTCTCCTAGGTCTCTTCCACTCCATCTCTTCCTCTTCAGTCCCTCTCTCGGGTCTCTCCCACTCCCTCCTCTCTCTCTTCCTCTCCCTCTCTTTCTTCTCTCATGTCTCTCTCTCTCTCTTAGTCACACTCTCCATCTCCCTCTCACACATACTCTATCTCTCTCTCTCTCTCTATCTCTTCATATCCCTCTTAGGTCTCTCTCCCCCTCTCTCTCTCTCCCCATCTCAAGTTACTTCTGAGGGAGAGAGATACTTGAGAGGGAGAGAGAGAGAGAGAGGCAATGGGAGACCTAAGAGGGAGAGAGGGAGATGGAGAGTGAGAGGGAGAGGGAGAGGGAGAGAGAGGGAGAGGAAGGAGGAAAGAAGGAGTGGGAGGGACAGAGAGAGAGAGAGAGAAAGAGAGAGAGAGAGAGAGAGAGAGAGAGAGAGAGAGAGAGAGAGAGAGAGAGTGTGTGTGTGTGTGTGAGTGTTAGAGATTGAGAGAGAGAGGGAGTGGGAGAGACCTGATAGAGAGAGACCTAAGAGGGAGAGAGACTTAAGAGGAAGAGATACTTCAAAGGGAGGGAGAGAGAGAGGGAGAGGGGAGATGGAGAGTGAGAGGGAGATGGAGAGGGAGAGAGAGAGGGAGAGGGAGTGGGAGGGACCTGAGATAGAGGGAGAGAGAGAGAGAGGATGTAGATAGAGGTAGAAAGATAGGTCCAGAGATCAAGAAGAGAGAGTGAGAAAGATAGGTATAAAGAGGTACAAAGAGAGAAGAAAGGAGGGAGGGTTCTAGGTCCAAAGTTTAAGGGGAGACATAGTGATATATAGAGAGGTAGAGAAAGGGACATAGAGATATGATGATTTATGAAGATTTTTTCATCTCTTTACTACCAAAAATATAAATATTTCATTATTCATTACTTTCTCTAAATTTTCAAGTATGTTCAAATGAGTGTTACAAAAAAATCATGAAAAGGAGACTTTGCATGCGAAAGTAGTGAGCATTTGATGTTTCAAAAATGAAATATGAAGTTAAATGATTATAATTATTTGTTTGTGTATAATATAGAAACACCACATAGTCCATTGCGTAGAGCTCTTGATCACCTTTCCAACGCCTGTAAAAAGTCAAAATTTTGATAAGAAACACAAAAGTTATGCCCATTTTACTAAAGAGGGTTTTTTAGGTCTTAAAACGGATATCTATTTTGTTTTTAAAAAAAATGGGTTCCCGATTTCCAAAACGAATATCTGTTTTGAAAAAAAAAATATTGGCTCAGGATTTGGTTTGGGATTTCCTGACTTGGAAACTCAACCCAAAAAATGTGTTTTGAAAATTTGCTTAGTTTTCTGAAGTTCGCCCTTGTGGCTGACGACTTTTTTTTATTTGAATTTCATCAAACAAAAAGGGTTTATAGAAAAAATTGTCAGCTTTCCACCATATAAGTTTTGCCTTATTTTGATTTTAATAAATAATTATTATTGATTTTCTACCTACATTACGTCTAAAGTCCTGATTGATACGTTGATTGAAAAAATTCTATAACTTTCAAACTACTTAACATTTTTTGAATCTACAAGATGCACTAAATTCTATGCTTTGCATACTATAGGATAAAAAAAATTGAATTTCATAATTTTTTTACCAAGTTATGGTGGTCAGACACAAATGTTTTAATAATTATGAAAAGTTCTAATAAAAAAATCATAACTAATTATTTACATGGAAAAAAATTACAAAAAAATCTGGCACATCTGATCATGTGTCCTCTACTTATATTGAAAAATTCAGAAAAAATAATAATTATTTTCTTGTACTTAGGGTGGTCAGACATACACCTGCTTCTTATCTTTTTTCCTGAAAATTTAGTACCACTGCATTGAAATTTTAAATTTTCTCAAAACAAATTTACTTTTTTCCAAAAAAGGACTAGTAGCCTAGAAACTACATTCAATTTTCTACAACTTTTGTTCTTACATATTTTTCAAATTATGTTAATAACCTATTCAAATTTTTATGTCAAGTTGCCTAACTTTGATTTTTGTATTTTCATCGCCACTTAGAGGCTTAGTTTGGACCCCCATGATCCTGCACTGACCCATATCCTAAACCTAATTGAATTCTTTCCCTAATTATACCCTAACTCTAATTGAACCTTGATTGAACCCTAACCATAAACTCAAGTCTTATTAAACCCCAACACAAAATGAACACAATTATTGAACTCTAACCCTAATTGAACACTTACCCTAAATTAGACTCTAAAAATATTCGTAATTAAACTCTAACCATAATTTAACCTTGACCCTAACCCTAATCCTAATTGAATTTTAACTGTAACTTTGAACATGATTTTAATCCTAACCCTAGTACTAACCCTTATGCTGATTGAATCCTAACTATAACCCTAACTCTAATTGAGTCCTAACCCTAATTGATCCCCAATCCTAACCCTTTAATTGAATACTAAACATAACTCTGATTATAACCCTATTTGAACCCCAATTTTAACCCTAACCCCAAGCTTTATCATAAAATAATAACACTAATTGAACCCTCATCTTAGCCCTAATTGATGCCTAACCCCAATTTTAATCCTAACCTTGTTTGTACCCTAACCCTAATTGAGCCTAGATTGAATTGTAACCCTAATTGTATTGTAAACATAATCCTAACTCTAACCCTAATTAAACTCTAAGCCTAATCCTAACTTTAATTGATGGTTTACCTATTTGAACACTAATGTAACCTAATCTTAAATTCTGACCATAATTATACCCTAATCCTAAACCTAATTGATCTCTATCCCTCATTATACTCTAACTCGAGCCCTAACTATAGCCCTAACCCTAATTAGACTCTAACCATAGTCCTAATTAAATTCAACCTTAATTGAACCCTAACCCTAAGCCTAATTGAACTCTAACCCTAAATTTTCATTAATTTAATCTTAACTCTTACACTAATTTAATCTTAACCCTAACATTAAACCTATTTCAACCATAACTATAACCCTAACCCCAAGATTTATCATAAAAACCTCACCCTAACCCTAATTGCATGCTAATGTAAATTAGCCCTAATTAAATCTTAACCCTAGTTGTTCCTTAACCCTGAATGAATCCTAACCATAAACGTAACCCTTATTAAACCCTAACCAAATAGATCCATAATTGAACCCTAATACTAACCCTAATTGAACACTATCCATAATTAGACTGTACCATAATTAGAATTAAAATCTAACCCTAATTTAACCCAAACCCTAATTGAACTCTAACCCTAACTCTAAACACTTGAACAAATACAATTTTTTTTTAATATTATTATGCATGTACATACAAATACATTTGATCTTTCCTATATGCACATGTTTAAATTTGAAAATAAATATATAGATTTAGGTTAGCATCCTAGAATTTATAAATATGTGCATGTTTAAACTCTTGACCAATAATATGTAGATAGTTCAAATGAATTTATATGTCCTTAAAATAATGATAAAATTTCAATAAACAACATTATACAAAATTCAATATGCATGCTTAACCTTTCACTCTAATATCTTATAAAAATATCACTTAAAATGTCTAAAATTCTAATGGAGTTGATAGAACGTGCATGTTCAAACCATTAATATTACCTATATCTATACGTATGAATATACATATACAATTTTTTCTCTAAACTTCCTATAGAGGGGCGTTGGAGTGCAATCTATATGATAAACCATATAGGAGGCTAATAGCTTAACCAAAATTAAAAGTATCCATGTTGCATGTGTTTGGAATCAATCTATATTTATGACTCATAACCAAGTAATAAAACCAATTATTAAACACTTTGAAAAGTGCATATTTGGTATTAAGGTTGTCATGGCTATTAGGTTTAGTTATCTAACCTAATAGTGATGAGAACGTAGCCATTTTATGTGAAAATTGTCTTGAAATATTTATTTTTGGTCTCTTTATTAGGCACACATACTTGTAGACAAGTCAACCTATAGGTTGTTGTACGTGAGTTGGAATGTATCTAGTGTTTACATTGAAAAGGGGAAAATTTGTTAGTATAGAATGTTCACTACAGATACTTGTCTGGTAACATAGAACTCAAGAGTTAGTTGTGTCTTTTGTGGGTGAACCTAGTTATGATATTAAACCTACAATCTTAATATAATTTTTCAGCATCGCTTGGCCTAGGTGGTAGTTGGGTGGAAAGAACAAGTTTGTGAATTCATAACTTATTGATTGAAAAACCATTTGGGTTGTAGAAATTACAAGTTGTTGGTGCTAAGTTTGCACTCCCTAACTCTTTGAATAGTAAATATATTATTCCTTGGACTCCTTCCACAATTATAACTTCAATTCCACCATTTTCCAATCTCATAGTGCATTTTCTTCTCATCTTCCCTCTAGTTTTGTTCATCAACGCAGATTACATCATGACTTTACTCCTCTCACTATACCAACATCCCATATACAAATTTTCTCATCCACCTCTCTTTCTCAACCCATTACTACTTCACCTATCATTCCCATAACTCTTAGCACTTATATCATTATTATTGCACATCCATTATATTCCTAGTTTTATCCCTATTGATACCATGTGGCTAGATTCCCAATTATACCGCTCATTCTCTCCTAGTATATTCGTCTGATTACATATCCTCATCAATTACCAAACCTTATTTTATTTATATTTTCATCCTTTTTTATCTACCTTACACCCAACCCAATTCCTATTTTGAACCACTTACATTCACCCATTCCATCATTTTTCAAAACTCCCTTGTTATAATGTGGGTAGTGCATGTCATAACTCACCAAAATGAATCACATTCAACCAAAATATAGTTTGAAACTATCAAATGAACTGCAATTATTTTATTTTCTTTTGCATTATAACTCCATGCTTATTGAGGACACTATACAATATAAGAGCAATACTTCTTCCTTTATTGGAAAATGTGGATATTGCAACCTTTATAATTCATTTCTTTTACAGCAAAAGAGAATATAAAATCTAAAGTATATCTTTTGGCATAGTATCCACTTAAATAACATATTCCTCCTCCAAAATAAAATCTCTTTCCTCATCCTAAACATAGGAAGTTCCAAGAATGCTTGTTTAGCTTATAGGACTACAAGAAAAACCTTCCCCTTAAAATATTTGTATGGAAATTAACTCCACATTGCTTCCAAAGAATAGTTTAAGTGAGATAAATCAGTAATATATCGTAAGTAGGAACTTGATCTGCACAATCTCATTTTTTTTTATTTCAACAAAACACTAAACTTCCAATATTACAATAATGTTTAAAAATGAAATGAACACCATGAAAATACATGAGACTTGATTTATTATAATTTTTTTTTATTTAATAATTTACATGCCCAAGAAATAGACCTTTCTCTTTTCCATTCTTTTTCATGGTACATCAAAATACTAGATTTCAATATAACAAACAAATTTTAAGAAATACAATGAATGACACTCAACTGAATAAGGCTTGCTCTCCACCCTACCGTAATGGCATCATGGAGCTTCATGGGCTCTAACCATACCCTCAAGCAAGGAAGTCTTTTAGCTCCAAGATGATGAATGGAGTCTTCAATATATATATATATTTCTTACAAAGGAATACGAATAACATAGCACCAAACTTCATGTATCTAGGTTCTCTACTCTCTATTTTCAACCATGATCCATACAACATGCCACCTTATTACAATAATAAATAAAGGGAAATGAAAGTAGGGAAAACTTATCTCTTTCCTTTAAGAGAGGGTATTAAACTCTTTATCCTTCTTTCCTCTCCAAGCCAAGCCATCTTGATCACTATTGAGCTCCCAAAAAGAGGTATCCTCTCCTCTTCTCATACCATCTCCATTAGAATTCTTTGAGAGGAGAAGTGGGTAACACCCCACTCATTATTCCTCCCAAACAATATAGAAGTTTCAAATTGTAACTCTTGAATGGGGAGGTGTGGAGTGTACTTTCCTTCATCAATGAGAGTCTTTTCCTCATTAAAGAGGGAAACATGCATTTGGACAACCCCTAAATCTTTCCACCCCATCCTTCCCTCAAAATTTGCTACTTTTCATTACGAGGACTTTTCAGGGGTCAAATCATGTCCCCAGGGCACTATTATATGCCCACTTGATGATCTGTTAGGATCTATGACAATTTCTTAGCAAATGTTAATTTATGCAAATGAGTAATAGAAAGTCTTAAGCTTAATTTTAAATGCTTTTAAAAAGACATTAACAATTAATACAATAATAGGAATATGAAAACATAAAAGAGAAGACAAAGACACAAATTGATAATAGATTTCACCAAATGGCTGTCTCTATGTCCCTCTCCAACGGAGTGACCGATCCTTGATTATGCTCCAAAAGTTGTTTACAAGGCACTTAAATCTGTTACAAAGCCTCCACCTATCTCCTCAGATGATAATGAAATTTAGAAAAGTCCCCCTCCATCAAGTAAAAAATATCTTGGCTTAAAGCCTCTCCGTGTACGAAGTTGAACACTTTAATTACAAGCTCTCAATTCCATCACCATTGTCCTCCAAAGGCTAAAATCCCCCCTTTAAATACAATTTAATATTCCATTTAGGGGTTTAACTAAAATATTTCCCAAATATTTCTATATCTTTGAAATTTGAGATCAAAAATATTTAAAATATGGCTTATATTCAATGAGCCATATTAAGCCCCTTAAAATCTTATTAAACTCTTAAAATTCTTTTAAAACTATTTTAATATCGACTTATTAGCATTTAACAGATCATTTTAATATATGGGGGAATCGACTTTTAATTCTATTTTAAATAAAATTGTTGTCATTTTTTGCTCAAACCCATGGCTTGGCACAATGGTAGGAGGTGTCGATTGGGAGAAGGGAGCTTGGCAGTTCAAACCACCTCCCCTCCAAATTCGCCTTTGATATGTATTAAATAGAATTTTCCATATCTTATATACCAAGGATCTCAGATGGTGTGTTGGTGGAGCTTAAAAGTAGCAATGAGGAGGTTCAAGGTTCAAACCTCCAAACCATATATTTAGATAAACAAACCCATGTGCGACCTGCACCCTACCATTGGGCCATGTGGCACTTTCTCATTTGCTTGTTTGTTGACACGTGTCAACATTCGATTGGCCAGAGTCAACTATACATGCCACCCTACCGACACATATACTTTCCACGTGTTGGAGCATCATTGGTCCACATCATCTATAGTCACTGTACTTGCCACGTTAACATGGTCAACCTTTTTTACCACTCAACTTTGATCGGCCATATCTTCTGCGTACGAGCTTTGTTTGATGTGATTTGAGTGGTGTTGAATTCATGTCGACAAGCTCTTCGACATGATTTTTTCAACGATTTTTTAGATGATCAATTTTTTGACCTAGAATATCCATCTGGAACCCCTGTTTTGATCGAACTTTGACCGAGCATAACTCGGGCATACAAAATCTTTTCAAGATGATTCAAGTTGCATTGGGTTCGTATCAGAGACCTCCATAACATGGTGCTGAATCTTGGAGCATTTGGAACAATTGAATTTTTGGTGAAAATATCCACCTAGATTAGTCCTCGCCATTGGAGAGCTTTTGGACCTCTAAAAGCTTGATTACACAAAAAGTAAATGAGGGTACAACTCCCTTACTTTTCCAACCTCCATCCATTTTTCTTTGCTAGGATTCATCCCTTTCAGTCCCACTCTGAGGTACTCAACAACTCCTCTTCATGAAGTTCTAACATTTCTGTCTAGGATGACATCTTCCCGCAACTCATTCATGTACTCAAGTGATAAATCATCAATATAAGGAACTTGAACATCACCCTCATTGTCTAGTATCATTGGAGGTTCATACAACTTAAAATTATCTACATTAACCACTGAGTAGATGTGCATATAAGGAGGTAGATTCAGGAAAAAATTATTAGTACCGATCTTTTGTAAGATCTCAAAGGGACCATACCTGATCAACTTGAGCTTCTTACCTTCTCCTTGTATTCTTTCTTTACTGATGTGTAACCAAACTCTATCACCAACTTGAAATTGATGATCAACATGATTCTTATCATCCCTGGCTTTATACTTTGTCTGGCTCTTCTCCCGCTATGCTTCAACTGCCTGATGGACTGCTTGGATCTTTTGGATGAA
>VDFB02000017.1:262974155-263138029 GCA_007258455.2 Sequoia sempervirens | reverse complement strand
CTCTAAGTCATACTGCAGTGACAAAAGAAATCTGATAGATGTCAGCTTAGCTACAGGAGAAAAAAATTCCCCATAATCAATTCCCTCTACCTAGGAATAACCCTTCGCAACCAATCTTGCCTTGTACTTTTCCACACTACCATCCATACCAATCTTCTTTTTAAATACCCATTTGCAGCCAACAACTTTTCTGCCTTTAGGCAAGGGCACCAAACTCCAAGTGTCATTCTTTTCTAATGACGCCATTTCTTCATTCATGGCTTCCAACCAAGAGTCTGAATCAGACATTTTAAATGCCTCCTTTATTGTCCTAGGCTCATCAGTGCTAGAAATTAAAGCATAGACACAAGTAGAATCTATCAAAGAGAACCCATACCTATCAGGTTGTTTTCTTTCATGGGTTGACCTTCTCACTTGCTGAGGCTGAGGTTCTTCTTCTTCTTCAGAAATTTCAAAACTGCTTGAGCTCTCCTCAATTTTAGGTACATTTTCAATTTTGAATTCCTCTTTATCTGGTGTAGGAGGAATTCTAACTACATCCTTATTGTTTTCTAACTTTGTCTCTGACTGCAAATCCAAGGTAGAAGGCTTCAACTCACGAAAGATTACACTTCTACTGTATACAACCTTCTCTGTATCAGGATTCCAAAGCTTGTATCCTTTTATGCCAACACTATAGCCAATAAAAATACATTTGACAACCTTGTTCTCCAATTTAGATCTTTTATCATACGACACATGAGCATATGCCCCACAGCCAAAAAAATGAATATGTCTTAAGGAGGGCTTCTTACCAGACCACGCTTCCAAAGGTGTTTTCTCAACAAGAGTAGAATTTGGAGAACGATTAATCAAGTAACATGCAGTAGCAACAGCCTCAGGCCAGAACTTCTCCTCCAAGCCAACACTACTCAGCATACTTCGTGCTCTCTCCATCACTGTCCTATTGAACCTTTCTACAACTCCATTTTGCTGTGGAGTATAAGGTGTAGTCTTATGCCTTTTAATCCCATGGTCTTTACAATACCTCTTGAAATCATCAGAACAAAATTCGCCGCCATTATCAGTCCTTAAGCATTTAATTTTTCTTCTAGTATGATTTTCTACAAGGTTTTTAAATTCATTAAACCGACTGAACACTTCTGATTTACTTTTCAAAAAATAAACAAATGTTCTTCTCAAATAATCATCAATGAATGATACATAGTACCTTGAATTAGACAAAGAAGGAACATTCACTGGACCAAAAACATCAAAATGAATATAATCTAGGAAACTAGAAGATTTATGAGGACTGGAATAAAATGAAACACGGTGTTGTTTTCCATATATATAGTGTTCACAAAATTCAAGGTTACAATCTTCAAGCCCCTCAACCAGGTATTTGTTCTTCAAGGTTTTTAAACCTTTCTCTCCAATGTGGCCTAGCCTATGATGCCAGAGCATAGTCTTTTCTGCTGGAAGTTTAACTTCCATAGAGTTTACACAATTAGGAACATTTCCCTCTTTTCCTCCATGAGTAGCCTTATGTGACTTTATAGAGACATTGTTACAGAATAACATGTGCATCCAACTTGTACAAGGTACCAATATGATCACCCCTTGCTAGCACCATTGAGCCTCTAGTCATCTTGCAACCATTTCTAGAGAACGTGACTTGCACTCCAATATCATTCAGCTTACTAACAAAAAGTAAGTTTCGAGCCAGACCTGGTATATGCATTACATCATTAATTCCCTTCACTCTTCCATCAGGGAATTGAATTCTGACTCTTCCATGACCAACAATTTCCAAAGTTGAATCACTTTCCAAGTACACCTTTCCACCATCGTATTCTTCATACTTCATGAACCAGTCTCTATGAGATGTCATGTGGAAAGATGCTCTAGAATCAATCAGCCAGACATCATCTGATGCCTGTGTAGCCAAGGCTGCAATGAAGGCATCTCCATCATTGTGAGAAGAATCATTGTCAGAAGAATACTTCTTCTTCTTCTTCTTCTCCTCTTTACAATCCTTTCAGACATGACCAGATTGCCCACAGTTCCGGCACTTCACCTTGGACTTCTTGCCAGGAGACTTTGATCTCCCCTCTGATTTTGATTTAGATTTCTTGTCCTTCTTCTTGCCTTTCTCTCTCGACCTTCCTCTAATAGCAAGGGCCTCCTTTGCCATCTCAAAAGATTTCCTTCTCATTTCTTCTAATAACAAAGAAGCAACAACATCTTCCATCTTGAAACTGGATGTTGTACTCCCAATAGCCATCACTAGGTGCTCCCATGAATCTGGCAAAGAACACAATATCAACATACATCGATCCTCTTCATCAATCTTCACACCAACAGATGTTAACTGTGCAATCAACATATTGAATGCATTCAAATGATCAGCTACAGAACCTCCTTCCTGCATTCTCAAAGTGTACAACTTCTTTCTCAGGAAAAGTTTATTCACCAAGGACTTCCCTTGATAAATAGATGCCAGTCTCTTCCACAAGGAAGATGCAGTCTTCTCTTCATGCACATTGAGAATAACAGAGTCTGCCAAATAGAGCCTTATCATCCCCTTAGACTTTCTATCTGCAAGGTCCCAATCTTCTTGCTTCATGCCTGTAGGTTTAGTTCCAAACACAGCAAGCCACAGATCACGATCCACTAAGAGATCCTCCATTTTGAGTTTCTACAACTCAAAATTGCTGCCATTGAACTTCTCTATTTCAATCTTTCCTGACGTGCTAGCCATCTCAATCTATAATTATAAATTGACAAACTTCTACAAGACTTCCACTGAATAGAAATTGACACAAAAAACCCAATGTACCCACAAGGATAACACAATTGGCCAAGCTCTGATACCACTTGTAAGGAAAGCTAGATGCAGAAGCAACTCTCCTAACGTCAAAACCTCAGGGAAGAATGCAGAGATACCTTTTAAATTTTATAATTACAGTCCAATTAAGATGCACTAGAAAGAGATTACTGAAACAGAGAAATAGACAAACACATATGAACACCAGATTTACGTGGGAAAACCCACCACACTAAGAGAAGTCACTTTGTATTATAGTAACAAAAAAAATTACATACAGAGTTCTGACTTATCTTTCTGATGTCATATTACAATAGCTTTCACAATGACCAAACTTTTACAGGAACCTTCAAGTTACAATCTTTACAGAATAGAAATCACTCTGATCATACAGTCACACAGCAATCCATTGATCCATCGAACCAGTCACAATTTGCAACTCTAGACTATATTCATGTCGCCCCTATCTGTCGAGCTTCCTCTCAAAACTGCCACAACGAACTATCTTCCAACGGTTCCCATTCGTCTTCTCTGATTGGTCGACTACAAGCCACATAGGATAGTCTTCACATGGTCAAAAAGCTTCAACTGTGTTGGCATGTCGATGAGACACAAGAAGTGTCTCCCTGATGCCACAAGACCAGATTACACATTATCACCAAGAGTCGTCTCCATCGACAAGAGGTTACATCGATATCAAAAGTTGCACCGACTTTAGTTTTTCCTTTTGGCAAGACTATCACTCTTCGGTGAGACCACATATCGATATCCTAAGTCACACCGAAGAGTCATTTTGTCGGTAGGACATACCGCTCTCACCAAGACCTCACGCTGAGCCTTCAAGTTAATTTGAGTGCATCCACCAGTCGGCGAGACTCATCGCTTTCTCCAGGACTTCATACCGAGTTCCTAAGTCATACCGAAACATTAGCATTTCCATCGGCACCCATCTATCACTAAGACATTCAACTGTCGCCAAGAGGTTTCACTGAGATCTCTTATGTTACTCCGAAGCCATCAACAGTCAGCAAGACTATCGTCCTTCGCTAAGAGTTCTTACTGAGGTCTCAAGTCATACCGAAAATAGAATTCCTCATCGCTAAGACAAACATCCATCACTAAGACTTTACTCCGAGATATTTATGTTATATCGAGCATCGAACGGTCGGCAAGACTTACCACTCTCGCTGAGAGTTCTTACCGCAATCTCCAAGTTACCCCGAGACCATCGTTCGCCAAGAGTTATACCGAAGACCCCTCATCATTGACGAGACTCTCCATCGGTCACTGAGACTTCATACCGAAGTCATTGTGTCACCATGGAGACTCCAAGATTTTCCCCATGGGCGAGACCTTTCTTCATATATGAGACTTCTTCTTGAACTAAGCCTTTCGGCCAAGGGTCTCCCTGATAAACGATATGTATGGCCTATCGGCCAGAGATCTCCACGTGGTAAGAGGTCACATCAAACACAACAGGTCACACTGAAGACACCAATGTGTAACTATTTGGAAAGACTTCTACAAGGTCACAATGGCCTGTACAAAACATAAGGCTACAAATCTGCTTGTCGGCCAGACATAGAATATGTCACACCGACTTGGCTCCAATAGAGGTTTCAGCCTATGGGATTGAGACATATTTTTCCAACACCTCTCTCTCTCCATCCCTTTGAAGTATCCTTCCCTCTAAGGTCTCTCTCTCTCACTCACACACACACATGCACACTCTATCTCTCTCTATCATGTTCCTCTGACTCCCTCTCCATCTCCCTCTCACTCTCCACCTCCCTCTCTTCCTCTCTCTCTCTCCCCCTCCCTTTGAAGTCTCTCTCATTCTTAAGTCTCTCTCTCCTAGGTCTCTTCCACTCCATCTCTTCCTCTTCAGTCCCTCTCTCAGGTCTCTCCCACTCCCTCCTCTCTCTCTTCCTCTCCCTCTCTTTCTTCTCTCATGTCTCTCTCTCTCTCTTAGTCACACTCTCCATCTCCCTCTCACACATACTCTATATCTCTCTATCTCTCTCATATCCCTCTTAGGTCTCTCTCCCCCTCTCTCTCTCTCCCCTCTCAAGTTACTTCTGAGGGAGAGAGAGATAGAGGGAGGGAGGGAGAGAGATACTTGAGAGGAGAGAGAGAGTTTTATCTAGTTAGGGTGGGAAGGAGAACCTAAGAGAGAGAGCCATCTAGTTAGGGTGGAAAGGAGACCTGAGAGAGAGAGGAGCAGGTGAGAGAGAGAGAGGAAATGGGAGACCCAAGAGGGAGAGGGAGGAGATGAGAGGAGGAGAGGAGAGGAGAGGAAGAGAGGAAAGAGATGAGGAGGAGACATATATAGATAGATAGATAGAGATGAGAGATATATATATATAGAGAGAGAGAGAGAGAGAGAGAGAGAGAGAGTGGGAGAGAGAGAGTGTGTGTGAGTGTTAGTTAGAGATTGAGAGAGAGAGGGAGTGGGAGAGACCTGATAGAGAGAGACCTAAGAGGGAGAGAGACTTAAGAGGAAGAGGTACTTCAAAGGGAGGGAGAGAGAGAGGGAGAGGGAGTGGGAGGGACCTGAGATAGAGGGAGAGAGAGAGAGAGATAGGATGTAGATAGAAGTAGAAAGATAGGTCCAGAGATCAAGAAGAGAGAGTGAGAAAGATAGGTATAAAGAGGTACAAAGAGAGAAGAAAGGAGGGAGGGTTCTAGGTCCAAAGTTTAAGGGGAGACATAGTGATATATAGAGAGGTAGAGAAAGGGACATAGAGATATGATGATTTATGAAGATTTTTTCATCTCTTTACTACCAAAAATATAAATATTTCATTATTCATTACTTTCTCTAAATTTTCAAGTATGTTCAAATGAGTGTTACAAAAAAATCATGAAAAGGAGACTTTGCATGCGAAAGTAGTGAGCATTTGATGTTTCAAAAATGAAATATGAAGTTAAATGATTATAATTATTTGTTTGTGTATAATATAGAAACACCACATAGTCCATTGCGTAGAGCTCTTGATCACCTTTCCAACGCCTGTAAAAAGTCAAAATTTTGATAAGAAACACAAAAGTTATGCCCATTTTACTAAAGAGGGTTTTTTAGGTCTTAAAACGGATATCTATTTTGTTTTTAAAAAAAATGGGTTCCCGATTTCCAAAACGAATATCTGTTTTGAAAAAAAAAAAATATTGGCTCAGGATTTGGTTTGGGATTTCCTGACTTGGAAACTCAACCCAAAAAATGTGTTTTGAAAATTTGCTTAGTTTTCTGAAGTTCGCCCTTGTGGCTGACGACTTTTTTTTATCTGAATTTCATCAAACAAAAAGGGTTTATAGAAAAAATTGTCAGCTTTCCACCATATAAGTTTTGCCTTATTTTGATTTTAATAAATAATTATTATTGATTTTCTACCTACATTACGTCTAAAGTCCTAATTGATACGTTGATTGAAAAAATTCTATAACTTTCAAACTACTTAACATTTTTTGAATCTACAAGATGCACCAAATTCTATGCTTTGCATACTATAGGATAAAAAAAATTGAATTTCATAATTTTTTTACCAAGTTATGGTGGTCAGACACAAATGTTTTAATAATTATGAAAAGTTCTAATAAAAAAATCATAACTAATTATTTACATGGAAAAAAATTACAAAAAAATCTGGCACATCTGATCATGTGTCCTCTACTTATATTGAAAAATTCAGAAAAAATAATAATTATTTTCTTGTACTTAGGGTGGTCAGACATACACCTGCTTCTTATCTTTTTTCCTGAAAATTTAGTACCACTGCATTGAAATTTTAAATTTTCTCAAAACAAATTTACTTTTTTCCAAAAAAGGACTAGTAGCCTAGAAACTACATTCAATTTTCTACAACTTTTGTTCTTACATATTTTTCAAATTATGTTAATAACCTATTCAAATTTTTATGTCAAGTTGCCTAACTTTGATTTTTGTATTTTCATCGCCACTTAGAGGCCTAGTTTGGACCCCCATGATCCTCCACTGACCCATATCCTAAACCTAATTGAATTCTTTCCCTAATTATACCCTAACTCTAATTGAACCTTGATTGAACCCTAACCATAAACTCAAGTCTTATTAAACCCCAACACAAAATGAACACAATTATTGAACTCTAACCCTAATTGAACACTTACCCTAAATTAGACTCTAAAAATATTCGTAATTAAACTCTAACCATAATTTAACCTTGACCCTAACCCTAATCCTAATTGAATTTTAACTGTAACTTTGAACATGATTTTAATCCTAACCCTAGTACTAACCCTTATGCTGATTGAATCCTAACTATAACCCTAACTCTAATTGAGTCCTAACCCTAATTGATCCCCAATCCTAACCCTTTAATTGAATACTAAACATAACTCTGATTATAACCCTATTTGAACCCCAATTTTAACCCTAACCCCAAGCTTTATCATAAAATAATAACACTAATTGAACCCTCATCTTAGCCCTAATTGATGCCTAACCCCAATTTTAATCCTAACCTTGTTTGTACCCTAACCCTAATTGAGCCTAGATTGAATTGTAACCCTAATTGTATTGTAAACATAATCCTAACTCTAACCCTAATTAAACTCTAAGCCTAATCCTAACTTTAATTGATGGTTTACCTATTTGAACACTAATGTAACCTAATCTTAAATTCTGACCATAATTATACCCTAATCCTAAACCTAATTGGTCTCTATCCCTCATTATACTCTAACTCGAGCCCTAACTATAGCCCTAACCCTAATTAGACTCTAACCACAGTCCTAATTAAATTCAACCTTAATTGAACCCTAACCCTAAGCCTAATTGAACTCTAAACCTAAATTTTCATTAATTTAATCTTAACTCTTACACTAATTTAATCTTAACCCTAACATTAAACCTATTTCAACCATAACTATAACCCTAACCCCAAGATTTATCATAAAAACCTCACCCTAACCCTAATTGCATGCTAATGTAAATTAGCCCTAATTAAATCTTAACCCTAGTTGTTCCTTAACCCTGAATGAATCCTAACCATAAACGTAACCCTTATTAAACCCTAACCAAATAGATCCATAATTGAACCCTAATACTAACCCTAATTGAACACTATCCATAATTAGACTGTACCATAATTAGAATTAAAATCTAACCCTAATTTAACCCAAACCCTAATTGAACTCTAACCCTAACTCTAAACACTTGAACAAATACAATTTTTTTTTAATATTATTATGCATGTACATACAAATACATTTGATCTTTCCTATATGCACATGTTTAAATTTGAAAATAAATATATAGATTTAGGTTAGCATCCTAGAATTTATAAATATGTGCATGTTTAAACTCTTGACCAATAATATGTAGATAGTTCAAATGAATTTATATGTCCTTAAAATAATGATAAAATTTCAATAAACAACATTATACAAAATTCAATATGCATGCTTAACCTTTCACTCTAATATCTTATAAAAATATCACTTAAAATGTCTAAAATTCTAATGGAGTTGATAGAACGTGCATGTTCAAACCATTAATATTACCTATATCTATACGTATGAATATACATATACAATTTTTTCTCTAAACTTCCTATAGAGGGGCGTTGGAGTGCAATCTATATGATAAACCATATAGGAGGCTAATAGCTTAACCAAAATTAAAAGTATCCATGTTGCATGTGTTTGGAATCAATCTATATTTATGACTCATAACCAAGTAATAAAACCAATTATTAAACACTTTGAAAAGTGCATATTTGGTATTAAGGTTGTCATGGCTATTAGGTTTAGTTATCTAACCTAATAGTGATGAGAACCTAGCCATTTTATGTGAAAATTGTCTTGAAATATTTATTTTTGGTCTCTTTATTAGGCACACATACTTGTAGACAAGTCAACCTATAGGTTGTTGTACGTGAGTTGGAATGTATCTAGTGTTTACATTGAAAAGGGGAAAATTTGTTAGTATAGAATGTTCACTACAGATACTTGTCTGGTAACATAGAACTCAAGAGTTAGTTGTGTCTTTTGTGGGTGAACCTAGTTATGATATTAAACCTACAATCTTAATATAATTTTTCAGCATCGCTTGGCCTAGGTGGTAGTTGGGTGGAAAGAACAAGTTTGTGAATTCATAACTTATTGATTGAAAAACCATTTGGGTTGTAGAAATTACAAGTTGTTGGTGCTAAGTTTGCATTCCCTAACTCTTCGACTAGTAAATATATTATTCCTTGGACTCCTTCCACAATTATAACTTCAATTCCACCATTTTCCAATCTCATAGTGCATTTTCTTCTCATCTTCCCTCTAGTTTTGTTCATCAACACAGATTACATCATGACTTTACTCCTCTCACTATACCAACATCCCATATACAAATTTTCTCATCCACCTCTCTTTCTCAACCCATTACTACTTCACCTATCATTCCCATAACTCTTAGCACTTATATCATTATTATTGCACATCCATTATATTCCTAGTTTTATCCCTATTGATACCATGTGGCTAGATTCCCAATTATACCGCTCATTCTCTCCTAGTATATTCGTCTGATTACATATCCTCATCAATTACCAAACCTTATTTTATTTATATTTTCATCCTTTTTTATCTACCTTACACCCAACCCAATTCCTATTTTGAACCACTTACATTCACCCATTCCATCGTTTTTCAAAACTCCCTTGTTATAATGTGGGTAGTGCATGTCATAACTCACCAAAATGAATCACATTCAACCAAAATATAGTTTGAAACTATCAAATGAACTGCAATTATTTTATTTTCTTTTGCATTATAACTCCATGCTTATTGAGGACACTATACAATATAAGAGCAATACTTCTTCCTTTATTGGAAAATGTGGATATTGCAACCTTTATAATTCATTTATTTTACAACAAAAGAGAATATAAAATCTAAAGTATATCTTTTGGCATAGTATCCACTTAAATAACATATTCCTCCTCCAAAATAAAATCTCTTTCCTCATCCTAAACATAGGAAGTTCCAAGAACAGCTTATAGGACTACAAGAAAAACCTTCCCCTTAAAAGATTTGTATGGAAATTAACTCCACATTGCTTCCAAAGAATAGTTTAAGTGAGATAAATCAGTAATATATCGTAAGTAGGAACTTGATTTGCACAATCTCATTTTTTTTTATTTCAACAAAACACTAAACTTCCAATATTACAATAATGTTTAAAAATGAAATGAACACCATGAAAATACATGAGACTTGATTTATTATAATTTTTTTTTTTTAATAATTTACATGCCCAAGAAATAGACCTTTCTCTTTTCCATTCTTTTTCATGGTACAACAAAATACTAGATTTCCATATAACAAACAAATTTTAAGAAATACAATGAATGACACTCAATTGAATAAGGCTTGCTCTCCACCCTACCATAATGGCATCATGGAGCTTCATGGGCTCTAACCATACCCTCAAGCAAGGAAGTCTTTTAGCTCCAAGATGATGAATGGAGTCTTCAATATATATATATATTTCTTACAAAGGAATACAAATAACATAGCACCAAACTTCATGTATCTAGGTTCTCTACTCTCTATTTTCAACCATGATCCATACAACATGCCACCTTATTACAATAATAAATAAAGGGAAATGAAAGTAGGGAAAACTTATCTCTTTCCTTTAAGAGAGGGTATTAAACTCTTTATCCTTCTTTCCTCTCCAAGCCAAGCCATCTTGATCACTATTGAGCTCCCAAAAAGAGGTATCCTCTCCTCTTCTCATACCATCTCCATTAGAATTCTTTGAGAGGAGAAGTGGGTAACACCCCACTCATTATTCCTCCCAAACAATATAGAAGTTTCAAATTGTAACTCTTGAATGGGGAGGTGTGGAGTGTACTTTCCTTCATCAATGAGAGTCTTTTCCTCATTAAAGAGGGAAACATGCATTTGGACAACCCCTAAATCTTTCCACCCCATCCTTCCCTCAAAATTTGCCACTTTTCATTACGAGGACTTTTCAGGGGTCAAATCATGTCCCCAGGGCACTATTATATGCCCACTTGATGATCTGTTAGGATCTATGACAATTTCTTAGCAAATGTTAATTTATGTAAATGAGTAATAGAAAGTCTTAAGCTTAATTTTAAATGCTTTTAAAAAGACATTAACATTTAATACAATAATAGGAATATGAAAACATAAAAGAGAAGACAAAGACACAAATTGATAATAGAGTTCACCAAATGGCTGTCTCTATGTCCCTCTCCAACGGAGTGACCGATCCTTGATTATGCTCCAAAAGTTGTTTACAAGGCACTTAAATCTATTACAAAGCCTCCACCTGTCTCCTCAGATGATAATGAAATTTAGAAAAGTCCCCCTCCTTCAAGTAAAAAATATCTTGGCTTAAAGCCTCTCCGTGTACGAAGTTGAACACTTTAATTACAAGCTCTCAATTCCATCACTATTGTCCTCCAAAGGCTAAAATCCCCCCTTTAAATACAATTTAATATTCCATTTAGGGGTTTAACTAAAATATTTCCCAAATATTTCTATATCTTTGAAATTTGAGATCAAAAATATTTAAAATATGGCTTATATTCAATGAGCCATATTAAGCCCCTTAAAATCTTATTAAACTCTTAAAATTCTTTTAAAACTATTTTAATATCGACTTATTAGCATTTAACAGATCATTTTAATATATGGGGGAATCGACTTTTAATTCTATTTTAAATAAAATTGTTGTCATTTTTTGCTCAAACCCATGGCTTGGCACAATGGTAGGAGGTGTCGATTGGGAGAAGGGAGCTTGGCAGTTCAAACCACCTCCCCTCCAAATTCGCCTTTGATATGTATTAAATAGAATTTTCCATATCTTATATACCAAGGATCTCAGATGGTGTGTTGGTGGAGCTTAAAAGTAGCAATGAGGAGGTTCAAGGTTCAAACCTCCAAACCATATATTTAGATAAACAAACCCATGTGCGACCTGCACCCTACCATTGGGCCATGTGGCACTTTCTCATTTGCTTGTTTGTTGACACGTGTCAACATTCGATTGGCCAGAGTCAACTATACATGCCACCCTACCGACACATATACTTTCCACGTGTTGGAGCATCATTGGTCCACATCATCTATAGTCACTGTACTTGCCACGTTAACATGGTCAACCTTTTTTACCACTCAACTTTGATCGGCCATATCTTCTGCGTACGAGCTTTGTTTGATGTGATTTGAGTGGTGTTGAATTCATGTCGACAAGCTCTTCGACATGATTTTTTCAACGATTTTTTAGATGATCAATTTTTTGACCTAGAATATCCATCTGGAACCCCTGTTTTGATCGAACTTTGACCGAGCATAACTCGGGCATACAAAATCTTTTCAAGATGATTCAAGTTGCATTGGGTTCGTATCAGAGACCTCCATAACATGGTGCTGAATCTTGGAGCATTTGGAACAATTGAATTTTTGGTGAAAATATCCACCTAGATTAGTCCTCGCCATTGGAGAGCTTTTGGACCTCTAAAAGCTTGATTACACAAAAAGTAAATGAGGGTACAACTCCCTTACTTTTCCAACCTCCATCCATTTTTCTTTGCTAGGATTCATCCCTTTCAGTCCCACTCTGAGGTACTCAACAACTCCTCTTCATGAAGTTCTAACATTTCTGTCTAGGATGACATCTTCCCGCAACTCATTCATGTACTCAAGTGATAAATCATCAATATAAGGAACTTGAACATCACCCTCATTGTCTAGTATCATTGGAGGTTCATACAACTTAAAATTATCTACATTAACCACTGAGTAGATGTGCATATAAGGAGGTAGATTCAGGAAAAAATTATTAGTACCGATCTTTTGTAAGATCTCAAAGGGACCATACCTGATCAACTTGAGCTTCTTACCTTCTCCTTGCATTCTTTCTTTACTGATGTGTAACCAAACTCTATCACCAACTTGAAATTGATGATCAACATGATTCTTATCATGCCTGGCTTTATACTTTGTCTGGCTCTTCTCCCACTGTGCTTCAACTGCCTGATGGACTGCTTGGATCTTTTGGATGAACTTCAAGGCCTTTTCTGCATCATGATGTCCATCTTTAACATCTTCCTTCCTAAAAGAAAAATCCATAGGTGTCCTTGGTAGATAACTGAAACAAGTCTCAAAAGGAGATCTTCAAGTAGAAGAGTGTATTGCATGGTTGTAAGCATGATGCACATAATGTAGACTCTCATCCCACAACTTAGGATGCTTATTGCAGTAACCTCTAAGAAGACACACAACTATTCTATTTACTACCTTTGTCTTTCCATCAGTCTGCGGATGGAAAGTTGTACTCTTCTTCAGTCCAGTGTCCATGAGTTCCCACAATGCTGACCAAAATTCCCCCAAGAATTGAGAATTTCTTGATCCGATACAATAGAAGTAAGAAGCCCAAAATGAACCCATAAAAATTGAAAGTACAAATATGTTGTTAGTTCAACTATGACCTATTTTTTACAAGGTATTAGAATGCATATTTTATTGAACCTATTCACTACCACAAACTGATAATCATGTCCCTTCCTAGACATGGGTAGTCCCCTAACAAAGTCCATAGAAACACTTTCCCATGGACGGGATGGTACATGAAGAGGTGTGTACAATCCTAATTTCCTATTGCTAGGCTTGCTTGTTGCACACATTACACATCCTCTAATGTACTTGGATATAGTTTCTTGCATTCGAGGCCAATAACTGTGATTAGGAATTTCGGATTAACAGATTAATATAGATTGAAATTAGTAACATTAAAGTCCTAATCAACTACGAAGAACAATGAAAGCATAAAAAATAAAAATGAAACAATTATACCAATTTATGCACCCATTGAATGACCTTTGTAGCTCTTCTCCATTTTGCTTTATGTGATGATAGCCCCCAGATTTTAATCTGCAACAACAAGCCTAAGACTATGCTAGCAAAACTTAGAAGAAAATTTTATCTCAACAACACAACAATATACAAATTCTCAAAATGATAAATAGAAACGCTATTTATAGAGGGCCTGATGGAGAATGGACGGTCAAGACCAATTGATTTTTATTTCAATCAATGGCCACAATTAATCGAGATGGGATGTGATAAGATTGAAAGTGAAAGAGCAGTGAAAGAGCAAGAGGAAATTGAACGATTTTTCGACAAAATCAATTAGTTCACAGAGGAAAGTGAATAATTAAACAATGGCAACACTATTTAATTATAGAGGAAAAAGACAAACTTATTTTTTGAATTAAATAGTAATTTAATTCAAAATAAGTGAGAGGGAAAGTCCATTTGGAAAATCATTTAAATAAATATTATTTATTTAATTATGGAGAAAGATAAGTGAATAATTAAATAATTAGAATTAATTATTTAATTATAGTAGACAAAGTGGTGATAATTAAATAAATTAGATTTATTTAATTATAAGGGACATGAACCTTAGTGAAATAATTAAATAATATTTAATTAAACAAAGGTTGAGGTGAAATGATGGAAAGATTCAATTAAATAATTAAAATTACTTAATTAATAGGAGAGTGATGACATTAGAAAATAAATTTTAGGTGTCTACATTTGCCCTTGTTTGATATAATGTAGTTTATCACATTATGTCAAAGAAAAAGATATGCCCCAATGAAAGTAGGATGAAGAAGAATGAAGAGGAGGTAGTGGTATGCCTAAAAAAATTAGGTGGATATTTTCCTTACTTGGCCATAGAAACTTACTTTATCACCATCACCTCTATAGTTATTTTTTCATTCACAAAATAGGAAGGATAAAATATTATTTATATTATTACATGCTTTGTATTCTCATGACCTACTTCTATAAAGATTTTGCATAAAAAACACTGAATGGACATAAAAATATCTTCACTTGTGATGCTTCATAACCTTGTTGCTACACATAAGTTTGTCCTCTAATTCTCAAGCCAAAATTAAATCACTTGTATTAGAGAGTAAATAATAAACCTTGTGATGCATGTCATTAGACACATCTATCCAAGTTCAAATAATCATAATGTTTTCTTTTTCTTCATGGCACTAGTTAGAAGAAGGAAGCATAGAGAAAAATAACCTCCAAAGAGATATGGTTTTTATCATCCTCTCTCAATGAAATAAAATCTTCATCAACCTATCTAGATGAATGAAATTATAATCATTTGGTGAATCAATCACATCCCTAGTGATGATACTTGCTACCATGTGCTCCAAAGTCCTAGGGTTTGAGTTTTGATATCACTTTGACATGAATTCCTTACAACATTTCACTACACCATTTGATCTCAACTTATTTTCCTAAGAGGTATCAAATATCCTTGGGAGATAATTAAATGTGAACACCTGAAGGAACCTCAACACTAACCAACAACACACTACACATTAAAAAGTTAGTGGCTATCATTAACATCCAACACATAAGGAAAATTTAAGAGTATTAGGCTCCCTAGCCAAGCAATGACACATTTAATAGTCCAACACACATACTTTCTAATTGCAAGCTGGACAACACCTAGGCAATATACTCAGTTGGATTATATGTAACCATCATCACTTGTCAACTATCAATTGATTGCAATATTAGATTTTAATAATACTAAATTAAAAAAAATAAAATAAGTAAATTTATTTATATATTTTTATTATGAACACTCTTTTATATCTCCTAGAATGAATTTAAAATTTGAACTGCATAGTATGGATAAGAGAAGTGACATCCCCAATGAGTGATTTGCAAAAATTATGTCCTCCATGATAAATTATGTAGGAACATTTGATTGTTTGTACCCAATTCATATTTACAAAAGGATAGCCTTTGTATATTATAACTCACATTAGACAATATACATGTACACATCAAAATTTTATGATTCTCATTAAGGCTACAAGAACATGAAGCATTTAGAACTTCACTTTGATGGTCAAGATTTTAGTTTCACAACATTAAACTAGTACTATCTTATATATTAACACCATTAAATCACTTCTCAATATAATTAAATACAATATTTTACAATACCATTTAATGGGCCACTTCATTTGATAACACTATATTAGATCAAAGTTATCATAACTATCTACTACTTGGTATTTTATCTTTTGTGTATAGAGATTAGCTTCTCTCAACAAGGACACAAAGGTTCAATAACACCCTCACCTTTTAGCATAAGAATATAAGGGCACAACCCATTCGGAATATGCAAGCATGGATAGTTAGGACCACAATTTAGACTATTACCATGTTAGCACACTCTAGACCTTCATAGGTTCCTAAATAGAAGTATGACAACTTTAGATCTTCATTGATTCATGGGATTTGTTAAAAAATTGTGGCTTCACATCTATAAGTCATTAATAGGAAAATAAATCACCAAACTAAACACTGCATACAATCAATCCCACATTTTATGTTGGCACCTCTAGTTTTTTACCAGCATAATAAGGACACAACAAGGACACCACTCTATAAGAAAGGATGAAATATATAGGAATAACCACATAATAGTTCTACATTATAATGGGTTTTATCAAATTTAGATGTTCATATATGCATTAAAAATAATGGAAACCATTGTTTCATGAGAAATGGAAAATTATACGTGTGCAATTTCATGCAACTTGCACTTCTATAAATCAATTCAACATCAACACCTTCCATATCACAATATTCTCTTGCACAACCATTTTGCATCAAGATGCATCACAAAATAATGAAGTATTTCGGTAGAATGGATTCACACATATTTGAACAAGTATATATTCCAACAAATTCACACATCAAAGCATACGTGATCTACACATCTACTCTCTTCAATCATGGCAAGAAACTTTAGGAGTATGCATTAATTTTAACAATAACATTTCTAACTCCTACACTAATATCTCCACATTATATGTGACCTATACATGGAAAATATATGAATCTTAAATAATATATTTAATTCAACTCCATACACATCGCACACTTGGTTGCATCTACTCCACATATTCATGTTGGCCAACTAGTCATATATAAATCCAATAATTATTGTAGATGCTTGAAATTAACACATCATCATTTCAACTCATCAATCATTATTTCCTTTATAATTAATCATTTATATTTTATTAATTATCTAAATTCTCCTTCTAAAATTAATTAAATAATATGTATTATTTAATTAACTAAACCACTATTCATCACTATTCATTCAATCTCTTCTCTTTCATTCAATCCATCAAATTCCCTTTTTATATAGTCCACCTTATATAATAAATCCAAATATTTGTTTACCTAAGTGTTGGCGGATGGACAGTGCTCCCCTCGAGATTCGTGACATGGCTTAATCACCTCTCATGGATCCGTTAACTCTAACAGTTGTATCAGAAATTAATAGGTCGATATTTTGGTGCAACGACAACTGTGGGGCCAACAATTTGTATCAGAGCCAAAGGTGCTAGGTTCGAATCCCCTCGGGTAACGTTGAGGGGGAAATTATTGGCAGATGGTCAATGCTCCCCTCGAGATTTGTCACATGGCTTAACTGCCTCCCATGGATTCGTTAACACTGATGGTTGTATCAGGCATTAATAGGTCGATATTTTGGTGAAATGACAATCATGGGGCCAACACTAAGTTCATCTCACCCCATCCAAAAATTAAATAAATAACAATATAACTTAATTTATCTATTTTGTGCACTTTTCATTAACCAACTAAGATGACTTTATTAGGTCCCTAATCATTTTTCATATGTATAATAATTATTATTCACAATTTTATTACATCAAGTCCCCAAGTGGGTACACATGTCATACCACTTTTACACTTGTGGTACTTGAGGTATGGGGGAGATCTTCACATCCCTTTAAAAAGTTACTTTTTAAATTCTTACCATCCATTTTATCCAATACATATCTATCACTCTTGATTCTCCTTGGGAGAACCTTTGACATCCATTTCTAGCATGAAATGTGTCCTCTCATCATGCCCCCAATCATCTTAATTTACAATATCTCTTGATCTATCTAATCCATCTTGGCCCTATATTCCCTTATTTGAAAATATATAAATTAGATGTAACCCAAGCTATTTGATACAAAAAATCTTGGATGTATTTCTATGTTGTCATTATGATCACATGAAATTTTAATATAGCCAATATAAATCCTTGGACATATATACCATATCTTGGTGCATCAAGGAGACTTGAGTGAGAGTATATTGCATGCTTTCATTATGTTTATTTCATTTTGTCTTAATTGATTGTTGTATGCTTATGTGAGTTAAATTGATTAACTTGTATGCTTAATTAGTTTATGTGTGCTCACGTTTTTATGTACACACATAGAATCACGTTGGACACATGGGAATCACACCATACATGCATGGAATTTCTCAACCTTTTGCTTGTGAGCCTAGCTAAAATAACTATATAAATATAAATCCATGTATATTGTTTAGGAAGAGAGTAATTTTCCATATCATAATGTAGATTAAATTTTGTTATAGTCCTATATCTGGAACCTTACAAAACCACAATTAACATGGGTTGTGCCTCTCCACAATGCCTTGGTAAAATAAGGTACTTGATTTTATGCCATTATATCTATAATTATTTGTACATTCATAGAATATAATTAAAGGAAAATATGTTCTTCATAGATATCAAATGATTTGTCTTATCATGGTATAATTATTCTACAGATATTCCACATAATAAGTATCAATTGGACACAAATCTATCTTCATTTACACTACTTTATAACCTTGTTGCTAACTGGAGCAGCCAAGGGTAACCCTGGTCCTATAGGTTGTGGGGGGGGGGTGTTGAGGAATGAGGATGTTAGGCTCTTAGGCATGGTGGCACTCCCATTGGGAACTCGAACAAATCACTGTGCTAAGGTGGAGGTTGCGTTTATAAGTATTAAGTTTGCCATGGACAGGGGTTACTCTAAATTATGGGTGGAAGGAGACTCGTTAAACATTATCAATTGTCTACATGGAACCCAAAAGCCTAGCTGGAGTGTTGATCAATCACTTAAAGATGCTATTATTATGTTGAGATCTTGTGAAGAAACCCATGTTTCTCACATATATCGAGAAGGAAATTCATTGGTAGATTTTTTCACCAATGAAGCTGTTAGAATTAATGAGTATAGAGCGTCGGAGGAAGGCTCTCTCCTTCTTGAGGTAGCTAAGATCTTAATGAGAAATGATGGTTTTGGATGAGTTTATGTGGTGGCATTACTTAACCATTAGTACCAACTTTTTACTCACACACTTTGTGGGTATCGTTAGGCTTGTTGGCTCTCAGACGAACTCTACTTGCTAGGGTTTTTTGCTGCTGGTTCTGGTGAATATGGGAGGTGATAGAAGTAGAATTGAGCCTCATTCTTGTGCGAGCCTGAGAAAGAAGAAGAAAATTTGGAGGATTCTCCAACATGGGAATTTTACGCTGCTCTTGGAAAGGCTGCATGGACATGATTCGAATGCTTCAATGGAGTTTGTTTCTTGTTGGCACAATCACAAACTCTAGATTAAGTGCATGGTTGTTGATATCAATGCAAAGCTTATAGCTACTATGAATGGGCTACCTATGGTTGGCTGTAAATTCTTCAAAGACAAGAAGAGTAGTGAGGAGACAATGGCTCAATTTTTAAAAGATGACGAATGGAAAAATATCATCAAGATGGAGGCTTGGGGCTATGAGCGGAAGTCTCTCAAGAAGATATGGGTGAATATTGCAGAAATAATAATGCGGTATGTGACTCTCGAAGGTAGGTTCACTACTATCCTTGGCCATCATTTTACTCTTTTAAATCATTTTAGGTATGGGTTGTTTATTTCATTTCTTGTCCTCCATGGAGGTCTCTGTGTATGCACACTTAAAAAATAGGAGGGCACCAGTCCTACATGAGGGCCTTATTTTGTTAATTATGGAGTATGTAAAAGCCCTTATCCCTATCTCATCTATTAAGGGTAAGGAGAAGAATCTTAGTGAGGATTCTGGCTCTTCTGGCTCAAATACCAACGTGGTTGAGGAAGAGGAGTGGAATGAAGAAGGTGAGGACAAGAACCCTTCCCCTGTGGCTTCCCCCTCTAAAAAGAGGAAGAAGGGTAACCCTAAAGGAAAATGGGCATCCACGGGACTCATTCTGCATGGTTCAAAATCATAGTTTGATGGTGATGACACGGAGGTGGGATCTTGGGATTCAACACCCAAGGAAGAAGCTATGGACATTGGTCAGGGTGATACCAAGGTTGGAGGTAAGGATGAGGGGTTTCAGGAGAATGTGATGACCATGAAAGCCAAGGATAAGCCTAGAAGGGTTTCTAAGTACATTTTCAAGATGAAGAACTATGCCTCAAAAGATATGGTAAAGGATACCACGAAGCTCTGCAAGGAGAAGGCTTTGGAGGAGAAGGTAGTGGATATTGATGATTCCTTGGTTTGAAATTCTCCTACTGTGGAAATTGTGGGTGAGAAAATGGTACAGGAGGAGGAGGATGTTGAGCAGAAGCAAGCGAAGTCTAAGCCCCTAAAGGTTAACCCCTTGTCGGAGGACTTCTCCTATCTTAATGATGACTCCACCACTATGTTTGAGCTTCTTGACATGGAAAGGGTGGGGGATACTAGCACTTTCAAATTGGAAAAATAGAGTTTATAGGAATTCAATAGGGTCAACATCAAAATTAGGGGATTGAAGGAAAATTTGCAAAATATTCTGAAAGGTTCGGCCTCAGATATTCTAATTGAAAGAATTGTTGATCTTGAGTGTTCATTCATTGATTTCAAGTCCCTTTGTGAGCAATGTTTAACTAGTTTAGAAGCCAAGGTATTGGATACCAATGCAGACATCAAGAAACTTCTCCATGCCTATCACATTTTTGTGAAGAAAAGTGTTAACTCTTTAGAGGTCCTATTTCGCAAGATCAGTGAGCTTAGAGATGACCAGTTGTATTTTTATGAGTTAATGGAGAATGAACAATTTGCCAAAGGTAAAGGGAATAAAGGTGTGAAGGATGATGGTAAAGGCCCTGCTACTAGAGGGCTGGTTGACTGGAAGAAGTCCTTTGAAGTTGAGAAAAAAAATTGTTGGACATGATTGGGCTGCATAGGAACTAGGAACTTGAGGTGGCCAACACCTTAAGTAGTATGAAGTAGTGTCCTATTATCTATTTTTTGTTTGCTTTTCTACTGTTGGGTCTCAGTTTCTTTCCTGTTATTTTGTTTCTTTTTTGCTGATGACTGCTGTTGATGATGACTCCTGCTGATAGTTTAGTGTTATATCTTTGGAGCAAAATTTTGTAACTTCTGGTGTTTTGAGTTATGGGTTGCTATTAATTTTTTAGTTTAGCATCTTTTGAGCAGCATTTTCTACATAAAGTTGTAAAGGGTTTCAGGTCCCTTCAAAACCTATTTTTCCCTTATAATCAAAACCTTGTTGCTACCTAAAAGGTTATCCTTTGATTCTCATATTGATATCAAATCAATAGTGCCTTATGTTGGGTTATTTGAATTTATTTTAGGTTTATTTATTGTTTTCCATGGTGGTATGCATCTTTCTTGGTTTACATCCCCTTAAATTTATTTCTATTTTTCATCTATTATTCTAGTATATTGGGAGAGGATGTGAGGTATTTGGAGCCCATGAGATAATTTTGCGAGGCCAAGAAATGGACTACAAAATGGAATAAAATACATACCCAAAATTATGTTCATAAAAATGATATGTAAAGCACATATTTATTAATAAGATATGGCCATTTAGTTAATCTCCAAGATGACTCTTCAATTCATCTTTAGGATGACTATTCAAATTCTATAAAATATTTGTATTTGTAAGAATAATATAAAAACTATTGTTACACTTATTTAATCCAATCTAGGAATATGTACATAATATTACATCCATCCCTTAATTTGTAAGAGTTATAGTGAGACCAAGCATGCTTCTAAATTTTTTAAATCTCATTCCATGTTCTTTTGTCAGGATATTAATTTGTTTCTCTATATTTAAATGACATATCAATCTTGTATTACCATAAATTTCACATAATGTTGAATCAAATGAAATTTGGAATTAATATGCTTGGTCCTATCATGAATAATTGATTTTTTTAATTTTTTTAATTTTTTTAATTTTAGAAGTGTTGTTTATCATATATAGTGTTGATGAAACCTAGTTTGATGTAAATCTTAAAAAAACCTTCTCAACCATGATATTTTATTGCTTTACTTTGAAGCTACCATATATTATGCTTCTATTGAAAAATAATTTGGAATCAACTTTCTCTTTAACTTCCAATTGATAGTTGTTGATCCTAAATTCATAAATAAATTTGAAGTAGATTTGTTGGTGTGAATGGAGTATATTACCTTACTAGTTTCCCTTATAGGTCCTTTTTCACACTTTTTGTAATGCCCCAAGTGAATATTTTTTGAAAGAACAACACTAAGAAATAAGGTACAACATGTCGTACTGCACACCAATATGCACACAAATGTCATGTCAACCACAACAACGTAGGTACGCTAACAACATGAATGACCTCACTATTTCTACAAGAAAGGTGACACAAATAGAAGACTTACCAATCATGGAATAACTGTGTAGAATGACACCACAATGACAATTGAGAACAAATCCACAATCACATTCTCTCATAAAAAACACAAGGGTAGAATGAGGGAATCATCTACCTAAAATCCAACACCCTATGTGTGCATGAAAATACTCACAATGCCAATGAAAACCTACGTAATTGGTGGAACAAATAAGATATATTACATCACAACTAGATAACACAACCACTATTTTCTTGAATGAGGAGTAGGATTAGGGTAAAAACTACCACCAATCCACTCAACAAAAACTTAAAGAAAACCAAAACATACGGTACAAAACTTCACAAGATGTTTATTTAGGTACAACAATAAGTTGCTTTCATATAATGATACACTTCCCAAATAAAATGATAGAATAAATTATAATCAAGGACACCTATAAATCAAGTGTCAACATGGAAAGATCTCTAGGTCAAGGGGGAAAACTTAATTCATAAAATTTTCCCCAAAAATACCTATTATTTGATGAAATAAAGAACAATAGCGTATGAGAGGATTATAATGCCCATAAAGGATACCAACACCTAGAGATGACACTAACATGCTAGAAGGAAACTAGCACCCCTGCTTAGGTGTCCCAAAAATGTATGGCATTATGGAACTGCACAAGTGTCCATAAAACATGTTAGATTTTTTTTTTTGTAGTCCTACTTCCTACATTGTAATCCTAGCTAAAGACTAAATGAATGACCTTTTTTCAAATCTCATACCTAGTAAAAACTCCCAAGACTCACGAAAACAAGATCAAAACACATACAAATTCTAAAATTATTGAAAATAATTATTAAGAGGGACATCCACGTTCTATCTCCAACACACCAACCAATGAAGGAGATGCTCCCCACAAGTTGGGAGGCAAACACAAGACTCCAACATGATTCCAAGGACACAAGGGACAAAGGGAAATATTCCCAACACAACCTACTTGTCCTTCTACCAAGAGGAGAACCTAAATGACACCACCTCATGGTGGGTTATCACACACACATCCCAAACTAGGGAAACACAACAACATAAGACCCAAAGATGCCAATTGAATATTTATAATATAATAAATTCATTTTAATTCCAAATACAAATATTCTCTAAGTTCATTTTACCAACAATCATTTAGCCAAAAATAAAATGGCACTGTGCGGGAAGACGAAGGAGGTTGGTGTTTCCTGAAAATCCTGGATGGCAGCAACGACAAAGATGAGGATTCTGAAGGAGATTTTGCTGCTGCAAATGGTGTTTTTGAAGAAGGTGAATTAGATGTTGATGGGACTATGGATGCAACTCATCTAGTTTCAACTCTTGATTCTGTTGCTTCCAGGAGCTCTGTTCTGGTGGGCTCCCTTGGTGGCTCCCCTGACTCCCCTATCATTGACCTATGGGATCTAGAGGGAGATGAGGATGATTTTCTGCTCTCTGACTTTGAAGATCCCATTGATGGTTCTTCCATTGCTACTTCTAGTGGGCCTAAGGATGGGCTCTATGATGGGCTGGTTGAGGAGGATGAACTTCTTCTTGAAATCCTTCTGAAGGCTCATCTGAAGACTAGGAGGAACCTAAATGCTAGCGAGGTTAAGAATGCTAGTGACAAAACTCTATTTTTTGGTCTCAAAAAAGGGTTTCTTATCCCTGATGTTGCTGTGGAGAGCACTCCTTCCCCTGTTGCTTCCCCTCCACCCTCTATAGTTATCGAGCTTGATGGGATGGAATGTAGGGATGAGGGTTTGATTCATTTTGCTCTTCCTTCATTCCCTATGGTTGCCTCAGAGGATAGTGATGTCTCTGCTGGTAGCTCCATTGCTTTGGAGGAAGGACAAGTTGAATTTGATGATCTTGATTCTACTATTTCAGAGACCTTGGATTGGCTTAAGAGCTCCTTGGTCAAGATATTCTGTGGTATTCATCCCAAAATAGATGCTATTAGAAGATGGGTTTGTCGAATCTGGAAGTTCTATGATCAGGTCAAGGTAACTGCTATGATAAATGGTTTTTTCCTCTTTTCCTTTCCTTGTGAAGAAAGTTGCTCTAAGGTCCTTCTTGATGGCCCTTGGTTTTTTGGTCAGAATGGCCTCTGTCTTCAAAGGTGGTCTCCTAGTTTCAACCCTTTGATGGACACTCTTAGGTTTCCTATTTGGTTATGTTTGTCAGGGCTACCTTTGGAGTTTTGGCATGAAAAGGTTTTTATGGGTATTGCTAATTCTTTTGGGAAGTTTTGTTCTATGGATAAGATCACAAAATTGATGAAGTGATTATTGTCTGCTAGGTTTTGTGTGTTAGTGGAGAATAACCTTCTTCTCCCTACTCAAATTACCTTATCTTCAAGATTTGGCAAGTGGGTGCACCAGATTGAATATGAAAATTCTCCCATTATTTTCCATTATTGTGGAAAAGTAGGTCATTTACTTGCCTAAGGAGAAAGAAGAAACACTTTGTTTGGAAGAAAAAAGAGAAGATGCATGTTGTTACAAAAGATCATACCAAGCTCTTTCAAAAGCCTGAGAAGATGCTTGTTGTTGTGGAAGATCACACCTTGCTCCTTCAAAAACCTCAAGTTGAAGATTCTCATAGTCTCGAAGTTGATACTCCTGGTTTGTTGGGTCCCATGAGTGATTTTGTTTCTTATCCTTGCAATAAAAAGATGAAAAGATTTGTGGAGAAGATCCCTTGTATAATGGTTCAACAAAAATATTTGGAACAATTTTTTAAACCACCTTGAGCTGGGTGTGTTATTTTTCTGCTCCATTTTGATGGAGTTGCAGTGGTTCTGTTTGGTTGTTGTTTTGTGTTTTCTTGTTGTTCTTTGCTGGTTTTGCTATTTTGTTGAGCTGAACGATCTATCTTTTGATTTGTAAAATGGTTCAAGGTCCTTTCAAAAACCATGCTTATCCAATCAAAAACAATCATTTAGCCAAAATGAGAATGCATTATAAAATATTATGCCCAATTGACACCAACATTGACATGGGGTAAAAACCAACATTAGGATCCTCACCACCTATATGGGCGGTAAATGATACCACACTGGCCTATCTATAAATATTATGAAAGTGTTAAATAAATTGAAGCTAATGTATCCAATTACCATTATATAAACATTATGAACATACCAACACCCATCCATAATGAGGTGTGAAAAGATACCAAATGAAATCAACAAATCATTAAAAACAACGGGTCTCATCCTAAACATGGATGGATCATAACACACATCAATAATTAATAAAACATATTCTCATGATAATTATACAATAGTATCAAGGAGCCACTTTACAATATTTATAAAAAATAAAAACTAAGGCAAGGAGTAAATGAATCCCACTTACATTCCATCCAAAGCTCCTATAAAATAAAGGCTTCCAAAATTTCCATCCCTAATGGTGGTTCCATTCCACCCAACCATGCTAGGAGATAGTTACTTGGGCACAAGCACAAAAAATCATATAAAACAAAGGAGTATGGTTCAAAAACATTTCAATTTAAGAGGACATCCATCATATCATATATATGACAAAAAACATGATATACATTGGAAGGTTTAGATGCCAATCAATATGAATATCTAGTCAAGGCATAAACATGCTTAAGGGAAAAAAAATCACCATTATAAGCATAAATACTAATCCACATGACATTGCATATCGTATGCCAAAAATAAAACATGCAACACAAAAATGAACATGTGCAATCATTGTCTCATCCAAAAACACATGTCTACAGAAAGGTATCAAGCTAGATATAAAGTCTAACAACTTCAAGGACAAGGAAACCCATAAATAAAGGCAAGGAGTGTGATCACTATAGAACAAAGGGTTGGATATGTAAACTTGAATACATGTGCCCTCTAGTCATACAAAGGGAGCACCCAAGTGACATCCACCAACACTACCCCGATGTGGTATGTCCCTGTTGTATGCATATCAAGTCTTTGTAAGCACTCTAAGTATATGGTCAACTGATATTTTGGTTCATTTTAATTACCCCATGAATTTATTTAGTTATCACTTGATTACACAACTCTATGCTTTTTGTATTCTTGAAGTTACTTTCAAAATTGGGACAACATCTAGAATCACTCCTTCCTTTCCCTGTCTCAAATTATAGGTTCATCACACTCCAAATACCAATTTGGGCATGACACATATTTCATTTAATTTCAACACAAATAATTCCCAATTCAAAAAATTATAAAATTATTTTCAATGAAAACCATAAAAATTACCCAACACTATTGTTTAATGCTTAAATTTTCTAGATTAAACTTTTAAAAACTAAATATCTTTGGTTTTAATGGTGAACACCATCACTATTTTGAAATAAAATTTACATTTCATGATTTTTGGAAAAAATAATCCATAATCATGACACAAATGAGTATTTAATTTTTTTAAAACATTAAAATTTAATTTGATAAATTGCATGAAAATTAATCTACAATGGAGTCCATATTCTTCCAAGTAATGGTAATCACAACAAACAAGAGTTAAGAGAGATAAAAAATAAGAAAAATGGATAATATTATTGGTAGTGGCAGTGGTTTTCATTGATGTCAAAGATGTCAGTGTTGGTGTAGAGGAACCTGAGGAGCCATGGTGTCATATTCAAAGGAGAAACTTATCATAGTTTATGGTGTTATGGTATTTTTTCATTCATTTATTTTGATGCTTGTTTAAAGGAATGGTTGATAGTGCAAGTTATTGGAGTTTGTTAATTTGATGCTTGTTACAAACTTACTTGGTGCTTCAAAGGTTCTTACTCATGTCAAGGTGTTGGTGCTTTGATGCATTCAAGTTTGGTGTTGCATTGCTTTGGAACTTGTCATGGCAATTTGATTGGTGTTGGTTGATGAGAAACTTGCTTATTCAGTTTGATTCAAAACATTTGGTTGATGAGAAATTTTCTCATTTAGTTTGCTTCAAAACTTGTTAGCATTGCTCTACAACATTTTAGTGTTGTCTCAAGTCACAAACACTTTGGTGATATGGTTCTTTCATTTCAAGGTTCTAAACCCTAATGGCATTTTTCCTTATGCAAGGTGAATAAAAGGTTAATTTTGTTTTGTTTGAAAAGTGATTTATAATAGAAGTTCAAGAGTTGCTTAAGTTGTCATGCCCCAAACTTTCTACAACTAATCTATACACAACCCAATAAAATTACACATCTAAGCAATAGCACAACCATCGATTTTTTTTCCAAACATGCATAAATACTAGTCATCTTTAACTACGCATGAACATAGAACACACTAAAAATAAGGTAAATATTAAATATCCATAGTAACATTGATTTCAAAATGTTCGTATTAGTATTATGATTACCTCCATTCATTACCATTCCTTTAGGATTTACATTTACTAACATTATCAACATTGACACTAATATGATTACACTGATATTATCTTTAATACTCAATACCCATATTTACTTCCCATTACCCTCCTTATATATAACTAAATTTACTTATCATTATCCCATGAAATACAAAAAATAAATTAAAATCATAATCACATATAACCATTACTTAAGGACAACTATTCCATCCCACAGTTATAAAGAATTCGTAACAAGAAGTTTGATGATCTTAATCCCAAAAGATGTTATTGTTACTTGATTATTTGCCTATACCATTAAATTAAAAAATATAATAGGACATCTAAAGTTATTAGTGAGGTAAATTCAAGATTGGAAGACTTTAGGTTGAGATATACTTAGAAAATTCAAATACTAAAGATGCATTGCAAGTGGTGAAATAACTTCAATTTACTTTACCTTTCCCAAGTTCTCTATTCAATGCCTATTCATTAGAAACAAAAACAATAATTTAAACAATGCTTTGACTCAAAACTTGGAAGCATGAACACACAAAGAATAAGTTATCAACACAAACTAAACTATCACTCATAAGAATTAATGCTTGCATACTATTAGACTAACAACCCAACAATTCATAAACACACTCTAAATACATGATTACTTAAATTCAAAATCAATAACTAACAAATATATTTAATCTAACATGGTTTAAAATATCAAGGTTATATTCTCCATGTACAAACCCTATACTCGAATTAATATTGCTCTTACACCACCTTTTAGGTGATTAAATTATCAACTTTCTTAAAATATGCCTAAACTCACCTTCCTATATAGAAATACTTTTTTCCTTTCTTTAACATAATGAAAGTATTGCTTGATTTAGTGAATAGCCAAACAAGTGACTTAAACACACTAATCAATTAAACAATAAATAAAAATAAAATAAAATAAAAATAAATGTGCAAATATAAGAAATCAATTAATTGAATCTATTACTTTTAAAACATTTCCAAATTAAGACACTTAACTGGTAACTAGAAACTACGTCCAAAACTAACTAATAAACTAAGATACTATATAATTTAACAAGAATTTAAGAAGTATATCAATTATTTCATATTGGTGGAAAATTAGTTATTTCCTCCAAAGTTATTAATATCTTCTCCTTTCTATATTGTAATCCCAAACAATAATATTTTTTAAATGTAACAAATTTCCATTTTTTAACCAAATTAGAAACTAATTATTACTAACCCAAAAAAACTAATCTTAACTACTTTATTTCTTGTTAAATCTAATTCTCCTCCGGATTTTTTGATATTTTTCTATATTAAAAAAAAATTGGATTTATGTTCAGCTTTCTAGCTTTGTTGTTTTGTTTCTCAAATATATATCATTTCTTCCCAAAAAAAAATGATTGTGGCTGCAGGTGTGAAATTACAGATTCAAGAGTTGATATGATTTTTTTTTTCGTTCTTTATTTTCTTAAGTCTCAGAATACATCAAACAAGGTTGGTTTTTTAATTTAACAAATAAAGATACATAGTTTTAAATTATTAAATTCTGACCATGGATTAATTATTTCTTTTACTAAAATATAATCCATAATGATAACCGACTTATTTAATGAATGAAAGTAATTTGGTAAAAAACAAACTTATATAAACTAATCAACAATCAACCCTCAATACCTTACTTGTTTTGCATTTGCATACAAAATTTTAACATTGATTAGTATTGCTAATTAATATTTATTATAAATGTTGTTTTTGGTTCCATATATATATATAAGAAGATATAAGTGATATTTATGATGATCATATCTATATATAATAAATTTGTAATTATGTTTTGAGTAATTTCTTTTTGGCATAAATAAATATACATGTATATAATATTTATATATTTATTTATATAGGTAAATTCTTTTTGAAGATCAAATACAAGATCCTAATTACAAATTTCTTTCAACATAAAAGGGTAAAAGATTTTGAATTCAAAATTTGTGAAAACATACACATACAAATGTTTCCTTTACCTTTTTACACAAAAGTTTTGATGATTTAAAACCCAACCAAGATTTAATTCCTTCCTTTAAAGTTCCTCAAGCAAATAAAGGAAAGATAGCCAAGACACAATCCTCTCATTTATTTGAAGATTTAAACAATTGACTTTTAAGATTGCATACGTTAAGTTACATTTTTCCAACATTAGTCCTTTTATTTAGAAATTGAATATGCCTAAGTCTTCCTTAATTTCACACCTCTAGATGAAGTATACACACATTTACAAGACTTGAACTATTACCCAAATACACAACAAATACATTTATCATAGTTCCACTCTTAGGAAACTTAAACCCCCCCTCCCCTTTTTAATGCACAAGGCCCATCTCTATCTCCTTGGATCCTGAATTTCATGGACTTCACATTTATTCCCTCTTCAATATATAATCTTCAAAGAAGAAGTCAAAAAAAAAAAAAAAAGTGGCCACAAGCTCTCCTCCCAACCATAGGATTGATAATCAATCCACCCCCGAGCTCTAGGGGGTCACATAGCTTTTTCCAAACATACACACATAACCACAATTCACATGGACCACTTAACAATTTCATAGCCCATGACATTCATCTATACAACCATTTGCACACAACAATCATTCCCAGAACATAAAAATCCCAACACATAATTCACAATCATAAATACAAATAATTCAACACAAACTTTCACAATGAATTTGAAAACACCACAACCATCCATTTACTTATCAACAAAGATCTAACAAGGAAAGATCTTACCAAAGGATTTATCATATATTTTGTGGAATTCTCTCCTCCTCAAACCCTCTTCCTTCCATTCTTCATCAAGAGTTCTTCTTCCCAAGGAGATGAGAAAGCATCCAAAAACAAGAGCAAGGCAAAAGCAAAATTAGAGAATCATGAGCCAAAAGAGAGAAGCCAAGCAAAAGAGAGAATTCAAGCCCAAAAGAGGGATTCCCTTCTCCTTTCAAAAAGAAGGAATATATAGAAGGGAGAAGGGCAACTAACTCCCCAAAACTTCCCAACCACCCAACCAACTCCCATTTTCGCCACTTTTAATAAGTGGGAAATCAGAATGGCTTTTAAACTTCATTTAACTGATTTTATATAATAAAAAAATCCCTAATCTATATACCTACCACCTAGGGCACCTTTTAAACAATTAAAACCACATAAATACATTGTAAAACCTAAAATAAATAATGACATTTAAAGAGGTGACTCAAGGATCCAATAAGTAACATCTCCTACATGCACTTGACCCTTACAAAACAAGGTTGAATACATATCCTTGACAATACAAGAATTTTCCAAGAATGACATAAGGGAAATAGCTATGTGACCCCTTCATTAATAGTGGTCAATTTTAACCTATTTACTCAACCAGAAGAAGGTGTCAACATTTCTTGTAATTAATAGTATTTGAAATAGATAGCATATGAAAAATACTCTTCTAATGATAATCACCTAAGGAATTAAATCTACATATAATTTAAATATACCTACTTACATAATATCTTTTAGAGTCAAGCAATAATTGGGCATGTTATTTTATATCAATATGCTACCACTTATCAATAATCTATTTCACCTATAACAAATACTACTACAACCAAATATTGAATATCAATCATTACCTTTATATTCACTTACTCGCACTCATAATATAAATCACCTATCATGATGAAATCCATTAATATACATAATGATATTACCAATAATGAAACCTCTTCAATCATTACATACTTACATAGATAGGGAATAGACCTCATCTAGCTATCACATGAAATCAAAACAACCACTAGTTAGCTAGTTAACAATTAAAACTATAAACAACTTGATGTATAGGAACAAAAATCAATAATGTATATTTCTCAACACAAAAGAACATAAAATATAGGACATAAACCATTGATTACTAATAAGATCAACAAGGTCACAAGGGGTGGGGTCTTACATAAGTGATGACATTAAGGGTTTAAACCCGTTGGTCAACCAACCCTACATCTTGGCATAACTAGATGGACATGTTAGGATTCTATGTTTAACCACTCCAAGAAAAATCAAAGGATATCATTCAATTGTTTATTTGGTGGGAGTCGAAGAATCAAAGGTCTACATTTAAAGTTAGACAACAACTATTTCCCAAAGCTAAAACATTGATAGGAGTCTAACAATCATTACTCTTAGCTCTGTTATGTAACTATTTTGAAAAGGAAAAGATCAATGGTCACCATGAAGGTGCCAAAATTGAAGATCAATGTACTAGATTTAAAGGTTGTTTGTATTCCAATAGTCAGGTGTGAGAATTGAAGTTGTCATGAATTTGATCTTTCTGGGAGTATGGTTTTGGGTGTGAAAAGGTAGACATGTATAACTGTATTCAAAATTTGTATTTAGTGTGTATGTTGCTTTAAGAGCAGTGTTTTCTCTACATAGATTGGAATGATTTGAATGTGGTCATAGGTGTTTGAAGTTTGTTTGGAAGAAATGTCAGTGTGTGAAAGAGATCACAGGTGACTAGTGCTCTATATGTGTATTCAAAGAAGATTAACAATCAGGTTGTGTATTTTGAGGTGTGAAGGTAGTTTTTAGAATTGTAATATTTGATTGATGAATTATTGTTGATGTATGTGTGAATAAGGGAGATGGAGTTTTTGGTGATGCAAAGATAGAGTAGTGATTTGTTTGGAAATAGAGTAACCCTCTGAGTTTTTGTTTATTTCTTCTGAAGTGATGTATCTTTTCCAGTGAGGCATATTGTGTAGCCAGTGAGGCTTTGCCAGTGAGGCATATTGTGTAGCTAGTGAGGCTTTGCCAGTGAGGGATAGAATGTATCCAGTGAGGCTTTGCCAGTGAGGCATACAATTTGTAATTAGTGAGGTTTTTGGCCAGTGAGGCTTTGCCAGTGAGGCATAGTATGTAACCAATGAGGCTTAATGAAACTTATTTTCAAAGTGGTTTTTCACCTTTTTAGGGTTTTTCACTCATAAAACTTGTGTTATGTATCCTCTTGGTGGTTTTTCATATTGTGCTTGATAGGTAATCTTTGTTCTAGTATCATGTTTTGATTTACATATCATTGTGACTCTCTCAACATTTAATACCTATAATGTTTGAAGTGTTTTCAATGGATCTCTTTGCATAATTCAAGTGGGTTAATTATTAAAATTTGATTCCTCATTAGACCACTAATTCACCCCCCCTCTCAATGGTCCTATACTCCAACAAGTGGTATCAGATCATTAGGTTCCTTGCACAAGTTTAATCAACTTAAGAGATCCTGGTAGTGGAGTACTTATCATGGCTAATCAGGAAGAATATTCTATCTCTAGAGCACCTTGGTTTGATGACACTAATTTCATTTTCTAGAATCGTAGGATAGAGTCTTACCTGTCTTCTTTGGGATTTGGTGTATGGTCATCAGTAGAAAAAGGTTATACAATACCTTCAACACCTCCTAATTCTGATGAGAAGAAGGCTTATGAATGCAATGCAAAGGCCATGGATGCCATCTTTTTGTGGTTTTCCAAATGAGATTATTGTTAAAGTCATTTATTGTAAGAGTGCAAAAGATGTTTGGGAGAAGTTAGTTAGTATGTATCAAAATGATGTGTTGTTGCAAGAAAAAACCCTGCCAATTTACACAAGATTTGATATATCTGAAAGAGAAGATGATTTTATAGTTGAGAATGTTGACAAAGAAGGAGACCACATTGTGAGTGAATGCGAGTAGGAGTATAATGAAGATGAATGTGAATTTGATCTTGAAGGTGAACTTATTTATGCCCTGGATGTGATCAAGAAAATTAGAAAGGATAACTAGAGATTAAAGTTACAACTTCAAGAAGAAAAGGAGTCCAAAGCCAAAACACTTTCAGCTCTTGAAGAAGCAAAAAAATGGATTATAGATTTGAAGGTACAAGTTGCAGAAGTTAAGAAAATAGAAGAAGTTATAAATTAGTTTAAGGAAAAAGAGGTTGATTGTGAAAGATATGAATCAGAGATAGTTTCTTTGAGAAAGGAACTAGAAAAATCATCTTCCAAGTTACACAAGAATCTTCAATTTAAAAAGAGCATTGAATGCTTAAATGAGATGCTAAGCAAGCAAAAATCTCACAAGGATACTACTAGTTTAGGCTTTGAAAAAGGGCAGTGTTCTAAGGTTAGAGAAACTCCAAGGAAGAGAATAGATCTTAACTATCATTCTGCTGCTCCTAAGGTTGAAGACAAGAAGAAGACAAAAGAAAGTACCCCTGCACAAGACAACAACAAGAAGTTCAAAATATCTTTTTATTCAAGACAACATCAAATGCCCAAGTTTGAAAATTCTTTTCATGGTTATTGTTATTCATGAACTATGAATTTTTTCATAGAGAAATATAGTGTTGGATGCATGAAAAGAAAGTTGGATGGAATAAGAGCTCTTATGAATGGTCAAATAGAAGAATTATAGTCCTATGTTATAAATGCAATCATCTAGGTCACACTGCAATTTTTTGTGATACACAAGTCATAAACGATGTTTTTGATTCTCAAGAAGATATAATTCTTTTAATTCTCATATTGGTGACAAGGTCATATGCTATAGATGCAATAAGTTTGAACATAAAGCATAGTATTGTAGAAGTAATTTAATGGAACCATTTAATTATCACAAAAATACAAGCACTATGAAGGTTTGGACAAGAAAATAAGAGAAAGAGAAAGAAGAACCTAAGCTTGTGTGTGCTGCACAAGAGACATCCATAATTGCATAAATAATAGCATGAGTTGAGGGGGAGATGTTTATAGCTTTATCATTCAGCCCCATAGACAACAACAAAGAGGTTCCATCAAGAAGAAAATCAGGGTTGTTAGTCCATCATGAAGACATATTATGAGATCTATTATCAATTAAGTTTGCAGGTGCCATGTTTAGTTAGATTTGGTTTGCAGGTGTTAAGAACAGTGATTACAATACAGTGTTATGGATTAGTTGCTTTATTGATGATTGTTGGTGAACTTTCTCAACTTTCTCATGATTTCATAGTGTTGAAGCTTATTGATTTCAAAGATTCTTTTGTCATTCATGTCAAAGATACTTGATTTTCTTGGTCAAAATGGTGTTGATGGAAATATATCACAATGTAATGGCTTCAACAAAATATAGTGCTTTGCATTGAGATAGTGATGTTGTGCAGTGTTCTCTTTTGTTCACTTTGTTCTTGCACAAGTTGAGTGTATCTGCTCAGTGATTTGGATGCAAAGTGAAGTACAATGTATAGATACTTAGTGCTTTTGACCTTTTCTCTTAGTTTGTTGGTTGTGCTTTGAGGAAATTTTCTTGGATATACTAATAGGTATGATGATTGTTGGGTATAGTGACAATCTTATCATAGTGTTGTATTATCCTAAGAGTATCTTGTTGCATAGGTGTGAAGTATAGTGTGCCCTAATGATAGTATGACAATGATTTTTGTCATTGTATTCATGGTTCACAAGATGATATTGATGTTGTTTGGTTTTGAAAAGGGACTTGTTCACTATCTATCAAAGCTGCTCGTTCACTTGGTATTAAAAGTGGTGTTTTAGTTAAGGCTTACCTATGATACTCATGTATAGTGATGAAGAAAAATGATATCATACACTATTTTCCAATGCTACAACTGAGACCTTGGTAGGCAATGGTTTATTTTTTTTGGTTACATTGCAATCTTGGCTTGGTAATGTTTCAAGGAGTAAATAAATAGTTTTCCGAGTCTTCTTGCATCTAGTAAAGACCTTTTCATAATGAGTACTCAGTGAAATCTCATCTTCAATATACATAGTGGAGTGTGGATTACTTTTCCTGATGACCAGTGACTCAACACCATATAGTGCCATTTGTTGATGACATTTTACTCGCAACAAACAAGGCGAATAAATTATTCACAAACAAGACCGTAAAGAGCCTATCCTTCTTGAAAGATATGGAACAAAGACAACCTAAAGGGGATTTTGATTTAACAGGGAAAGATTGGCTTTAGTTCAATCCCAAGTCTCTGATAACTAGGTCATGATCGCACTAGAATCGCTCTCAGGTTTGATGTGATATTGTTGTTAATATCAAAGGGACTACTATTTTTAATTAAATATTTTAGATAATGGATTTTCAATTGGATCATAAAGGAAAATATCATGAAATCAAAAGATTTGCAATAATATTTCATGAACATCACAAATTATTTGCTATCACTTAAGTAGATTTAGCATTAAGCATTCAACAATTTCATAGAAAATGAAATATTTTCAATAAAATTCCATCCATTCATTCAAATTTTGAAACATTTTCATAATTTAAACATCTAATCTAAAATAAAGCATAAAAATATTGAAAATTAAAAGTTTCTCCTAGTTATTCTCCATGCATGCCCTAAAGAATCAATTAAAACAGAGCAATCCACTTTATACTTCACTAGATTGCTTCACAGATACATATAAAATGGTGCGAGCTTTTAAAGAGAAGGGTTTCATTTCTGGACACTGAGTAGGTTCTATATGCACCCTTAAACAACACAACATACAATCTTGTTCAGATGAACTAACAAAACCGGCTACAAAAGATTCATGAGATAGGTAGCTATCTAATTGGCTTTGATATTAATCAATGTCTATGTGCATACAAATTTTTACGCCAAAATGGTTCAGAAAATAGGAAAAAAGAAAAAAACTTGAAAAAGTTTTATGCTCTTCTAACATCCACAAATTCTAAACTTAAAAATAAAAAAGGGATCCTTTGGCCTTTTATAGAACACAAGGCTCAGATAGGATAAGAAAAATACATGAGAGGAAATCCAAGGGACCAATCACATAAAGGCATGTGGAATGTAGTGACCAATAGGAGAATTGCAATCGAAGTCAATAGAAGTCAACTCCAATTACACATTGAAGCTCTTCGAGTGTTAATCTTTAATCATCGCCAGGATGATACTTCAAATCAGGATAGTGTGTAGGAACTTCCCATACATTCAGAATGAATAAGTGGAATTTTTGCCCCCACACATCACTTGGCTCCGGTTCTACTACTCTCAGGAATGGGCTTCCTCAAAGGTTGGCACTTTTTATCCGCCGCATGTGAAATACTAGGATCTCCAACATTCCTGTGCATTCAAACTCCTCTGCCAATAGTATCCCAGAATAAGCGAACTAGAATGAAAATGATTCTATCCACGATTCAAGTTTTCCTAACCGTCCATACCTGAATTTTGCATCACAATCTATATCTCCTGCAATCACAAATTCCACAGATTAAATCCCTTTTAAAAGAAAGAAAACATTTATAACATCTCATGTAAATAAAACCATTATTCAAATGTTAGTACAAAATCTCATAAACAACACGCTTTCTAGCATATCATTAATCCTCGTATATATACTAGATTACTAGAATCATTAGATAATCTAAAAATTAAAAAAATTAATTTCATATCGCAACTTGGTACCCGGTATTTAGCTTTACACAAACTTTCCCAAACTTTGGTTATATTGGACTCCCATCTTATTGAACTCCCTTTTACTGGACTCCATTTTACCGGAGTACAAACATTGGACCAGAGCCTTCCATTCAATCTCGCATTACTTTTCGCCTTTTCAACTGTTTCCAGTACTCGGTACCCAGTGCTTGAAACACTTACATTATGAAGTACTTTTATATTAAAGATTTCTCTTTGCTCTTCACTTCTGGTGATCTTTCAATTTGCTAGCTCCTGCCATAAGAGTTATTTTTCACTTGGGTCCCCAAGTCTTTCAGTCTTGGGGCATGTTGTGAGACCACACAACAACTTACAACCAATAAAACCAAATTTAAATCATATTTGAAATTAAATCACTAGTCATAAATTAAAATTTATACATATTTTAAAACAATAACTTTTACCTTTACCTAGATTCTAGCATAAAAAGTAAAACTCCATTGGAAACATCCATGTGTGCTCTGATTAATTCCAGTTTTCAAAACTTAGTGAAAATAATTAGTTCATTAACATTGAACTACATAATATAGTAATCCTCCAAAGCCAACCAGGGATAGAGCCTTGCTGCCAGTCAAGCATCCATAGCCCTGACAAGGTTATCTTCGTAATTCCCCCCAAACATAGCTCTACTGCTAGCTAGGCATCTATAGCCCTAGTAGAGTTAATTGGATAGCCTAAAGAGTTGATTTTTTTTTAGATATAACAATGATGGCTCATTTTTCTCTTTTGATATTTCAATGATAGCTCTTGTATCAAGTTGCAAGCAATGAAGCCCTGCTATTAGGTTGGGAATTACATTGGTAGCGAAGGTCACTTTTTGATTTTTCATTCAATGCAAATCCCTTCATCAATTCACTACTTCCCAAAAACTCATTTAATAATTCTCTATAAGTGTGTGTTTCTAGCTAAATTTGACTACTTTATGCCAAATCCTAGCTAACTGTAACTCGCTATATGTTAGAAAATATGCATAAATTAAAATTTAGCAACAAACAACTTAATCACAAAATTTAAATGTAAATTTAGAAAAATAAGTTACCACCCTTTTGATTAAATTTTATGGCAACTACTAAAAACTCTGCTAGCAATTCCAATTTGATGTTGCTGCACTTCATTAATGGATCAAAAATTTCATGATTACCTTGAAACACAATCACATTATTCTGCATTAAATTCACACGCCTTATTTCATAGGTATTATTCTCTCAACTTACTCAGGTGATGATGTGTACTGCCCTGCCAACTTCATTTTCCTTTCTGTTCCGCACAGATAAGCACCTCCATAATTAATACGACTCTTTAAAAAAATGAAATGACCACTATTAACTCAAAATCTTCAACTTGCTTGATTCGCAACCTTTGTATTGCTCAAATTTGAAGCAATTTATCACCAAATATGTGCAAAGAATTAATTTGATTTAACCTTTAGCTTTGAAGATAATTATCCAGCTGCCACCTTGCTTACGGTTTCCAAGAATTCACTCGAGGCAACTATGTACCACAACTTTCTTCCGGATCTCTATAAATTTTGCATTTCTTCTTGAATTCTTCACACTTTTTTTTCTAGTTTTCTTATTTTATTTATGTAATTTCGCTCTATGCATTTGCATTTTCTTCTTGGCCATGGCTACTCCAATTTGCTTAAGCTTCTCTCGCCACTAGAATATATTCTTAGGGAGCATCACTCCGCAAAGGCTTGAAAAGGTTTTCTTTATTAGGACTTCTAGTTTCATTGTGCGAAACTTGTTCTTAGTCCTTGGGGAAAAGTATGTTAAATCCAACTGCTACTTTCACTTCTATTTCGATGTGACTTCTCATTTTGTAGTGTCACTTTTGGATATTGGGCTACTTGTTGAAGATGTTCGCTCGGTTGCCAATTTGATAGTGAGGCTTGAATATTTGGAGAATCTGGATACCATTTTATCTATTGCAGACCCGACCATTGGGATTCCCTCCATGAATGATATTCCTCAGTTCCTGGAACATGGGGAAGTGGTTCCACTTCGACCTTTCATTATTGATCTCCATATTCGTGACTTTGAAGTTCACCGAGAACTCGCTTGTATAGGGTATTTAGCCCTGATAGAAGAGGTGTCCCACATCGACTAAATGGCTACTACCATCTAACACTTTTCTTACTCTTTTTTGACTTTTTTGATCTTTTGCAACAAGGATTTTTGATCTCATGTATATACGTGATATATATATATATATATATCTTTTTGGTGTGTTTTAAAGTGTGTTTTACTGTGTATGGCTTTATCATTTCATGTTTCACAGTTCAATTTTATAAATTTTTGAATTAACTCTCATGTGTAAGATAGGTTTAAGCAGAATTTGCTAATGCAGAGGCCAGACAAAAGAAAAGGACAAAAAACAAAGAAAGAAAACAAAACAAAAAAAACCCCTACAAAAAGAAAACTAACCCTAACTACCCTAACTCTAACATAACAAAAGATTAACACTAATAAAATAATTTATTTCAATTTCTGTGACAATTTCTTTTGCAGTTTTGGTATGAATCATAGTAGGTTTATCTTTAAATTCATTTAACAATATTTCCAATGTTCTACTATAACTATGAATTATCTTAATTTTTCTATGTTTAATAATCATAAATTCAAAAGTGTACTTACCAATAACTTGGATCATATGTATGAAAATGATCTTATTAAAGATCGATTGCACACATTTTGTCTGATGCGACCATACTCTACCTTCCTCGAGCCCTGGTCCATTTCCATGAACGGCTATGTCCATTTTTTTGCTTTCTCCTCCTCTGAAAATCTTCATGTCTTTGGCCCTATCTTCACTTTGCATTTTGTTAGAACAAGATATACCACTATTTATATTGTTATCAGAGAGAGAAAAAGTAAAAGTTTGATACTCTATATCTTGTATAAAATCAGGAAAATTTCTTTTTATAACTTGCGAGTTTTCAACTTGTAGCAAAATACATGTGTTTCTCACTCCTCGTTATCTGCATTTTCCACGTATAAGGAGAATGATGATTCATTAATATAGTTTCCTCGTTTGTGATGAAATACCTTTGAATCTCGACATTCTCGCCTATTTCCCTACAAAAAATTAGGATTTTCTTTATAATAATTGCAGTTTTCCAACTATTTTGATGTATCAATTAGTTTTTTTATTTCCAATTCCACTAGGGTTAAACATTTTTCTTGTTAAAAATTCCTTTATTTTAGTAGTTAGAACTTCTTCTATTAAAAAAATTACTTTACTTATGACCAAACTTACCCTAGGTAAAAAAAAACACACTCAAGTTCACCATAATCAGTTGTATCATGAATTCTATACTCGGTGACCCTACCAAAAGTGAATAAACTCAAAGGATGTAGTTTTTGATTTAAAATTTTCCAACTTCCATACTGAAAATCCAGCTTGCACTCATTTTCACTTTACAAGCTTCTCACCAAACTCAGGGCTCATAATTCAAATCATAGCCCTCCAATTCAAAAGAACAAGGCCTAAAATATTTAAAGATGACCCTCCTTCTAGCGCTAGTTCTTGTTGATGACAATTTTACTCGTAGAAAATAGGGAGAATAAATTCTTCACAGACAAGACCGAAAAGAGCCTATCCTTCTTGAAAGATATGGAACAAAGATAACCTAAAGGGGATTATGCTCTAACAGGAAAAGATTGGCTTTAGTTCAATCCCAAGTCTTTGATAACCAGGTCATGATTGCACTAGGGTCGGTCTCGGGTTTGATGTGATATTGTTGTTAATCTCAAAGGGACTACTATTTTTAATTAAATATTTCAGACAATGAATTTTCAATTTGATCATAAAGACAAATATCATGAAATCGAAAGAATTACAAAAATATTTCATGAACATCACAAATTATTTGCTATCACTTAAGTAGATTTAGCATTAAGCATTCAACAATTTCATAGAAAACAAAATATTTTCAATAAAATTCCATCCATTCATTCAAATTTTGGAACATTTTTCAAGAATTTAAACATCTAATCTAAAATAAAGCATAGAAATACTAAAAATTAAAAGTTTCTACTGGTTATTCTCCATGCATGCCCTAAAGAATCAATTAAAACAGAGCAATCCGCTTTATACTTCATCAGATTGCTTCACAGATACATATAAAATGGTGCGAGCTTTTAAAGAGAAGGGTTTCATTTCTGGACACTGAGTAGGTTCTATATGCACCCTTAAACAACACAACATACAATCTTGTTCAGATGAACTAACAAAACCGGCTACAAAAGATTCATGAGATAGGTAGCTATCTAATTGGCTTTGATATTAATCAATGTCTATGTGCATACAAATTTTTATGCTAGAATGGTTCAGAAAATAGGAAAAAAGAACAAAACTTGAAAAAAAATTATGCTCTTCTAACATCCACAAATTATAAACTTAAAAATAAAAAAGGGATCCTTTGGCCTTTTATAGAACACAAGGCTCAGATAGGATAAGAAAAATACATGAGAGGAAATCCAAGGGACCAATCACATAAAGGCATGTGGAATGTAGTGACCAATAGGAGAATTGCAATCGAAGTCAATAGAAGTCAACTCCAATTACACATTGAAGCTCTTTGAGTGTTAATCTTTAATCATCGCCAGGATGATACTTCGAATTAGGATAGTGTGTAGGAACTTCCCATACATTCAAAATGAATAAGTGGAATGTTTTCCCCCACACATCGCTTGGCTCCAGTTCTACTACTCTCGGGAACGATCTTCCTCAGAGGTTGGCACTTTTTATCCACCGCATGTGAAATACTGGGATCTCCAACATTCTTGTGGATTCAAACTCCTCTACCAATAGTATCCTAGAATAAGTGAACCAGAATGAAAATGATTCTATCCGTGATTCAAGTTTTCCTAACCATCCATACTTGAATTTTGCATTGCAATCTATATCTCCTGCAATCACAAATTCCACACATTAAATCCCTTTTAAAAGAAAGAAAACATTTATAACATCTCATGTAAATAAAACCATTATTCAAATGTTAGTACAAAATCTCATAAATAACATGCTTTCTAGCATATCATTAATCCTCGTATATATACCGGATTATTGGAATCATTAGATAATCTAAAAATTTAAAATTTTCATCTCATATCGCAACCTAGTACCCAGTACTTGGTATTCAGCTTTACCCACGAACTTTCCTAGACTTCGGTTATACCGAACTCCCATCTTATCAGACTCCCTTTTATTAGACTCCCATCTTATTAGACTCCCTTTTGTTGGACTCCATTTTACCGGAGTATAAACATCGTACCAGAGCCTTCCATTCAATCTTGCATTAGCTTTTGCCTTTTCAATTGTTTCTTGTGCCCGGTACCTGGTGCCCGAAACACTTACATTACAAAGTACTTTTATATTAAATATTTATCTTTGCTCTTCATTTTTGGTGTTCTTTCAATTTGCTAGCTCCTACCATAAGAGTTATTTTTCACTTGGGTCCCCAAGTCTTTCAGTCTTGGGGTGTGTTGTGAGACTACACAACACCATTATTTTGCATCTTGGTCTGACAGTGGTCTTCTTACTTGATATGACAATGCTCACCATACTTGGCTTGGTAGTTTGGAAAGGGGGAGAATATGGAATTATAATTCTTGCTTGTGATAGTGATATGGTTGTAAAGTATTATCCAGTTCAATGTTTGATAATGGAAGAATAATTGCATTCACAAATCTCACAATCAAGACATTGAATCAGTGATAAGATCTTAGTCACACTATACAATGCTATTCATTTCTTAATCACATAGGATAGAGGAAAGATCTCTCTTTGGTGGTTTTTTCTTGAAGTATTCTTGTTGCATGGGTTTAGTGATAGTGCAAGTTCCTTGAAAGATCTGACAATGGTTTGGTACACATTGATGTGTTGTTTTGAGAAGTTCTTGCTGCAAAGGAGTGATTGGTTGGTAATGCACAGTTTGATGATATGCTATGACTATTTGTAGATGATGGAATCCAGTGATTTATCTCTATCAAAGTGATGTTTTTTCCTTGAGCATCTTGTTGTAGTACACCTTGATGATATGATAGTACATGGAAGTGAATACAACTCTTTAATAATGATAGTACAATGGCTTGGTGTTTTTAATTCTAGTGTTTGTTGCATGGAGTGACAGTGTTGTTGATGCAAAGTTTTGATATGCATCAAGGAGTAGATATGTAGATGTTTAAAGAGATTGTAGTGTTGACAGTCTTGATATACATTTCCATTTTTTCAAGTTTCTTCAAGCTCTTTTGATGCTCTTTTAGTTTTACAATCACAATGGTGATAGTCTATTTTTGCTTTAAGCATATTGCAATGCTTGTATCTTGTTGCAGGAAATTATGAAAGGAGGATACATTCATTTTTTCATCTGAGCATCAATAGTAAGTGAAGTGACTCCTATGTTCTCATTTTGATATTTTCCTTGAGACTTGAAATAGTGCTAGTGAGTTTGTTAGCTATTTATTATTTGTGGCCAGTTTTCTATTTCATTGTGGTGTATTATCTTGAAAGATTTTTGTTGTAGGGGTATGCATGCTCTTTCTAGTGATATGTTGGCAAGGTTCTTGCAAATTTGTCAGTTCCAAGAATATATATTTTTCAAAGGGAGTAATGCTATGCAAATAAGTATATGCAGATGATTACAGTGTTTACAATCTAAGGTGGTGATAGACAGTTTGATGGTGTTTTGACAGTGTTACAATCTTAGTATTAGTTTGTGATCTTGTAATGGTATCTTGATGGTTGTGTCTTGAAGAAATCTTCTTGCTTCGGGTGATAGTAGTTTTTATTCTTTTTGGAATGCTTGTTCTTGCATAGTAGTTTTGTTTGTTTTGACCATGTTGAATGTGCTTACATTGATAGTGCTATGATGACAATGTGTAGAAAAGATGATTGTTGTCGCCTCTATATAGAGCTCATTTGTAGGGGGAGTAAATGATTTGCACCCAAGGGTCCTTTCTCATTTGATGTCAAATGGGGAGTGATGATGTGCAAGTGCAAGTTAAGTTGACATCAATGCCAAAGGGGGAGTTTGTTAGTAGTGGCAGTGTTTTTCATTGATTTCAAAGATGTCAGTGTTGGTGTAGAGGAACCTGAGGATCCATGGTGTCATATGCAAAGGAGAAACTTATCATAGTTCATGGTATTATAGTATTTGTTCATCCATTGATTTTGATGCTTGTTCAAAGGAAAGGTTGATAGTGCAAGTTATTGGAGTTTGTTGATTTGATGCTTGTTGAAAACTTACTTGGTGCTTCAAAGGTTCTTACTCATGTCAAGGTGTTGGTGCATTGATGCATTCAAGTTTGGTGTTGCATTACTTTGGAACTTGTCATGGTACTTTGATTAGTGTTGGTTGATGATAAACTTGCTTATTTAGTTTGATTCAAAACATTTGGTTGATGATAAATTTGGTCATTTAGTTTGCTTCAATACTTGTTAGCATTGCTCTACAACATTTTAGTGTTGTCTCAAGTCACAAACACTTTGGTGATATGGTTCTTTCATTTCAAGGTTCTAAACCTTAATGACATTTTTCCTTATGCAAGGTGAATAAAAGGTTTTTTTTTGGTTTGAAAAGTGACTTATAATAGAAGGTCAAGAGTTACTTAAGTGATGACATTAAGGGTTTAAACCCATTGGTCAACCATCCCTACATCTTGGAATAACCAGATGGACAGGTTAGGATTCTATGTTTAACCACTCCAAGAAAAATCAAAGGATATCATTCAATTGTTTAGTTGGCGAGAGTTGAAGAATCAAAGATCTACATTTAAAGTTAGACAATAGCTATTTCCCAAAGCTAAAACATTTATAGGAGTCTAACAACCATTACTGTCAGCTTTGTTATGTAACTATTTTGAAAAGGAAAAGATAAATGGTCACCATGAATGTGCCAAAATTGAAGATCAACGTACTAGATTTAAAGGTTGTTTGTATTCCAACGATTAGGTGTGAGAATTGAAGTTGTCATGAATTTTATCTTTCTGGGAGTATGGTTTTGGGTGTGAAGAGGTAGACATGTGTAACTATATTCAAAATTTGTATTCAATGCTTATGCTGCTTTAAGAGCAATGCCTTCTCTACATAGATTGGAATGATTTGAATGTGGTCATAGGTGTTTGAAGTTTGTTTGGAAGAAATTTCAGTGTGTGAAAGAGATCACAGGTGACTGGTGCTCTATATTGTGTATTCAAAGAAGATCAACAATTAGGGTGTGTATTTTGAGGTGTGAAGGCTGTTTTTAGAATTGTAATATTTGATTGATGAATCAGTGTTGATGTATGTGTGAATAATGGAGATGGAGTTTTTGGTGATGTAGAAATAATGAGTGATTTTTTTAGAAATAGAGTAACCCTCTAAGTTTTGTTTATTTCTTTTGAAGTGATGTATATTTTCCAGTGAGGCATAATGTGTAGCCAGTGAGGCATATTGTGTAGCTAGTGAGTCATAGAGTGTAGCCAATGAGGCTTTTCTAGTGAGGCATACAATTTGTAACCAATGAGGTTTTGGTCAGTGAGGCTTTGTCAGTGAGGCATAGTATGTAACCAGTGAGGTTTTGGCCAGTGAGGTTTAATGAAACTTATTTTCAGAGTGGGTTTTCACCCTTTTAGTGTTTTCCACTCATAAAACTTGTGTTATGTATCCTCTTGGTGGTTTGTCATATTGTGCCTGATAGGTCATCTTTGTTCTAGTATCATGTTCTAATTTACATATCATTGTGACTCTCTCAACATTCAATACCTATAATGTTTGAAGTGTTTTCAATGGATCTCTTTGCATAATTCAAGTGGGTTAATTATTAAAATTTTATTCCTCATTAGACCAATGATTCACCCCCCCCTCTCAGTGGTCTTGTACTCCAACAAATATTACCTCAAGTATGGATTTCATAAAATTACCAATTTCCCCTCATTTCACTCCCATTTGAGAAGACCATATAGAATGAAACAATCACTCCATCAAACCTTCCTTTCCAATCCCATCCCTAGCCTAAGCAATCCAATTCCAAGCATTTTCATCCCATTTTAAATTTTAAGTTCTCAAAAATGAAATATTGAAAAAGAAAGCTAATTATTTTCCCTTTATGTCTTTTCTTTTCTGTTTTATTATTTATTTTTCATTTCACTTTATTTTCTATTTTATTATTCTTTTCCCAATATACATTTCACCAATAATTAAATGGCTTGTGCTATTTATCCTTTTCGAATAAAAAATAAACAATTCAAATAATTCTTTTCTTGGAATATTCACATATTTCAATTATATTTAAACTAATTCCATTAATTGTAATGAACTAGACAAAAAAATTGCATTAAAAATGGCTTGTAACTGAATTGAAGCATAGGAAGAAGAAAGAACGACTTTCAATAGGAGAAAGAAGGATGTTGTGGAAGGTTGGAGACTGAATTTCAAGTGTAGAAGGGAAAATCATGCATGGAAAAACTCTGAGTGTGAAAAAAGACCAAGAGGGTGGATGGAAAAGGAATAGGAGATGTCAAAAAACTGGAACAAGAAAATCTAGATCCCTAAAGAATTATACACTAGCAACAAGAGCGAAGAGGATTCCCCTAAACTCTAAAACCTCTAGATGAGTGCATTTCTTTTTCATTGAAAATAATGCTCTAAAAAATAAGATTTCAAGGTTGAAATTAAATGTGTTTTTTATTAAAACAGTTAGGGAATGGTCATTAAAGGGTAAAATTGTACATTGATGCTAAAAAAGTGGGGGGGGAAAATCACACTAAAATCTCTGCCCAAGGGATTTTTTAGGGTTGATTGCTCAAGTCTAGAGAAAAATAGAAATTTTGAAAGGAGGGTCATATATTTAATGGATGGTTAAGGTTTTTTTGGTAAAGGATTGGGAACAAAATTTCAACCCATTAAAACAAGAGTTGAATAAAATTTCAATATGACTAAGATTGTATAATTTTCCATTGGAATATTGGGACCCAAAAACCCTAGCAAAGATAGACAACAAAATAGACACCTTTGTAATGATAGATGACAAGATCAAGGAAGGAAACTTTGGTATCTATGCTCAGATCAATGTAAGGGTAGATATAAATTTTCTACTGTTGGATGAAATAGAAATTAGGTCAGACTTGGGGATTTGGAGACAAAATATGGAAAAATATGTGTTGCTATTAAGATGTATTAAATTCTTTACCATATGGAATTCGATGGAGGAATGTTTGGAAGGAAAAAAGGATATTTTGGATGATAGGAAAGACATAGGATAAGGAAACAACAATCTAAAGGCATTGAAAAAAATGGAAAACCTAAAAGCTATTGAGATGGAGGGTTTTGGAAATGAACAAAAACCCCTAGAGGAAAAACTAAAAAAATAAGGGTGCAACTCAGAGAAAGGAAAGAAGGAAATACTAATTGTTAATAATTATCACATCCTTCCTATAATTCCACCAAAAATACTTCTCCTAGAAGACTATGCAATAAATAAGAACCCCTTCAAAAATGCGTTAGAAGTATTTGGGATTGAACCACACAAAGAAAATAAGGAAAATGTACCCCCAAAAGTTGAAACGATGGAGGAAGAGAAGCTATCAGAAGATGATCCAAAATTTGATCTTGGGGGAAACGAGCTAGATACAGTGGAAGAAATAATTTTGTGTCAATTTAAATCAAACATGAAAAAATAAAAATTAGGAAAAAAGGTAGGAGGGACAAAACGTACAATAAAACAAAGTTAGAAATTGTGGGAAAGGGAAAAGGTCAAATGAAACTGAGATTTGAGAAGGGAGCCTCCATAAGGAGAAATTATTATCCTAACATGTAACATAAAGGGCATAAATTCCCTTGATAAAAGGTGTATTCTCAAGCACCAAATATATTTGAGAAAATTAGACATACCTATCTTGCAAGAAACAAAATTGCCAGCAAAAGAATCAAGGGAAATTATGGAAACATGGAAACAATGGGAAGGCTCTTTCTTCCTTGATTATGGGGATTATAGAGGATTGGGGATGCTATGGAAGCCTTTTAAGGTGAACTTGGAAGTAATCCAATAATGTAGAGAATGACAATTAAGCAAAGTCAATTTTTTGCCTCTAAATTTCATCTTCTTTTTAATCAATTTCTATGGTCTAATGAGTGTTCAACAAAAAAGAGAGGTTTGGAATTAGATATGAATGTTGTTTCTACAATTGAAAATTGAAAATTTTATCATTCAAGGGGATTTTAATGCAACACTAAACAATGAAGAGAAGGTGGGTGGAGTATCTAGAAGTACACAATCTCAAGAAGACTTTTAGAAATTCATTGGAAGTAACTTCTTAGTTGACATAGAGCCTATAAATGGAATTTTCACTTGGTCAAATAGATGAAAGGAGAGATTTTATGTGACTAAAATACTGGATATATTCCTAAATGGTGGTGAGTGGTTTAATCTCACTGAGAAATTAGAAATACTACCTCTTAATAGATCTAATCATTTCCCAATTCAATTGTCTTTCTCCCTTGACTCTTGTCTGGTGAGATGCCCTTTCAAGTTTGAGAAAATCTGGTTGTGAGATCTAGAAATAGAAACCAAGATTTTAGAATGGTGGATTCATGCCCTTGATATATGAGGATCAAAATCATTCAAAGTATTCAAAAAAATATCATTCTTGAAAGGGAATTTAAAAGAGTGAAACATAAATCATTTCAAGAATATCTTTGTAAAGAAAGAAAAAATTGAAGGAGAATTGGTCGAGATGAATGAAATATTAATAAAAAATGGCATGGACAAATATGCTTACTCAAAATAAAAAGAGCTCAAAGAAAAGCATGCAAACTTACTCTAAAGAAAATATTTTTTTTGGAAATAGAAATTGAGGGAATGCTAGCTCAAAGAAGGGGATACGAATACAAAATATTTTCATAATGCCAAAAAAGTAAATAAGAGTTTGAATAGAATTTTAAGCATAAAAAATGGGGATGGAATTAAAGTAGATTCTTAGGATAACATCTACAAAGTAGCAGGAGGATATTTTAAGGAGCTACTTAATGCTCCGTTAGTGGAAAACTCAAGGATACATGAAGAAGTTATAAGGAATATTTTGTGCCTCATCACTTTAGAGAAAACAAGTTGTTAAACAACCCACTTTCAAAGGAGGAAGTGAAATCAACTGCTTTTCAATTGGATGGAGATAAAGCACCAAGTTTGGATGGTTTTTTGGTTTATTTTTCCCATAGATTCTCCCACATTACTGGGTTTGACATTTTTTAAGCAATAGAGAATGTGAGAAAGAAGTCAATAATGCTCAAACACTAAAAAATATCCTTATTTCTCTCATCCTAATAAGAAGCAAGTGGAAACTATGGAGGACTACATGCCCATTTCTCTTTGAATATTATATACAATATTGAATCCAAATTGATGGAAAATAGATTGAAAAAGAATCTTCCAAACATAATATAAGAAGAACAAAGCGGTTTTACCCCTAGGAGATCCATTATGTAAGGAATTGTTATAGCTCATGAGGAAATTCATACTATAAAGAAATCAATGATGAATAAAATAATTATAAAACTTGATATCAAGAAAGTGTATGGCCTATTGGACATTCAAAATACTGAGAGGGGGGGGGGTTGAATCAATATTCCATAAAACCATTCATACAAAATCCATCTAACCATTATCACAATTCTGACTGAATTAGCAAGAGAGAACATAGAAACAAATCAATGCAACCATACACATGAACACTAGGATTTTTACTTGGAAAACCTAAAAAGGGAAAAACCATGGTGAGGGTTAACTCAAAATAGATTATATCCGAATAAAAAATATTATAGGGCTCACTATCCTTAAAAGGATCGTTGCTTGAATACAAAAGATGGTTGACCGCCAAGATACAAAGATAGTGGCTCATTGCCAAGAGATTGAACTGATAGGATACACCTTCAATGTGCAAGGTTCAGTTCCAATGAAGTTTAGAATATGAAGTACTACCTCACATAGTAGTCGCTCAAAAAATATGCTCTGATCCACAACTGATAAAGCATTTAGGCTTGGACCTTGCACTTACACTTCACACTTCACACCTCTTTCCACTTTCCACACTTTCTCTCTTCTCTCTCCATCACATTTCTCAAAACATCTTATATATATACAAGTATATATTAATCATAAATTAGGTTGGATTAATTAGATGAAAAAAAAAAATCAAAACTCTCTTTGTTGGAACCATAAACATTTTATCCATGTAGTGCATTGTACCAAGTCGACTAACATCCATAAAACATAACTAGTCTCCATAATGTATTGCATACGCTAAGTCGACCAAGACTAGAACACAATTCTCCAAACCAACATATAATCCTCAAAGAAAACACCTTTCGGATCCAGGAACACATTAATTTCCCATCATACCATCAACATAGAGACTATCAACAAAACCATAATATAAGAATATTCACCTTAATAAAACGCAGATTCTCCCACACAGTATGTCGAGCAAGGAACAACAGTAGAATATAGAGTTGAACTCTATCAGAGATAAATTTCTACTCACAACTAAAAAATGTCTCAAGATCTAGGATATAGATGTTTGAATGAGTCATGATAACATAGTTAAGAGATTAGAGTCATATCAAATCTTGCAGTGAATTCCAAACTCAAATACCAACACATTGATCCATCACAAAAGGGAATTACTGGCAGAGAACAACTTCTAGTAAACCAAGTAGAGTTATCACCATGTTGAAATAAATGAAAACATAGGAACAACTAACACAAGCCATCCATACTCTATGCTCATGTTTCAAGGCTCCATAATCCCAAAAATCTCCCCCTTTGGCATTGATGGCAACATGCATGACAATTTTTTTTTCCAATATATTGCAACTGAATACTTTGAATACTCCCCCTATCAAAACCATTCTTCACAAAAATATTTTTCCTTTGTTAACCTCCATCTCTTCATATCTCTATCTCTCCCCCTTTGACATCAATGAAAAAGGACAGGGGTCATATATGTATATATCAAAATGTAGCCAAAAAGATATGAACACAACATAAAATTAACCCAAAGAAGAATCTCTGAGACTCTCTAGGATGACCTTACATGACACTTTTCCTTCTTCCCATGAATATTTTGCACTTATAAGAGTCTTTTGTAATAGCTCAAGTTTATTTAAGGACTCTATACCATTTTCTAGAGTATTGGGATTAAGATTAATCTCTGATAATTCACCAATATAGCCAAGAGCACTAGAAACAAAAGTGTGCCTGAGTTTAATCATGTCTCTGAATGCCTCAAAATTCTTGATAACCTCTATCCTTTGATCCTTTAGAGAAAATAATTTTTCTTGAAGCTGCACAATGTAGGACCACCTCTGATTATCTCTATCTTCTGCTAACTTGTATGTATCTACCTGAGTGCTCATCTGGGATTCACTCATCCTTATCTCATTTCTTATGTTTAGTGTACTGCCTGACCAATCTAGGAAAAAAGAAAGTAGTTATTGTGCCTCTTCTTCACAACCTTGTACACTCTCCAATTCCTTCATCACTCGACTATGTACATTTCCACATTTTTCTTTGATATCTTCCAAATTTCCTTCATTAGACCTAATTTCAGTAGGTACATCAAGTCTGAAGATGTAGAACTTCAAAAAATCAATCAAGTCTCTGAGATTCTCCACAACAAAAATAGATGAATCAAAATTAGCACCAAGAATTCTTCCAAAGCTTTCTGAATATTTATTCTTTCATGCTCATGTTCAAACTCACTTCCTTCTGCAACTTCTTACTTAACAACACTCTTTCTTTTCTTTCCTATTCCGATTGCGCTACCAGAGGTACCTTCTACATTGAGATTCTCAAGGATTTCCAAAATAATTTTAGCATAATTATCAATTTCAACCTCTCACACTTCATAATCTAATTTAGATATCCATACCAACCTTGATTCAACTACTTCCATGTGATAGAAATCTGTAGACACAAGAAAATTGATGCTTCCAAAGTACCTTTCAAGAACACTTATTGGAATCCTAAACCTTCTATTCATCCTCATCTGAAATGTTCCAAAGAATACATCAAGGGCAGTCTCTTATGCATCCAAAATACCAAGATTTATCATGAAGTTCCTGATTTGATGGGCAATAGGATTTGTATTTGGCCATTCTATCCTTCCTATTACTGGTAATTCTCTCAAAAAGTAAAAGAGCAGATAGACAACAAGATTGCCATACCAGAATCTATTTTTATTATTCTTCTTGATTTCCTTTAAATTCTTCAAAATATGTATATGGATTAATTCACAGAAATAATAATCCATACCTCTTTTAACCATATCAATAGTGGTATACTACAACAACAATAGAAACTATGAGGTCATTGTTAGGGATACAAACTTTGTGACCGATGACCATAGCAACATTCCTTATTACCAAATCAACAATTGATCTCAAATCAATATCTTTCCCTTCAAGATTCACACTGGTAACCTCAATTATCTCTTGCTCATCCATAGCCTTTCATTTGGGAATTGGTTCAGAGGAACACAAACTAGTTACATCTCTGATAGCTTCTCAGGTAATCAAATGTGCCTCATCAATCCACAAAGATTCATCGTGAATTTTTCTTAAGACTTCAAAGTTACTTCTTTTCAAATTCAAATAAAGGGACTTTCCTCCAAACATCCAAATTTTTCTCAACTAACACTTTGTAGGTATCATGGCTCTCTTCCAATTCACTTTCCCATAGCATGCTCAATTGAACTGATGAGATTTCTTCTATCTTACTATAAACAAATGCATAGATATCCTCTGTGGGAAACACTCTCAGAGGGATGCGAGAGAATGCATCGGAAAACTCTTTTGATAGATCCTTCAAATATCTTCTCAAATTAACTTGCTCTCTATTCGAACTATTCACAACCTTTGAATTATCCATAGCAATAAAAGTGAAAGATTGTGCAAACAGAAATGCCTCTGTAAATTCCAACAAGAAATGTATAGATATCCTACTTTTGGAGCTCACTTTGAATCCACTTGTTCTTTTCTTCAAACCTTGAAACTATGAATTTCTCTCTAAGCTTCATTTGCACGCTTCTCCAAAAATACATAAGCCTCTTGAATTTTTTGAATTTATTCCTTCCATTTCAAATAATTTTGTAATAAATGCTTCAACTTGCAAGTATATTACCTAAAAAATTGTGTACGCCTCCATTCTTTCAAAATTTTACAGACTTTATCCTTCACACATGTAACTGAGAAAAAATCCTTAACTTTCTTATCACATTAAATATACTTCTGTCAAGATGTGACACAAGTATCGATGAGGGGGTTCATTATATTTTTTGATAATTTCTCCCCCTTGGCCATTGCTTTATTTAGAAATTGACGGGAGTATCTGTATCGAAGGTCGAAACAAATAAGACTGATGATTCAACTTGCTTTCCTTCCTTTCTCCAAATCCTTTTCATTTCCTTTCTTGCTTCTTTTGGATCAATGATTTGATCATGCTTCTTCACCGAATAATTATTTTTTCTTCTTCTGCAGTTATTAATAGGGTGTTTTGGATTGCTGCAGTTACAACAAACAACATTCTTCTTTTTGTTCTCTCTTTTATTCAACTTATCTTCACACAAACTAACTTTATATCCGATCTTCTTACACTTAATACATTTTTCGGAGAATGATAAAGAATCATTCATTTTACTTTTGTAGTCCTTTGCCTTATGACCAAATTTCTTGCAGGAATAACAAACACTGTTGAAAGATAAATACCTTTTAGCATCATGTCGTTTCACAGGAGTTCTTCTAGAATTGTTTCTTAGATCCTTTATTTGTCCATCTTTGCATCGAGTCTTCTTATCAGTAGATTGCTTTGCTTTAGAACTTTGACCTTCCTCAAACCCTAAATCACTCTTATCCATTGCCAATCTCTGAGAAGTTTTCAATTCATCAAGCATTGTCAAGCTTATCTTAAATTTGTCTTCAAAACTTCTTAAATTTTCTAGATCAGATCTCAATATTTTTGCTTCTTCCTTAAGCTTTATGCATTCATCCATCTTCCTTTGAATTTCAATTTCTTGACATTCTTTAGTTATTTTCTTTTCATCCAATTGTTGCATCAACCTAGAGACAATTTCATCTGCCTTAACCAATAGATCACAAGCTTCAACACTTTTACTTTGCAGCTTTTCAATATACTCATTCGCTTTCATCAAATTGTCCTTTAGATCTTCTATTTCTTTTGAATATCTAGCAAAGACCACTTCATGAGGGAAAAATTTCTTATACTCAAATTTCAAGACCTTCCTCAAGCTATTAGGCTTCTTTTGAGGAATCAAGCTTTGATAATAATTATTGAACATCCAAAATACTGAGAGGGGGGGGGTGAATCAGTATTCCATAAAACCATTCATACAAAATCTATCTAATCATTATCACAATTATGACCGAATCAACAAGAGAGAACATAGAAACAAATCAATGCAACCATACACATGAACACCAAGATTTTTAAGTGGAAAACCCAAAAAGAGAAAAACCACAGTGAGGGTTAACTCACAATATATTATATCTGGATAAAAAATATTATAGGGCTCACTGCCAGGATTCACTATCCTTAAAAGGCTCACTGCCTGAATACAAAAGATGGCTAATTGTCAAGATACAAAGATAGTGGTTCACTGCCAAGAGATTGAACTGATAGGATACACCTTCAATGTGCAGGGTTCAATTCCAATGAAGCTCAAAATATGAAGTATTGCCTCACACAATAGTCGCTCAACAAATATACTTTGATCCACAACTGAAAAGCATTTAGGCTCAGAACTTTCACTTACACTTCAAACTTCACACCTCTTTCCACTTTCCACACTTCCTCTCTTTTCTCTTCATCACATTCCTCAAAACATCTTATATATGTACAAGTATATCTTAATCATCAATTAGGTCATCCTAATTAGATGATTTTTTTTTTCAAAACTCTCTTTTTCAACACCATAAACATTTTATCCATGTAGTGCATTATACCAAGTTGGCTAACATCCATAAAAAATAACTAGTCTCCATAATGAATTGCATACGCTACGTCATCCAAGACTAGAACACAATTCTCCAAACCTAAAAATAATCCTCAAAGCAAACACCTTTCAAATCTAAGAACACATTAATTTCCCATCATACCACCAACATAGATGCTATCAACAAAACCACAACATAAGAATATTCACCTTAGTAAAATGCGGAGTCTCCCACACAATATGCCAAGCAAGGAACAACAGTAGAATACAGAGTTGAACTCTATCAGAGATAACTTTCTAATCACAACCAAAAAATGTCTCAAGATCTAGGATATGGTTTTCTAAACGAGTCATGATAACATGGTTAAGAGATTAGAGTCATATAAGATCTTGCGGTGAATTTTGGACTTAAATACCAACACATTGATCCATCACAAAAGGGCATTACTGGCAGAGAAAAACTTTTGGTAAACCTAGTAGACTTCTCATAGAGTTATCACCATGTTGACATCAATGAAAAAATACAAACAACCAACACAAACCATCTATACTTCATGCTCATGTTGCAAGGCTCCATAATCCCAATAATGGCCAAGTTAACATGAAATTTCTAATTAAAGTTCTAAGAAAATTGGGCTTTTGTGATGAATGGTGTGAATGGATACAAAGTTTTATAAACACTCCAAGATTTTTATTCCTAGTCAATGGAAGCCCACATGGTTTCTTTTCTTCATCTAGGGGCCTAAGACAAGGAGATCCCATTTCTCCTTTATTGTTTATTATTATGTTTGAAGCACTTGGATGCATTATTCAAGAGGCTATCATCAATAGAGATTGGAAGGGTTTAAAAATTGTTCCTAATGTAGAAGCAATAACTCATTAACAATTTGTCGATGATATATTGTTGTTTGGAGTGGATACTCATAAAAAATACAAAACAATTAATAAGAATCTCAATATATATTGTCAAGCTTAGGTCAACATTTTAATTGGAATAAATCAAATATTTTCTTCTCTAATAAAAATTTAAGGAAATAGAAAGAAATTGCATCGGTTTTAGGGTTTAAAGTCAACCAACTCCCTAAGAAATATCTAGGCATGCCTCTTTTTGTTAGTGCCTACAAGGTTAAATTATGGGCATCATTAATATATAGTTGCATGAGTAGAATGAAATCTTGGAAAGGCTGATGGTTATCATTAATAGGAAGAATCAAATTATTGAAATCTGTTATCTTTGTTATCCTTATATATTTGATATCATGTTTAAAGTTGCCCTTAAAGATTAGTGAATTGTTGAATCAAAAGACGAGATTTTTTTTGGAAAGGTACTGTTGAGTGTAAGAAGTAGCCCTTAGTGGCTTGGGAGAAAATATTCCCCCCAAAGGAATCTAGTGGAGTAGGACTAAGGAATTGGGCCTTCCTAAATTGTTCACTAGGGGTAAAATTGGTATGGAATATGTTCTCAAAACCCTAGATGAAATGGACCAGAATCATACAATTTTTTTTTTTGGATAACTTAGACCAAAGTATAATGTTAACTATCTAAAATCCCCCTAGGGGATATTCCATATGAAATTTTATGGTCGAATACAAATATCTTATAGTCGAGTATTATTTGTGGTAAATCAAAGATGAAAAGAAGGCTCTATTTTGGGAAGATTTGTGGTGTGGGGTTCTTGACTTATCTAACTGTCTAGATTTACAAGATATCTATGATATTTTGAAGACTACATTGGGATCCAGTGTGAGAGATTATCTCTCTACCATCTTTGAAAACAAAATGACCAAATGGAATTGGAGATCCTTAGAGGTCATGAATTTATTGCAACAAGTATCAAAGCTAATGAAAGTTTTAAATAAAAGGAAATTCTATATTTTAGAGGAGCTAAATGAGATAATATGGTGTACTACAAAATTTGGAATCTATAATGCTAGATGGGTTATGTTGTAAAGGAAAAAATCAAATAAAAAGGATGAATGGCTAGTACATTTGTACTAGCACTTACCCAAGGCTAGTACATTTGCTTGGTTGGTGATACAAAACAAACTATATTTTAGCAAGGGATGATTTAAGGAAGGTGGGCTTTATTGGTCTCCACTAATGTGTTTTTTGTAAAGATTCTAAAGAGATTGTGGATCACCTAATTTTGAGATGCGCCTTTTTAGAAGAATTCTGGAAACTGATACTAAAGAAGTTATATTGGCCCAACCCACTCCCTTATAATATTAGACCATTTTAAATTCTTGGTCAATCCTTTACAAAAGAGTTGTGTTTGCAAGCCTATGGGTGATAACTCCATCCATTATAATTTAGGAACTTTGGAAAGAAAGGAACAAAAGAATTTTCCAAGAAAAGGTAATGGATTTTTTGTCCTTCTCAAAGAAGTTAAAAAGGATGAAACTATAGAAGTTGTAAGTAGTGCAGCAAGGAACTAATATTTGAAGTATAATTCATTTTCTTCTTGGGATGGGGTGATGAGAAATGCCTAGAATGGTATCATCACTACCCCAATTCATGGGGAATCTAGGGTTGATCCTAGCTCCAAGGATAGAATGAACATAATTTGGACTCCTCTCAAGGAGGTTTAGATAATGATTAACTTTGATGGGGTGTCTAGAGATAATCTTGGATGTTCTAGAGCTAGATGCCTATTCAGAAATCATGAAGGTAAATAGATAGCTAAAGTATGTATTCAATTTCCTATAGGCACAAATAATGAAGCAGGGATACATGTTTTTTGGCATGGTTTACAAGAGGGTATAAAGCTTGAAATTAAACAAATCATAGTTGAAGGGGATTCCCTTCTAATCATTAATACAATTCGAACGAAGAGATTCAATAATTGGAAACTCAACTATTATTTAAGAGGTTGTTTAGAAATGTTAAAGAACTTTGAATAATTTAAATTAAGTCATGTGTATAGGGAAAAAAAAAGGAGGTAGAGTTGTTGGCTAAATTATCTATTGATGAGTTAGATGCACAATCAGAAATGTGTTGGCATTCTCTTTTATGAACCATTTCATGTGAAGGAGTTTTAGTTAATAATTCCCAAAACTTGGTTATTGTTAATAATGTTTCAAGTATGTTTAGAGGCCCATGTATGGATTGTGAATCTGCTACGGTAGTTTCATCTCATGCGAGAAATTATGAATGTTTAAGTCATTAATATATGAAATGGAAAGGGTTCCCAAAGAAAAAATGTATAGTTCTCTTGAATTTTTGATGGATTCGTCGATACACCTTTAGGATAAGAAGAGACAAATTGATTTTAATGGGGCTATAAAAAATTTGAGAATGAAGAAAATCTTCAAAAAAAAATTCCATGGTAGTTTTGGAAGTAATCAATATGGTGCTTAAGAATGCATTCATGAAAGAGGAGGTCAGGTACAATGTTAATTCTATTATTTATTCTCAATTTGTAGTTGTCATGTTAGATTAGGGGAAGAAAAGGACTTGAAAAAGGTGTTTAAGGCCCTCATAAGTCCCAAATGGTGGGTGGGTCTTAAATCTATCTTGGAACAAGTTGTGAGATTTAGGTTTTAGAGTGATCATGGGGTTTGACTTGCAATGCATCCAAACTATAATAGGTTATGGGTACCATTTTTGATTGAGGCTATGAGAGAGTGGATGGTTATTGAAGTTGTGCTTGGCGGGGTCCAACCTTCCTGAAAATGATTACTGGGGTTTCAAATGTAGACATTGTGGATTGGTCATTTTCCTTTGAGTTGTGTTCAAATTATGAAGAGGAGGAGAAAGTTGAAGTAGTATTATGTCTTGTAATGCTCACAACATATAAATAGAGACACAACATAATACACAATACTATCCATAAGAATTGACTAACTTATGAAATTTATTTATTTATTTTATTTTTCAATACACACAAATCATTTGAACATAGTGAAACATAAGAAAAAGTAGGGTAAGGGTGTGGAAGGGTTCACCAAAATGAAATGATGGCCTAGGAAACCCTAACTTTTCCTAGTTTCATATAGAAAAAGGAGAGATCTCTCCCAATGATAGAATTAACTTTCAACCTTGAGGTGAGTCAACTCTATGGGGATGGGGGATCTCTGATTTTTCCTTATGATAGAAAATGACTAAAATGCACTTTTGGGAGATGAAAATAAAATGCCTAATGAACTCAATTATGTGATCTATAAACTTGAAATGCAGAGTTAAAGGATAACATAGACAACAACAATAATTTTTTGGTAGATATGAGAAGGGAAAATTGATGTGTACCTATCACCAAAAGTGGTTGGTGAATGTCATGCTAGGACACATTCAACCTAGGGTGAATGGGTCTCTATATAGAGATCCAAAATTTGATTTCACAATCCTCTAATCCCAGATCTTAGCTTGTGATTCCTCTGGATTCCACTGTTAGACAGTTGAAAATAAATTTTGTAGGTGAGTTTCTATAGTTTGATAACTTTGATGACAACTTTGACCACTTTGTAAAATTACACTTTTGATCCAATTCCAATCCTTCTTCACCTACAAATCTGCATCAAAAAGAGAGGGAAACATGTTTAATTTGATTTCACAATCCCCTGATCCTAGATCTTAGCTCATGATTCCTCTGGATTCTACTGTTAGACAGTTGAAAATAAATATTGTAGGTGAGTTTCTATAGTTTGACAACTTTGATGACAACTTTGACAACTTTGTAAAATTACACTTTTGATCCAATTCCAATCCTTCTTCACCTACAAATCTGCATCACAAAGAGAGGGAAAAATGTTTTTTTTTTCCTTAAATAGGGGTTTGCCTTGGTCAAACCTCGATTTGGTAATTAAACCTTGATAATTAAATAATGAAAAAATGTAAGGAATGATGAATGAACAATACTATGTCACAACTCACCAAACCTTTAATGGCTACCTTTAGAGGATTGAAGTATAACACATCTCTCTAAGGAGATTGATCTTTCTTGAATTGTCTTGAATGATTGCTTGATTTGATGCTTGAATGCTTGAAACCTATAATCATGATGTTAGCTCCAAAACATAATATGAACACACATAACTTTGACATGATGATATGATCATGATTATTGTTGTATATGCTTGATAAATCTGCTCTTTAATGTTCTTGACAATAATATTTTCTCTTGTGAAAGTTGCCTCTTGATTATTAATGTTGAATTGATAAAATAAGTATGTATTTATAGTTATTTATTTAATTTCTCAAAAAATAGATTCCATACGATGAAATTTGAAACCTGAATTTAAATCATTAAAATACCACCAAAAACATATTAAAAATTGGGTCTTGGCACTTAAGGAGGACCCATTTTCCCTTGGGTGAATGGGTACTATGACCTAAATAGAGGACACAATTTCCAAGGTGTTTAAAATAATGTTAGCATTTTTTTAATGTTGGTTTCCCTTTTAGAAAACAAAAATAATAAGGCTTAGGAATGCATAATTTAGGCAATTAGAAGCTTTATTAAGTCCAATTAATTAAGGGGATGCAAATGTAGTGTGAAAATGTAAAGGAGTACATTTTTTACACTACATAGACATAATTAAACTTACAATCATTAAGTTGTCTCATTAAATTATTTTGGATTGTACAACTAGTTTGATACATCATAACCAAAGTTATAAAGAGAAGCATAAATGTGGCCTAGAGATTACATCTTCATCAAAGAAATAATTAAATTGAGAGACAATATTGAAAGATAAGTCCTAAGGGCCAGATCTATGCCTCAGGGGCTCATCCATGATGGCCTTTCCTATGTAATGAGATCAAAGGCTTTTTAGTTCACGTTTTTAATTTGTTGATTGTAGTGAGGTTCTCATACATACACGAATAGTTCTAGCTATGACTTAGTTCAATAGTCACTAACCTTATTGAATAATTCACATGTCAACATGAAATTGCAAGGTATACTTGAAGGAATTATAATGCATACATTTCCACTTGAGCAAGGGTAAGGTATGATAATGTAGATTAAAGTGAAAGCCTAACCAAATGGCTATAGGAGTATTTACAAGTTTCCTAAATTTTTAAATCATCAATACTAACTTAAGACTACAATAATATGATTAGAGGTATTCCAACCCTAGTAATCCATTAACCCCAACCTATTTAATTTATCTCAAAATGGTGTAGTCACAGATGGAGGGTCTTGAAAGGACTATCCAACCATGCAACTTAGAGTCAACACAATAGAAATAACACAAGATATTGGTAAGAAAACATGAAATTTTGTTGATTCAATAACTATAAGTCTTACATGCATCATATGCAAAATAATTAGGCCTCAAAAGCCTGTCGCAAGGGCATTAAAACACTACAACTTTCACTAAGGCCTTATTCGACAGTTAGATCTAAATATTTGAAGTATTCAAATTCTAATCCTAAATCTAATCTCTAACTCTAATCGAACTTTAACTGCCTTACCATGAATTATAAATTATCTTAAATATGTGTCTCCATCTCCACTAATGGTCTGTGTTAGCCTCAAGGGTTCACAAACCATAATGAAAGATCAAGCGTGTAGGTTAGACTTAAAACATGAAAGATAATCCTTCAAGAGATGAAACGTATTGCAAATCTCCAAGAAAGATCCCATTGGACCCAAAATTCTTGTATGATGCTCCATTAAGCTTTGCACTCTCTAAAATAGGTTCACACTATGAATTTTTGACCAAATTGGCCCCAAATGCTCTAACTGTGAATTATTGTGAAATTATGAGAGAGATAAGTTTATGTAAACAAATGCAAACTTTCTAAAATTTGGATATGATGTAGATGTCCTTCATGATACTCATATTGTGAACATGATTATGAATTAGACCAAATATAATTGAAATAAACAATTAATCAATCAATTGAACTAATTAAACCATATTCCCAATGAAATCTTTGAAATGAACTAATTGGAAGCCATGAAAACATGAAATGAACTCAAATTGATAAAGGAAACTAATTAGACACTTGCAAACCTGATCCCATTGGGGGATTGGTGCCATATTGATGTGGAATGATTAGACCTTTCTTAATCCCATTGATGAAACAAGCTTTTAATGATGCTCCTATGGAGAAAATGACTAAAATTGATGCTAATTTGCTAAATGTTCTCAAGAATTTCTCTAAAAATGACTATAGTTTAATTGCTCATGAAATGGAGGTTATTTATAGGAATTCTAAGTGAATCAATGGTCAAGATCAATTTGGTTAATCAATGGATACAAATTGATGAGAACAATCGACATGGATCAAAGATAAAATCCTTGGAGATTGAAAGTTGACATGGATCTATGAATTTAATCAAGGGATGAAATTGATTTGAAGAAACAAAAATCCTAAAATTTAGGAGGAATGTGCAAGATATTGTTGAATAGGCATAATACTAAGAGGGGGGTGAATCAGTATTCTATTAAACCATTTAATCATAAACCATCCAATTAACAAATCATATCTAACTGTAACTATGAATGAAAACATGAAGCAACCACAATATCACATGACACATGAACACTAAGATTTTTATGTGGAAAACCCAAAAAGGGAAAAACCATGGTGAGGATTAACTCACAATATATTATAACTAGTTATAAGATATTACAAAGGCTCACTTCTAGGAAACACTTTCCAATAAGGATCACATCCAAAAATAGATACAAAATAGAAATGGTTACACAACCAAGATTTGAACTGATACAAAGTGCACCTTCCTTGTGCCAGATTCAGTTCCTTTGAAGCTCTAAATACTATTTAGATCACACACTTACAAATTCACATGCTTGCACTACATCACTTATCATCTTGCATCACATGTCATATCATATCATCCTACAACTCAAAAATGTCTTACATATATACCCAATACATCCGTATACATCAATTAGGTTGGCCTAATTAGATGTAGCCCTATTTTAAATCAAAATTGTCTTGTCAAATCCACATTTGATTCAAAAACATCTTCGTGCTCAAATCAAACATGCAAAAATTAATTTAGGTTGAAATGGACCTAAAATAGATCTCATTAATACCCATAATACATATTTAATCTCCACAACATATGTCAAACGTTAGGTTGACCAAGAATTAGACCTAATCACAAAATAAGCCAATCTAGTCAACACCAACGATCCATATGATCATATAAACATGTGCCATATGGAATATATAGTTTACTAACATCTGTAAACAATCTCCCAAAGTTATTGATTCCAATCACTGGAGGAACGCAAACCAGATTACACGTACCCATTTACACTATATAAAGCAAAAACTAAATGTCGAACTACTGTCACTTGTAACTTTCACACTATTCATCCAAAATGGCTAAAATATTGATCATAGACACACATAGTAGCCAGGAATAATATACTATCACATCATAAACATATCTTATTACATGAGCAATTCTAGACCAAAATACCAGATTAACCATTCTGTTCATCGGATTAGAGAAAATGTCAACAATTAAGTTTGGCATCAATGACAACACATTAAAGGGTTCCTTCTTCATTCTTTCAATGATCCCCCCTTTGTCATTGATGGAAAAATATGCCAAAAATGAATCTCCAAAACTCAAAACATACACCATCTCCAACTATCTTCAAAAACCTTCAAACATATTTCATCTCTCCCTTCATCTAATTTCTCCAATCAACTCAGTCATCTAACTTCTCCAAAAACATTTACCATCACCTAACTTCTCCTATCTTCTCCCGTCATCAAAATTCTCCCCCTTTGACATCAACGACAAAAGTTGTTCTGGTAACACGCATGTAAGCTCCAAAATTGATGCAAATATATAGGTGAATAATTTGAGTGAAATGTATTGACTCCCCCTCAGGGAGTTATCCCAAAAATTTGATCCAACCATATGTACAATGAAAAATTGAAAGCAACTAAAATAACGAAAGAATGTACATGTGAAAAAATTTTAACCGAAAGAGGAGGCACCTTCAACCTCCTTAATAATTTCTTTCCAAATAGACTTCCCTTCATTCCAAGTCTTTTTGGCTATAACAAGTGATTTATACATTGATTCCAATTCAATTATGCTCTCCTCTCCCTCTTCTGAAGTGCTTGGATTTGGATTTATCTTTGTAAGACTTTCTGCATCAACAAGAGCACTTGACACCGAAATGTGCTTGGTATTCATCATGTCCCCAAGCTATCCAAATCTCCTTATAATGTCTTCTTTCTACCTAATTTGTAAAGTGAAAAACTTGTTTTGTAGATCTATAATGACAGTTCAAAAGGTATAATCTCTGTCTTGTGCTAGGTCATAGGCTCCTGGGGCATTAGATATTTGTGACTCAATAGATTCCATTAAGTCCTTAATGCCTTGAGTGGCATTTGGACACCTCATACAATACAAAAACAAAGTCTTGGCCTCATGCTCGTATTCTTGCACTTCTTTCAAACATTTCTCCACTTTCCCATGTGTAAACACACATCTGTCTTGTAGTTGTAGAAGTCTCTTTTCTACAAACCTTGAATCAACATCCTTTTCAATCCACTCCTTCAAACCAGAGGCATACTCCTTAAGTGAATGTACCAAAAACTTTACATTTTCAACAAGAGTTAGAGAGTTATCAATTATGGCACCGGGAGTAGCATCCTACAGAGACTTGAGAGCTTCATTTATCAACTCTATCCAATTCTAATTTGTCTATATTATTTATTTTATACCAGAGGCATGAAGGATGTATCCAAGCTCCAACTTCTGAATTGGTGAGATATTGTCCAGATCTACATTGCCTTGGTACAATGGGAGTTGTAACAACTAGGGTGGAATCACCGATTGGAACCATATCTGCTTTGTCAAAAGACCCTTGAGTGTATTACTGAAGGATTCTCCTGATGGATTTGGTAGCTCCATGGTATTTTGAGACTCTTCTTTATTATTTTCAACCTCATTCTCTTCTTTGTACTCCTCTTTCTCTTCTTCCTCTTCTTTATCGAAGAGATTTTCCTTTTGCTTATCTTTATTTTCATCCTCCTTCTCCTTATCATCTTTCTTATTGTCATGAATTTCTTTTTCTCCATCTTTTTCTTCTCCATTTTGATTGTCTTCTTTTTCATTTCTAGTATCTTCATTTTGTTTATTAGGGTGGTCTTTAGCACCATTATCAACATTCTTATCATGTTCTTGTTCTTGTCCTACACTCTGGTTTTTATCATTAGCATCAATGGTATTGCCAGTGTCTTCAAGAGGAGTAAATATCTCTGGGGAAGCATTTATTTTTTCAACTAGTGGTGGTGAGGACACCACATTCTCTGTATCATCAATTGATGGAGTTTCTTCTACAGTATGAACATTTACTTCTTCCAAAAATTCTTTAAAAATAGGTAAATTTGTAACCAGAGGAATATTTTCCTCTGCATCAGTGAACTTTTCTTTATCATGCTCCATTCCTTGAGCAGTACTGGATGATGGAGCAAAAATCATCCCAATTTTTTTTGCAATATCTTTGACAATTTCAATGTTTCCTGTTTCAATTTATTTTCTCAATCTTCTTCTCTACCCATGAGAATGGTGACTCTTTGTTTCACTCTAAATTCTTTAGTGTATACTTCAATCAATGTAGCCTTGTCATCCTCAGATAAAGAGTATCCAATTTCCTCTAAGACATCAGATTTCATCTTGTCTTTAGCTTCAATTGATTCATGCCTTCTTTCCACCAAGGCATCCCACACAACACTAAGAACCTTCTTCCTAATGCTATTCATATCTGCTTCTAAAATAATGATGTATCGAATGATTGCTTCAATAATTATTTTCTTATCTTCTTCATCCACTTCATCATATAACCTTGCAGTACCTTCTAGAAAATCATCATGCTCTAACATATTACTAACTAAAAAATATAACTTCATTGGAGTACAAGCTCTTACCAGAGGAGTTTTTGTCTTCTTTTTCTTTTACTACAGAGAGCCTTGCTATGATTTCTTCTCCTTCTTTTTAGGCTTCTTGTGGATATGTACAGTAAAATACTGCTTTTCTCTTTCTATCTCCTCTTCTTCAAAGTGTCCACAATGTCAACCTTTGGCTTCTTTGCTCCAATGCTTGCTTCTTGTGAAGCACCTTCACCGCTTGTGGTAGCACTACTTCTCTTCCTTGTAAGTTGTTCTTCATGCTCCAATCCTGCTCGATTTCTTCTTCCACAACAACACTTAATTTATTCTCTATGAATTATTTTTTCTTCTTTCTTCTTCCAAAAATAGCAAGGGCTGCTACCAGAGGCACATTCTTTCTCTTGCTCATTCTTGTGTTGGGTCTGGTGTTGGGTCTGGAGGGTGCACTAGCTTCTTCAATTATCAGAGCACTAGGCTCCACCTTCTTTCCTTTAGCAGTAGTTGTACCAGAGGATTTAGGTAATGCAAAAGCAAGGGTGGAAGTTCTTCTTCTTGATCTCCTCAGTCCAGAGGGCTCACTAGTTGCTCTGCCTTTTTCTGCAGCTATTTTCCCTTAACTTTTTTACTTCTTCTACAAGTCCATGTTTTACAAAGTATTCATTTACTTATTTGGTTACCCTTTTATTTCTTGTAGGTGCTAATAGTTCCATATGCACTTCTAATTATTTTTCTTCATATATCCCATGTCTCAGAAGAGGGGTCCTTAGGACTCTTGAGCAATAATTCAACATATCTCTCAACATCATTTTCAGAAACTTCATATTCGAGAGGCCCAATCCACATTGTTCTAGGTTCAACATCCTCTATTATGCATTCATTAGTTGAGACACATAACGTAATTTCCTTTGCATATCTCTCCACTAGGTTTCAGGGAACTCTTTCCCTTTCATGCATGTTCTTTTGAAATAATGTAAAGAATGCAGTCATTGCATCATACTGAGCTTTGTAGTTTCCTAATTTGTGCATATAATCAAAGATTTGATGTCCCACTGGTCTGCTTTTTTCCCATACAATGTATTTTCTACTGGGAAGCTCTCTTAAAAATTAAAACAACAAATAGAGAACTAGGGTTCCAAATTTGAATGGATACTTCTCTCTGGTTTGCTTCAAGTTCTCAAGAAGTTGCTAATAGATAAATTCACATAGATCATAATCCCTTCCATTCACAACCATTTTGTGTGCAACATAAATAGTAGTTGCAAAAACTAAATTCTCCTTGTTTGAAAAGTAAATATTGTGACCTATCATTATTGATGCATATTTCACAGTAGGATTTCTAATAGGTTTTGTTGTCAAATCTCTTCTATCAAAGGTAACACCAATTAAATCCATAACAACTTCATTCTTCACAGATTTAAGAACTGGTATAGGTCTGGTATTAGACAACCCTTCCATTGCCTTGATCACCTCCTTAGATATTAGTCTAGGAATGTTGGTCATGCATTCTACTTAGTGCTTGCCTTACATATTTTGCATCTGCATCACTAGTATAGTTGGGAAACCAATTCCAGATATCAAGTTTCTTTGCACTAGGTTAATGTATTCTAGTTTTACCAATAAATCATCTCCAGTAAGCTCATTTGACCATAGATCTTTAATTATTTGGTGATTATACTCTTCTAATTTGTCATGTATGTAATCCCTAGTGTCCTCTATGGGTAAAAACCTGTAAGGAATCTTTGAAAAAGCTTGAGGTCGTTATCAAAGACTTTCATTAAATACTTCTTGAATTTTGGTCTAGTTCTCTCAATGATGTTGACAATGGTTGGTGTAGCCATTATAACTTAAATTAAAACTCAAATGCTTATGAAGTCACTTCTATTTCAAACCCACAAAGCACAAATAGCCATAAATACCTTTTATGTGCACAACGAGACCTAGGGTTTGCACCAAATTGCTTCAAATCACCTTCAAAACTCTTTCAATTTTCTCTTCTTTCTCCAAGTGCACAAAAGTGATTAAAATCGACTTTGAAACTCACTTTATTTATTTTTGATTTTCCCTAATTTCACATTAAATGATTCAATTTCTAAAAAGCTGATAAACCCTTCATTGATATACTGTAAACCCTAAATTGTTCTGCATTTCTTTAGATTTGCATATTTTTCGTCAATTTATTTTCCAAAATCTTAAGCTTATCATTTTACACCATATATCTTCATGTCACTCCTTGACACCTCATATTTCCAGTGGGTTGCTATATTTTTCTATTATTGCTCCCCCTAATCCCATGCCTAGGTTTAATTTTCAAGAGAATTATCTACATCAGAGGGTGGTATAGATGCATTTGATTCATCTTTATTCTCAGGTTCCTCTTTCTTTCTCCAAATATTTTCCATTTCCTTCTTTACTTCAGTAGGATCAATTTTCTTCACAGGTTCATTTCTCTTTCCTAGATTAGTTTGCCTTCCATTCTCACCTCTGCAAAATCTTGAAATGTGTCTAGATTTGTTGCAACTATAGCATACAACATTTTTCTGACTAAATTGACCTCTATTCAATGTTGATCTACACTGGTTGGCTTTATGTCCAAATACATTGCATGTATAATAGTAACCATTGAAAGATGAATCATTCTACTAGTATTATATCTATTCATCATCTGATTTCTACATTCAACAACTCTATGTCCAAACTTATTGCATGCAAAAAATTGTCTAGAGAAGGATCCAGTGTTCTGATTCATTCTACTTCTACATTCTATTTCCCTATGTCTAAATTTATTGGATGAAAAAAAAATACCATTAAAATATGGGTACCTTTGAGAATTTGGTTGTCTGATAGGGTGTCTTCCAACATTTCTTCTTTGATTTCTAAATCATTTGTCATTTCCTTGAGTCTTATTTTGAGTGTCAACCTTGTTAGGAGTTTGATTTTCCTTTGATATTTCTCCTTCTTCACGTCATATACCACCTTTATCTTTAGATGGTTTCTATCCTGCAATTAGCTCATCAAGCATTGTAGTACTTGTTTTGAATTTATCCTCAAGAGTTCTTGCCTTTCCAGATATGATTGTAGAGTTACTACTTCTTGCTCAAGTCTTATGCATTCAACAGTCTTGCTTTATACCATTGCATTCAGAAAATCCTCAATTCTTTTCTTTTCTTCCACTTGTACTTTTATTCTAGTGATGTCTTCATTTTCTTTCTTCAATTGTTCATCGAATTCTCTATGTATTTTTCTAAATTTCTTGATTTGTTCTCTCAATTTTTGGATACATTCATTTGCTTCCTTCAGATTTTTGTTTCCACCTTCAACTCTATCAAGATCTTCAAGAGCAATTTGGAGTTCTTCTTTATCAGTCATACAATCACTTTCAATAGTAAGATCTGAAAACTCATTATTAGCCATGTGTTCAATCTCCAAGATCTTCCTCAAGATGTTAGGTTTCTTAAAAGGAACGAGGCTTTGATATCAATTGTTGAACACTCGAAATAATTTGAGGGGGGTGAATCAATATTCTATTAAACCATTTGGTCATAAACCATCCAATTAACAAAACATATCTAACTGCAACTATGAATGAGAATATGAAGCAACCACAATATCACATGGCACATGAACACTAGGATTTTTACGTGGAAAACCCAAAAAAGGGAAAAATCATGGTGAGGATTAGCTCACAATATATTATAACTAGTTATAAGATATTACAAAGGCTCACTGCCAAGACACACTATCCAATAAGGCTCATAGCCAAAGATAGATACAAAATAGAAATGGCTACATAGGCAAGATGTGAATTGATACAAAGTGCACCTTCTACTGGATTTAGTTCCTTTTAATCTCTAAATACAAAAAAATTCCTTGCTTTACAATCGCTCAATATTCACAATATATCTGCTGATATTCAGATCACACACTTACAAATTTGCATGTTTGCACTACATCACTTATCATCTCGCATCACATTGTAATGTCATAAAATTGCACCCCTTGCAATTTCACATACATTCTTGCATCTGATTTAGTGTCCACTCAACTAGCACTTGTGTAGGCTCATTTTAGCTCTTACATCAACCTTTTTCTCCTCTTAGGATGCTCGAAAGACCCCTTTTTAGTAGCTACCCTTGTGCATCCGCTTCACGTTGAACCTTGTGCTTTTCCCATTTACATCATTTTGTAGCATGATGTGTTCAGACACTAGTGTGCTGCACAGACGTCTGCATGCCATGTTAGCATCCTGTGACATTTTAACGTTCAAACGATCATTTCCACGCATGTTTTCCACTTGTCAATGAGATTTTTTGGTGGTAATGGCTCGGGATGCCTTGTAACTACTTGGGAAGCTTCTTTTTGCTTCTCTTCTCTCTTTATATGTTATCTTTTCAATCCTATTGCTTCTTCTAAGTGCTTCTAGCTTCACTCTAACTTCTCTCTAGCTTTGGCTCCTTGGGTTCTACCTTGAAATATCACACCCTTACAACACCTTTTGCAATACTCTTGGCTCTTGCAACTTCATCTCCCTTATCTCATGCTGGTGAGCATCCTGAGATTCCATATCCCCTATCTATTGCATCTTTACTTCGTGATACAGGTTATCCTTCTCAAGTGGGGATTGCCTTTATCACCTACATTTTGTGATACAGGTTCTCCTCCTTGAGCAGGGTTTTCTTTTATCACTCATACTTGGTGGTGCGGGCTCTACTCTTGAAGTGGGTTTTTCTTTCATCACACACTTTTTCCATTTCGGTTCATTTCTCTCTATCTATCTGGCTGTCCATGGAGGTGGGAACACCAAAATGGGGGTTTGACTGATGCAAACCCTATATAGTCCCAACATTTTCTCCAGATCTTACACGTGTAGGTTTTGAAGACATTCACATCCTAGAGGCTTCATTACTTGGGTGGTTGTAAGCATTTCCTTTCTTCTCTTCTACTTTATCATCTACTTCACTTTATTTCAATTTTGTTATATTTTGTTGCTTTCTCACATTCCAAGATTTCTTAGGAATTAGAGTAGAAGTAGCCACTTTGTCATTTTTTGTGATAAAATCACTTTTTGGTCCGTACAAAAATCCAGTGTGCCTCTTGGACGATAGCGTTCCGTGCTATCATTTGTATTCTGCGCTGACGTCCTTTGGCCGAGAGCCCGTCAGTTTGTCTAGGAAATCTTCATGACTTGCTCTTTTTGATTCTAGAACTTTCGTGTTGTTCCTTGAGGTCGTTTAGGGTACTTCGCCCCATGAGGAACTCTAAATGAAGAGAACTCATGAGTAGCGAATCCCACTTCTCTACATTTTTGGTGAACCCAATGTGGAGCAAATTATTTTTCAAAAACTAGAAATTTATTTACCCCTACTTGGCAGGGTCATAACTTTTGACTCGATGCTCATAATTCAAAACCGTTTGCATCATTGGAAAGATCTCCAAGAGGACTAGTTCAGTCCCTAAAATACTATGCCTTTGGCGATTGAATTTTAGGGACTGATGCAATTTTTGACCCCAAATTCCACTATGAAGACCTTAAAAAATGCAAATTACTAGAACCTAGAAAATATCGAAGAAAATTTGAAAATATGGATTTCCAATTTTTCTTAGTTTTGTCACCAAAATGAATTTAATATCCTCTTTTGTGAGTTTAGTATATAATTATATTCAAAATTTTAGTGATGTTCCATTTCATGCATATGATAGTGACTTGACTTTGCCAATGTCACTTGGTATCTTTAATCCTTCTCATGAATTTCCTCTTGCATCGGTGGATATTTTGTTGCAAGAAGATGAAATCATTGATATATTCCTTAATGTTACTCTACCTTCTATTCATTCCAATGCATTCTCTTTCGAAGATGATGCATTCGTGAATGATGAATCTTTTCTCTATTCCAATGCACTCTCTTCTAGAGATGATGCATTAGCAAATGATGAACCTCCTTCCACATCTGATCCTCCCTGGATCGATGTTGAGAATATTTCTTTGAATAATTATTCCACTAGTTGTGATGAGTTTTTAAATATAATCTGTCTCTTCTTCCCCTCAAAGGCCTAAGAGACCTATTATTTATCTGACCCTAGATAATCCTTCTCCTAAAATGATTTGTTCTATTAATGGTGTTCCATTTGATGATGATCCTATCGATCTTTGTAAGGCTCCCTCTTATAGAGCGGTAGCCCATACTTATAATACTTGAAAGAATAAACAAAATGTTGATCAAGCTACTTCTTTACCACCTTCTAAACCAAGTCTTCCTTCAACACCTAAACCTATGACTAAAGCACCTGGTGATTACGATCTTGTCAAGCAATTCTGTGTTACTCAGGCTAAGATCTCACTGTGAGACTTGCTTCAGTCTACTCTAGTTTACCAAGGTATGCTTTAGGAAGCCTTGAAAAATATCCTCTTGCATTCTTCTGCTAGGCTGGTAGATGTTGATGCGTTGATAGCTCATATTTGTGTGGATTCGCTGAATATTATGTTCTATTCGTAGGAACTCCCCCCTTCAGAAGTATAGAAGCAAGAAAATCCTCTAATGATTATAGTTGACATTAACAATATTGGCATTGGACGTACTCTCATTGACATTGGTTCAATGCTCAATGTGTGTAGCATTGATATATTGCCTAAGATTAATATTGATTCATCTTCTCTTAATTCTTCTTCTGTTGACATTCGTGGGTTCGATAATGTCGATCGACAAGCCCTAGGAATGATAGTCTTGCCTTTGAGGTTGGGACCCATTACTGTACCCACCCTTGTATATGTTGTATTAGAAAAATTATCATATAACCTTCTTCTTGGTAGACCATGGATTCACGCTATGGGTGCAGTCCCGTTTACCTTGCATAAATCTATCAAGTTAATTTATAGTAATAAAGTAGTCACATTCAAGGTTGACCCTGAGGCTATGCGCTTATGTGAGATGGAAACTGCTGGTCAGATTTCAGTTGTGCCTACTCTTATTCCTTCAGTGTCTTCCAATGTGTCGATGTTTACTCCTGCAGTACCTACTACAAAGGATACTCTTGAGATAGATGTCCCTGGAGAAGATATTTTTGAATCCTTCTGATAACATCATCCAAACTCGCTATCAAAGATGATTATTCTTTTGTATCGCAGGATAGTGTGAGCATAAATTGTAATGTTCTTAGTGTTGATCCTCCTTCTGAGGAAGATGATTACACTTCTGCTAAAGAGGATAATGTTAGAAGTCCTGTTAATAAGGATGATGACGATCCCATAGAGGAGCATAATCCCCATTGCTGGAACAATGCTCTCTATGAAGATCCTCCTCCTTCTCAAGATTTGCAAACATGTTATGGCCTTGGCTTTAGGCTTTCCTCTAAATATGGCTATGGGCATAAAGGTTGTGGGCATAATGAATAAGGTATTTAGGTCCCTATGGAATTTTCACCTCGTAAGTGTAATTCGGGGCTTGGTTGCTCGAATGAACAATCTAAATAGAAGCCAAAGTTGAGCGACATGAATACTTCTCAACCTCATTCGGTTGAAAAGATTCATCCTCCTTTGTCTTCTATCTCTGTATCTTCTTCTTGTGAGCAGTCAAACTTTTCTCCACCAAAGAAAAGGTTGCTTCCTGCTCCTCATTCTTTGAATGAGCAAGAGCATATCTTGTTGAGGCTTCTAAAAGCCCGCCTAATTACTCTTCCTTCTCCTACATGTAAGAAATTTTATAAGCACAATAAAGAAAATAATTCTTTCTATGCATACCATCGAGTGCCTGGCCATTCCACTAGTGAATGCAAGGCCTTGAAGGTTAAAATACAAAAACTTCTTGATTCAAGTATTGTGTCCCTTGTGTGGACCCCTCTTATTTTGAAGGGTTCTTGAGGGACCCCTTTGATAGCCTTCCAATTTGTTGATAGTTTGCATGACTGTCCGCTTGACTGCCTGTGTAGCCACTTTGTTTTTGGACATGCTTTATCTACGAGTAAACATGTCACTTTGTAGGTGTGCCTGCAAACCTGATTTCCAATTTTACTTTATGGAGTCCCCTTCTTTGGGTTTCCTCCATGAAAGAGATCTTGGGGGATGCCTCCTTGCAGGTCTGCAGGCCTATAAGGTGCTTACTTTTTTGGGTTTCCTTCATGTGATAGATCTTGGGGGATACTTTCTTGTAGGTCTGCGGGCATGTAAGGCACATACTTCATGGGGCTTCCTTCATGTGAGAGATCTTGGGGGTTGTCTCCTTCTAGGTCTGCGAGCCTGTGAGATGCTTTCATCCTGTGGGATTTGTCCATCATTGGTCTGAGGGCCTTCGGTGTACTGTGTTCAACTTCGTAGTTCTGTGGAGCTACAAAGTCCTTTTGTTCAACTCTCCTTAGAAAGAGTACCTATGGAGCCATCTCTCTTGGAATTTTCATTCCTCCTTCTTGCTCTCTCATTGAGCCTTTCTCTTCTCTCTTCTCTTCCCAATTGTATATATCGGATTGAAGATCTACATCTTCTTCATCCTGAGTTTATGCTCTTTCTCTCTTCGACATTGGTTGCTTCCCTATCTTTTAGGTGTTCTTCTCTTAAAGTGATCAATCCTTACATTCTTCTCTCCTTTTAAGAATTCTTCTGTGTGTTGTTTCTTAATTTGGGGATGACGCATAGTACTGAGAAAACCTTCTACATCGAGGTCTCTTTCACTTTGCTAACTCAAATCCTTTAGTTTTTTATGTTCTAACATTGTTGTCTAGTGCAGGTTTTTCTTGTCTAATGAATTTGCTTTGTAGGTCTTCAGCTTGGGGGTATGCTTCCTTGGTTCGAAGAGTTTTTGCTTCCTCTACAGTATCCTTTTGGCATAATGAAGTTATTCATGTTTAGTAAATTTCCTTTAGCATGCATATTAGTGCAGATTCATATGCTTGCTAAAGTGGGGGCAAAATGTAATGTCGTAAAATTGCACCCCTTGCAATTTCACATACATTCTTGCATCTACTTTAGTGTCTACTCCCCTAGCACTTGTGTAGGCTCATTTTAGCCCTTGCATCAACCTTTTTCTCCTCTCAGGATGCTCGAAAGACCCCTTTTCAAGAACTACCCTTGTGCATCCGCTTCATGTTAAACCTTGTGCTTTTCCCATTTGCATCATTTTGTAGCATGACGTGTCTAGACACTAGCACGTCACACAGATGTCTACACACTGCGCTAGCGTCCTATGACATTTTAATGTTCAAACGACCGTTTCCACGCATGTTTTCCACTTGTTAGCAAGTTTTGTTGGTGGTAACGGCTCGGGATTCCTTGTTACCAGTTGGGAAGCTTCTTTTTGCTTCTCTTATCTCTTTTAATGCTATCTTTTCAATCCTATTGCTTCTTCTAAGTGCTTCTAGCTTCACTCTAACTTCTCTCCACTTTTGACTCCTTGGGTTCTACCTTGAACTCTTACACCCTTACAACACCTTTTATAATACTCTTGGCTCTTGTAGCTTCATCTCCCTTATCTCATGCTTGTGAGCATCCTAGGATTCCATAGCCCCTATCTATTGCATCTTTACTTCATGATATGGGTTTTCCTCCTTGAGCAAGGATTGCTTTTATCACCTACATTTTGTGATATGAGTTCTCCTCCTCGAGCGGGGTTTTATTTCATCACTCATATTTGGTGGCGCGGGTTCTACTCCTAAAGCAAGTTTTTCTTTCATCACACGCTTTGTCCATTTTGGTTCATTTCTTTCTATCTATCTGGCTATCCTTGGAGGTGGGAACACCAAAATGGGGGTTTCATTGAGGCAAACCCCTATACAACCCCAAAATTTTCTCCAGATCTTACGCATGTAGGTTTTGAAGACATTCATGTGTTGGAGGCTTCATTACTTGGGTGGTTGTAAGAATTTCCTTTCTTCTCTTCTACTTTATCATCTACTTCACTTTATTTCAATTTTGTTATATTTTGTTGCTCTCTCACATTCCAATATTTCTTAGCAATTAGAGTAGAAGTAGCCACTTTGTCATTTTCTGTGATAAAATTGCTTTATGGTTTGTACGAGACGCCAATGTGCCTCTTGGACGATAGTGTGCAGCACTATCATCTGCATCCTACGCTAATTTCCTTTGGCCAAGAGCCCGTTAGTTTTTCTAGGAAATCTTTGTGACTTGCTCTTTTTGATTCTAGAACTTTCGCACTTTCCTTGAGGTAGTTTAGGGCAGTTTTCCCCATGAGGCTCTTTGAATGAAGAGAACTCCTGAGTAGAAAATCCCCCTTCTCTACACACATGTCATATCATATCATCCTACAACTCAAAAATGTCTTACATATATACCCAATATATCTGCATACATCAATTAGGTCGACCTAATTAGATGTAGCCCTATTTTAAATCAAAATTATCTTGTCGGCTCCACAATTGATTCAAAAACATCTTTACACTCAAATCAAACAAGAAAAAATTAATTTAGGTCTCCATGGACCTAAAATAGATCTCATTAATATTCACAATACATATTTAATCTCCACAACATATGTCAAACATTAGGTTGGCCAAGAATTAAACCTAATCACAAAATAAGCCAATCTAGTCAACACCGATGATCCATCTGATCATATAAACATGCACCATTTGGAATATATAGTATATTGACATCTATAAACAATATACCAAAGCTATAAAGACTTATTCCAATCATCAGAGTAACCCGAACCAGATTGCACATACCCCATTTACACTGTATAAAGCTAAAACTAAATGTCGAAATACTATCGCTTGTAACTTTTAAACCATTCATCCAAAATGGCTACAATATTGATCATAGACACACATAGTAGTCAATTATAACATATTGTCACCTCATAAGTAGATCTTATTACATGAGAAATTCTGGACCAAAATATCATATTAAGATATCCTCATTCTATTCACTAGATTAAAGAAAATGTCAACAATTAATGTTGACATCAATGCCAACACATTAAAGGGTCCCTTCTTCATTCTTTCAACAGATATTTCCATGTTGGAGGGAAATAATTTGAATTTGAATTGGAGGAATATTCCATGGGAATATTCCTTTGCAAGTGGGAGAATTTGGAGGGATTAAAGAAATTAGTCAATTACGTAATTAGAATATTATTTAATTGTGCAAGATGGAAGAATTTAGAAATTTAATTAAATAATTGACTCATTTAATTAAAAATGGAAATTAATGAAATTCAATTAAATAATTCAAATTATTTATTCAAATGAGAGGACTTAGGGAATTTAATCAAATAATTCACATTATTTAATCAAACAGGATGAAAATTAGTATGGAAGGATGAATTAACCTAATAATATCGATTATTCAATTAATATAAGAAAATGATGAATTTAATTAAATAATTATGATTATTTAATTAAATAGTCAAAAGGGGTCGAATCAGGATGAAAATGGTGTTAGTAATCGAGTTTGGATGTTTGATATCAATTAGGACAATTTTAAGTTTCTACATTTTCCCCCTCTTTGAAGTGAGGTACCTGTTACATTGGTTCAAAGACTGATGCTTTTCAGATCAAAAATTTAAAAATTCATGATTTTTTTGGATGCCCCATTGTGACCCAATAGAAGGATTCTATGCTGGTATACTGGCCCTCGAGAGATTGAGTGAGAATTTTGATTTTTAGGTTGAGATCATGAAAAAAACTAAAATAGGTTCTGGTGGAAAACTGATGCAAAAATAAGCTCAAGACATTAAAAAATTCTTCAAAATAAGTTTCCAAGCTAAAAAATGGATAAAAAAGATTAAAAATCCACACTCCCACCCTTCAATTAGGTCAAAAACCCTAATTTTTAAGCATACATATGAGTTTAGGAGGCATTTCCCACTCATTTGCACACTTTGCTTTTAAAAATTTGAAAGATTTTACTTTGAGCACCTCACATGATGGTTGACTATGAGGTCCCCCAGCACCTCACAGACCGATTCCATGAATTCCAACTCTCGCCGATACAGGACCCCCGGTATGTACCCCAATTTTTTTTTCCTTGAACATGATTATGAATTAGGCCAAATACAATTGAAATGAACAATTAATCAATCAATTGAACTAATTAAACCATATTCCCAATGAAATATTTTAAATGAACTAATTAGAAGCCATGAAAACATGAAATGAACTCAAGTTGATAAAGGAAAATAATTAGACACTTGCAAACCTAATCCCATTGGGGGATTGGTGCTGAATTGATGTGGAATGATTAGCCCTTTCCCAATCCCATTGATGAAACAAGCTTTTAATGGTGCTCCAATGGAGAAAATGACTAAAATTGATGTTAATTTGCTAAATTCTCTCAAGAATTTCTCTAAAAATGATTATAGTCTAATTGCTTTCAATGAATGTAGATGAATTGCTCATGAAATGGAGGATATTTATAGGAATTATGAGTGAATCAATGGTCAAGATCAATTTAGTTAATCAATGGATGCAAATTGATGAGAAGAATTGGCATGGATCAAGGATCAAATCTGTGGAGGAGATTGAAAGTTGACATGGATTTATGAGTTTAGTCAAGGGATGAAGTTGATTTGAAGAAACACAAATCCTAAAAATTAGGAGGAATGTGCAAGATATTTCCATTTTGGAGGGAAATAATTTGAATTTTAATTGGAGGAATATTCCATGGGAATATTCTTCTGCAAGTGGGAGAAATTGGAGGGATTAAAGAATTTAGTCAATTAAATAATTAGAGATGGAGGAATTTAGAAATTTAATTAAACAATTGGCTCATTTAATTAAAAAGGGAAATTAATGACATTCAATTAAATAATTCAGATTATTTAATCAAATGAGAGGACATAGGGAATTTAATCAAATAATTCACATTATTAATCAAATAGGATGGAAATTAGTATGGAAGGATGAATTAACCTAATAATGTCGATTATTCAATTAATAAAAGATGATGAATTTAATTAAATAATTATGATTATTTAATTAAATAGTCGAAAGGGGTCAAATCAGGATGAAAATGGTGCTAGTAATTGAGTTCAGATGCTTGATATCAATCATGACAATTTTAAGTGTCTACATTTTGTGCCTCTTTGAAGACAGGTACTTGTTACATTGGTTCAAAGACTGACACTTTTCATATCAATGTTGTTGCTTAGATAAAAAATTAAAAGTTCATAAATTTTTTGGATGCCCCACTGTGCCCCAACGAAAGGATTCTATGCTAGTATACTACCCCTCAAGAGATCGAGCAAAAATTTTGATTTTTAGGTTGAGATCGCAAAAAATAATAATATAGGTTTTGGTGCAAAAAAGACATGAAAATAGGCTCATGACACTAAAAAATGCTTCAAAATAAGTTTCCAAGCTAAAAAATGGATAAAAAATATTAAAAATCCATATTCCTACCCTTCAATTAGGTCAAAAACCCTAATTTTCAAGCATAAATATGAGTTTAGGAGGCACTTCCCACTCATTTACACACTTTTCTTTTATAAATTTGAGAGATTTTTCTTTGAGCACCTAATGTGATGGTTGACCATGAGCTCCCCCAACACCTCACAGATTGAGTCCACGAGTTCCAGCGCCTCGTCAACGTAGGACCCTCGGTACATGTCTTGAATTTTTTTTCCTTGAACATGATTATGAATTAGGCCAAAAACAATTGAAATGAACAATTAATCAATCAATTGAACTAATTAAACCATATTTCCAATGAAATCTTTGAAATGAACTAATTAGAAGCCATGAAAACATGAAATAAACTCAAATTGATAAAGGAAACTAATTAGACACTTGCAAACTTGATCCCATTAGGGGATTGGTGCTAAATTGATGTGGAATGATCAGCCCTTTCCCAATCCCATTGATGAAACAAAATTTTAATGGTGCTCCAATGGAGAAAATGACTAAAATTGATGCTAATTTGCTAAATGCTCTCAATAATTGCTCTAAAAATGACTATAGTCTAATTTCTCTCAAAGAATTGAGATGAATTGCTCATGAAATGGAGGCTATTTATAGGAATTTTGAGTGATTCAATGGTCAAGATCAATTTGGTTAATCAATGGATGCAAATTGATGAGAATAATTGGCATGGATCAAGGATCAAATCCATGGAGGAGATTGAAAGTTGACATGGATTTATGAATTTAATCAAGGTATGAAATTGATTTGAAGAAACACAAATACTAAAATTTAGGAGGAATGTGCAAGATATTTCCATATTGGATGGAAACAATTTGAATTTTAATTGGAGGAATATTCTATGGGAATATTCCTTTGCAAGTGGGATAAATTGGAAGGATTAAAGAAATTAGTCAATTAAATAATTAGAATATTATTTAATTGTTCAAGATGAAGGAATTAAGAAATTTAATTAAACAATTGGATCATTTAATTAAAAAGGGAAATTAATGTCATTCAATTAAATAATTCAGATTATTTAATCAAATGAGAGGATTTAGGGAATTTAATCAAATAATTCACATTATTTAATCAAACATGATGAAAATTAGTATGGAAGGATGAATTAACCTAATAATGTCGATTATTCAATTAATAGAAGAAAATAATGAATTTAATTAAACAATTATGATTATTTAATTAAATAGTCAAAAGGGGTCGAATTAGGATGAAAATGGTGTTAATAATTGAGTTCAGATGCTTGATATCGACCAGGACAATTTTAAGTGTCTACACATATATGTCTACAACATTGTAAATAGGCGACATACCAAGTGTCTCTGATAACTCTACTTATATGCATTTCTAGAATCAAACTTCCTAAAAAATCTATATGGTCCAATCTTCCTCATCTTTAGCTTATGATATGTTCCTATTGGAAATCTTTCCTTCCTGAGATATACCATAACTTCATCTCCAATAGAAAATTCATTATGTCTCCTCTTCTCATCTGCCTTCTCCTTATACTCATTGTTCATGTCCTCTAAGTGTTTCTAGACTTGACTATGCAATGTTTCCATGAATCATGCAAACTCTTCTACTTATGTACTCCTCTTATTCTACATATTGATGTCTCCAAGTTCTACAACTCCTCTAGGATGTATTCCTATCACAATCTCAAATGGTTTCTTTCCCGTACTCTGGTTCACTGAATTATTATATAAAATATTACGTGCAGTAGGACTATGACCCAATTTCCTGCCTTACTCCCAATAAAACACCTCAACAGATTACCCAATATGTTGTTTACCACTTCTGTTTGTCCATCTATTTGTGGGATATGTTGAATTGAACTTCAAATCTATCTTCATCTTCTTCCACAATGTCCTCCAAAAGTATCCAATGAACTTGGTGTCCCTATCTGAAACTATACTCTTAGGTAGTCCATGCAATCTCACAATCTCCTTGAAAAATAGATCAACAACATGTACAACATCATTAGTCTTATTGCAAGGAATGGAATGTGCCATTTTAATTTTTTTTCCACTACTACCATTATAAAATCACGTCCCCTCTATGTCCTTGGTAATCCCAATATGAAATCCATGCTTATATCCTCCCAAGGTCTCTCTAGTACTGTCAAAGGTTTATACAATCCAATATTTTGACTAATCCCTTTTTCTACTTGGAAAATTCTGCAACTCTAAACATACTTTTTGATATCCTTATATATTTGTGGCAAAAAATAATGTTCACTCACCAAAGCTACTATCTTTTTAACTCCAAAATGTCCTGTTAGTCCTCCACTATGCTTCTCTTTAATTAGATTCTCCCTCATTGAACTCTTTGGAATACACAACTTCTTTCCCTTGAACAACATGTCTTCCTGAATGAAAGAATCCAACCATTGTCTTTGGTCTGTCACTACTGGTTCTTTACACACTCTCCATGCTTTAGCAAAATTTGGATCATTCTCATACATATTCTTCAATTATTCAAAACATAATACTGCTATCCTCATCTTTGTCAGAAAATTCCTTCTCCTACTCAATGCATCAACAATTTTTTTTGACTTACCACTCCTATGCTTCAACACAAATGTATAACTCTGCAATAACTCAACCCATCTCATATGTCTCTGATTCAACTTACCTTGACTGTTTAAATACTATAAAGCTTGATGATCAATGTACAACACAAACTTCTTAGGCAAAAAATAATGTCTCTACTTCTTCAAGGCTTGAATTATGACATAGAATTCTTGATCATAAACTAAATATATTATTCTAGCATCATTCAACTTCTCACTGAAATAAGCTACAGGTCTTCCTTCTTGACTCAACACTGCTCCTATTGCATTTTGACTGGCATCACAATCAACTTGAAATACTTTGTCAATATTAGGTAATGCTAAAACTATTGTACTCTGTCACTTTTTTCTTTAACAATTCAAAAATTCTTTGTGCTCCAGATGTACACTTAAAATACTTCCTATATCCTCTCATTGTTTCTGTCATAGGCATGCAAATGATACTAAAGCTTCTGATAAACTTTTGATAGAAACTAGCCAATCCATGAAATGATCTTACCTCTCCAATGTCTAACGGTGTAGGCCACCCAACAACTTCTTTAACCTTCATAGGGTCCATCTTCAATCCTTTAGTAGAAATGACTAAACCTAGATATACCAACTCTGTGTTCATGAAACTACACTTCTTGATGTTTATTAGCAACTTCTCTTCTCTCAACTTTTGCAATACTTGTCTAATGTGCCCCAAATGTTCTTCTCTAGTATTACTAAAAATTAGAATATCATCCAAGTAAATAATGACAAACTTCCCCAATAATTTCTTTAGTACCTTATTCATCAACCTCATGAAAGTGCTAGGTGCATTTGCCAATCCAAAAGGCATCACTAACCATTCATACAATCCTTCATTAGTCTTAAATGCAGTCTTCCATTCATCTCCTTTGATTTTGATATGATGGTATCCACTCTTTAGGTCAATCTTTGTGAAATACTTTGCTCCACTCAAATAGTCCATAATTTCATCCATCCTTGGCAATGGGAATCTATACTTGGCAGTGATCCTATTGATTTCTCTTGAGTTTGTACACATTCTCCACTCTTCATCTTTCTTTGGTGCAAGTACTTTTGGTACCGCACATGGGCTTAAGCTTTCTATGATCAATTCTTTCTTCAACAACTCTATATTTTTTGGTTCAATTTCACATTCTCTATAGGTGTCATCTTATATGATGCTTTGTTAGGAAAAATTTCTCCAAGTATTAGGTCTATGTGATGGTTGATGCTTTGAACTGGTGGTAAACCATCTGGCACATTCTTTGATATGATATATTCATACTCTATCAATAGTTTTTCTACTTCTATTTGTGGTGGATCTTCATCCTTTGTTGCCTACAGACTATTACCCTTCTTTGGAATCAATGAAAAACATAGGTTCTCATGCCTTTAATCCCTTCAAAAACTTTCTTCCATCAACCAAGCACAGTCTGACAGTGCTATAAACATCATTTTTATCCTCCTCCTCCAAAGGTATCAATTTAATTCTCTTTCCATTTGTAGTCATAGTATAGGTATTCCTCCTTCCATCATGAATTTCTTTCCTATCATATTGCCATGGTCTTCCTAATAGTAAATGATATCCATCCATAGGCATAATATCACACAACACTTCATCTTTATACAATCCTATATGAAATTTTACCAAACATTGCTCATTCACCAATATCTTATGTTCATCTTGAATCCATGCTATCCTATAGGGGTTTGGATGTTTCAATATCTTCAAATTCAACTTGGTTACCATCTCTTCTAAAACTAGATTATTAGTGCTACCACTATCAATCATAAATTTACATACCCTTCCTTTGGACTTACATCTTTTTTTGAACAAACTCTTTCTTTTTAGTGGTTCCACGGTCACTTCTTCATGCATCAAATCTCTCCTCTTTAATAATGACTCACCTTTCTTAGGTTTCCCAATTTAATTAGGGAGTTCAACAGGTTCCTCTTCCACATAAGTTGCTCTTTTGATATGCTTAGTTTTCATATAGGTACTTCCTTGATGACATTCAAATGCTTAATAGCATTCACCTCCACACTTGAAACAAGTTCCTCTAAATGGTCTCTTCTCAGATCTTCCTTCATCTCTCCTATATCCATCATTACGATAAGAATTATGGCCTCCTCTGTCACTGTGATATAAATTTATGTCTTCTCTCCCTCTACAGTATGAATTACAGTCCTTCTCTTCACTACGGTAGGGTTTTCCATCTTTGTTCTGCTTTGTATAAGGTCTCCTTTCTCCAGATTATGATATGCTCCTCTAGAATTTTCCTCTTGCACTTCTCTTCCTTTTTTCAAACTTCTTGTTTAGCTTCTCCTCCACTTTCAACGCAAATTGGTATGCTTCTTCAATAGTTTTCATCTTCACTAGGCTCAATTCTTCTTGGATGTTCGTTCTCAGACCATTGGTGTACCTAACAACATTCTCTTTTCTTGCTTCACTATGTCTAGTACTAATGACCATCTTGTAGAATTCTTCAATATATTCTTTCACAGATATTTCCTTTTGCCTTAGGTTATAGAATCTTTTCAATAATTCAAGCTCATAGTCAATAGATATAAATTAATTCTTCAACTTTGTCACCATCCTGTCCCATTTTATGATTTTCTCCTTTCCTCTTATATTTCTATCCAATTGAACTTCTTTCCACCATATAGCAACATGTCCTTTCAACTTATTTTTTGTAAATATCACTCTTTCTAAATCTTCAATTTCTTCATATTCAAGGTATTCTTCCATATCATTGATTCAATTAATCAACTCCTTAGTGTTTAAATTTCCCACGTAATTTTGAATTTCAATTCTATGTCACTTACCAATTTTGGAAATGGATTTCAACATCTTCACTTGATCTGATTCTTCTTCTTCTAGGGCTTCTTCAATCCGATTCACAACATGATCTAGGTCATCATCACTTTCATCCTCATGTCTAGGGTTTAAACCTTGCCTTCTATCTTCTTCTACTACATCCAATTAGACTTGCATTGATCACATCATTTCCAACATCTCATCCATTCTTCCAACAAAATTTTCCATAGTAGGCGCTCTCTTTTGTGGTATCTCTCCCCTTGGATCCGATGCAACTATCTCAATTTGGCGATCTGGCTACAATGGTTTCAACTGCCTCATAGTTGATGATCGGTTGAAAACACATGAAGTCTACCTTAGGTTGGTGATCTGTTCACCACAAGGAATTCCTTTAGGAATCACAAATTCTCTTTGATACCACTTGGTGCAGTCATGGATGGAGGGTCCTAAAAGGACTATCCAACCATGCAACTTAGTGTCAACACAACAAAAATAACACAATATATTGGTAAAAAACCATGTGCTTTTGTTGATTCAGTAACTAGAATTCTTACATGCATCATATGCAAAATAATTAGGGTTCATAGGCCTACCGCAAGGGAATTACAACATTACATTTGGCATTAAGGTCTTATTCAAAATTTGGATCTAAATATCCAAAGTATTCAAATTCAAATTCTAAATATTATCTCTAACTAAACTGAACTCTAACAGCCTTACCATGAATTATAAATGATCTTAAATATGAGTCTCCAACTCTAATAATGATCCACATCAGCGTCAAGGGTTCACAGACCCCAATGAATTATCAAGCGTGTAGGTTGGCCTTAAAACATGAAAAATAATCCTTTTCAAGATGAAACATATTGTGGACCTCCAAGAAAGATCCCCTTGGATCCAAAATGCTTGTATGATGCTCCATTAAGCTCCACATGCTTCAAAATAGGTATGCACTATGAATTTTGGACCAGGTTGGCCCCAAATGCTCTGACTATGAATTACTATGAAATTATGAGAGTGATAAATTTTTGTAAACAAATGCAAACTTTTTGAAATTTAGATATGATCTAGATGTCCTCGTGTAGATGCTATATCTTTCTCTGCAAGCCGAGAAATGATAATGCAATGAAATATGGAATGAAATGTTGAAATTTCTACAAGATGAAATTCAAGAAAAGAAATGTTTTTGGTTGATACAGGATTGCTTTACAACCAAGGATGCTCCTACATCACAAAACCACCATAGGTCAAGAGAAGGTAAGCACTCCAATTATTGGATTCTACTAACTTGTTTAGCATTTTCAATATATGGAAAAGTATGAAATATAATTACAAAGTCCATCCATTTACCAATGATATTAAATTTAGATATATTTTTTTAAAATAACATTATCTACTTGACATAAAATACGAAGCATCAACATAAATTACACATTCCAAGAAAATAAAGAGAATAAATCTTTAAAGTTCTATTCTTTTCAAATCATCCAAAAGTTACAAAAAGGTTTCTATGAGAACATAATTATTATCCTTCAAGTTTGACTAGGCTAACTTAGAGTCATAAAGAAGCCCAAAACCTTAAATCATTCTTTAACAAAACTTAAAATTTGTATTCATATAAGCAAGAATATACTTAGTATAATCCTAATTAGAACTTCAAATAAATTCCATAACACAAGATGTTTGCACATACTCCAATTCTCCCAAGTTCTCCCAACATATATTTCCTTCTACAACCTTCCACTCTTTATTATTTAAATCATAAGTTACTATGATGGGCTACTCAAACCCATAATCACAATTAATGGGTACACATATCCAAGACCTCCCAAATGGGAGCCACACCCTCTCAAACCCCTTACATGGAGGACCCTCTCCTATTGAGAGAGAGTGTCTATCCCAACATATATTATCAATACAAATATAGCATAACAAGTTGTAAAATAACCTACCCAACATATGCAACATAATCCACTTATGAAGACAAGATCAGTTTCTCATGAATTTACAAATTTCAACAATCATAATTTTTTTTAACAAGGCTAGCTTAATTTGTGAGATATCTATCATATCTCGTGTGTTTCAAGTCCTTTCTTACTATTTTATTGAGGGACTTGATAACAATGATTTAATTTTAAAGGGTGTTACAAACAATATTAACTTTAATTTTTTTTGGATTGTTCTCTGCTTAACTATTATTTGGCTGGTGTTATATTGGATTTCTATTGTTAAAGGCCTCATTTTAACTCTTTTCTTGAATAGTTATAGATCTCTATATATCAATTTGAAGGTGTCAGTTTAGTGTTTGGAGAGGGTTTTCAGGAGGAAGAAGGATAGTAGTAGCTTTCATTTCATGAATATGGGTGGTCCAAGGAAGATAATAAAGTCGGTAAATTGTGGAAGTCTAAAGCAGAATGTGGAAATATGGGATCTTTTTGTTAAAGTCGGGTTGTCGTCTTTCTTCTAGGCAATGTGGGGTTACAATGATACCCTGACCTCTAAATTCATCAATTCTTAGCGGGGTGGTAAAGTGATGATTGACACCATAAGTTTTGTGGTTACACCTTAGTTGATTGCGGAGGCTATGGGGTTGGAAAACGTGGGGATGTAGATTATTAAGAAGAGTAATGGTGAATAACAAAGATTTGTTGATAGTTTTTTGAAAAAGGGGAAAAGCTCAAAAGATTCCAGAATGGGTATGCAAGACTCGACCTACCTCCACCTTATGCTATGTTAAGTCTTCATGGCATGCACTATTTTACTTTGGAGGGTTGTTATATGACTGTTCATGCTTACCATTTCCCTATCCTTGATCACATTAGGCATAATGAGAAAATTAATATTCCTTTTTAACTTTTTTCATCCCTACAACAAAGCATTGAAAAAAGAGCTTCCTCCCTCTACATTAAGGCCTTATTATGGCATTGTATAAATATGCGCTTTCTAACAATCTACATGGTAACCCTCCTACTTTGGGCCATGAGATCCCTCTTGTGAATGCTTCTTTGGACAATGAGAACCCTCTTGTGAATGCTATCCCTATTGATATTCCTTGTGGCCAAAATAATCCTCAAAATTCTACTGTTAGGATTGAGCCCATTGAAAGCAAACCTCCCTCTCCTAATAAGGACCATGCTTTGGGAAGTAAAAAAGTTGTTTCTAAAAATAAGATCCCTAATTCTAAGTCTTCTAAGGCTATAATGGAAGTCGATTTGCTAAAGACTATCCCTGAAAAAAGGAAACACTCTCCCTTAATGTTGGAACCTCCTAAAAGCAAAAACTTGGTGCATAAAAGCCCTAAAACTAAAAAATGTCATTAATATCACAAAGGATTATGATGGAGAACAAAAAGATAGCCATAAGGATTTGAATGATGGGGGGTTATGTGCCTCTAATATGAGAGGGTGTAGGTCTGCGCATCTAGATAAAGCTGCTTTTGTGGAGAAGGTAAATAATGATAAGGGGAAGAGTATTTCCCTTGATAGGGAAGATGTGGCTTTCTCTCTAAATAATGAGTTTGGCATGGTGAATGGTGTTGATAGCGAAGGGACTGATAGTGAAGATTATAATGAACAATATGGTTATTAGAAGGATATGGAGGCTAGGGAAAATATGATGGAAGAGGAGGAGAATGTTGATGGTGATGAGGATACTAGGGGAGCTTATGTGGTGGGTCAGGAAGAGGTTGATAAGGATTTTTGCGTTACCCCAATGGATGTTATAAAAAATGATATTAATGGTGAATTGAAAAATAAAATCAATATTCAATAGGATAAACTGGAGGAGATGGAAATTGTGCTATCTACACTCTTATGAAGGTTACAGATGGCATCATGAAACGTGTTGTTATGGGCACTATTTTTGGGAAAACCAAGATCAAGAAACAAATTAAGAGACAAGGAACTGGTGATGGATGATAAAGATGTTGGTAAGAGGATTGATGTTGCAGATACCGATTGGAAGGAGTCTATCTCTGAGATTAGGGATAATTGGGAGATGAATGTTACTTCTAAAAATGATGCTGTCTAGTTTTGTGGTTTTTTGGTATTTCGTTTGTCTGGCTACTATTTTTTAATGGTTATAATATGACTTATAATTATGTTTTAAAGACTATATGGGTTACTCTTGATGGTCTACGACCTCATGCTAGTATAGTTTGGAATAATGTTTTTGGAGATGATAAGTGGCTTGAGTGCCTTCATGGTAAACTTGTTTCTAGTCTGCGTGCCTATACTAGATATGATCCTTTATGGTTAGCTAACATTGGTTTAGTGTAGGTTATTTTGTTGTTTGGATGGTGGTTATTTTTTCCAATCTATTTCTCTAGGCTATTTTTCTCTATTGTTAGCTTCTATATGGGATCAGGGCCCTTCCCTGCTTATCTAATCAGAAAAAATAAAAATAATAATACTACTATACACTCATACAAAGTTTATTTTCAAATGAAAAACTACTACAAGAGATTAACTCATACCTTGAGAAGGATTTTCCAAATACACTTGATGAAACCTTTTTGATGAAGACTCCTCTAAGATTTTCCTCTCCCATTACACCTTTTTCCCAATTATCTTCTCCCTTCTCTCATCTTAAAAAATGATTACTAAAAATGAAGCCCAAAAAATAATGCATTTCCCATCCTAAAAAGAAATACATAAATAGGAGAGGGAATTTCTTCATCTTATGACAAGTTCCATCTCCACAATAGATCTCATCTTCTTTTATAACCACCCCAAAAATAATTTTGAGGAAGGGATGAGATGATGCCACCTCTCCCAACCACTTTCACACTACCTCCAAATTTCGTAACTTTTTAAATGGTGGTTTTAGGAGGTTAAAAAATTAATTAAAAGAAAGCTTCCTAGAATCCAAAATACGCATTACCCATTGTACTAACACTTAGATACTTATTTACTAGTAAAGATCTTTCAAAGGTTGTTGATATGCATGAGCGTATCATCTCGCAGAACCTGGAAGCTACAATTTTTTTGAAAAACTTACAATAGTTGTTTTATTTGTTGTATGTTTTGTTGTATGTTTTGTTGATGTCTCATTGATGTCTTGTTGCTTTTTGGTTGCTGGTTATATCTTGTTCATGTTTTAGCAATGTCTCTTTTTGTAAAGGGTTTTAGGTCCCTTCAAAACTTGTTTTACCCATAATAAAAAATACTTAGATACTTAAAAATTAACCAAAATGAATAAAAAATACTAACTCAAACCCATTTAAAAGTTCATAATGAAATAACCTAAAATTTTAAATACTTAGGGACTTAAATTAATTTAAAATACTTAATTTACCCACTTAAAAACCCTTTTAAACTCACTAGAAAAGGATGGAAAAAAAATCATCTTTCAAAAGACCTATCTTCTATATATATATTTTCTCACAACCAAACAAATTCACACCATAAAGCATATTAAATTCACATTAAAAACCTATTCACATCATAATGTTGTACATACTACACATGAACTTAGTTCCTCCAAATGAAGTAAGATCAACTTAACTAATAGAACATAAATTCTTCACTTGCACACTTAAAAATAGATATTGATGTTTATATATAAATATTATAGCCAAAGCATCAATAAGTAACACAAATAAATCCTACATATGCCAACTATACATTTCTAATACAATATTCTAATGCATTCACATTTCATATAAAATTAGTTACACATTACTTATCTATTATCCCATTGATCATCATAGAAATATTTCATTTTCTAATGAAAAACTTTTTCTAGAATATGAAAACATGAATCAACATATGCATATGGACCATGACCATTGAAGCATAATCATCACATAATTGAAATGATCATCTCAATCACATTTGATAATATTAAAATTTACTAAGAACATAATTTATAAGCATAGTATTAGAATCATTCATCAACTTGTAACATATCTTAATGGATGATTAAAGATAAGCTCATCACTTAAACTACTCATGTGAATATCATAGAAAATAAAATAATCTGATTTAATCAACTAATTAGATAATATCATCTTGACATGTTCTACATTAATATGTACAAGAAACTTATAAACAATCCATAGACATTGGAAAAAGGGAACAAAAAAATCATCACTATCAGTCATAACATGAAATTTCCATCAATTCAAAACATAACTACTATTCTATCCTAATTTCATCCTTCATGTAGAAAGGATCAACACTTTTACAAATATTTCCATGCTACCTAGTCTTTTGAGGCAAGGTATGGACATGCGGGAGAGGGTTGACCTTACATGTCTCCAGTAAGAAATAATAGTTGATATACTTTTAGTATAATAGTTTTATGCATCAAGCATAGTTAATATCTCATTTTATTGGATGTAAATAGAATTTGTAAATATTTATAGTGATAATATATTTGGCCCTCCATAGGATTAGCCACTTTTGTTAAAAAAAATTAATATATTTATATGGGGTATGACTCCCTTAAGCATTCTCACTGATAAAGACACTAATTTCATTAATTCAAATACTTTTTTAATGCATTAAAAAATATTTTTCCCTTTTCTTTTCCAATTTTCTCAATTCCCAAACTATCATGCGTCATTATCATGTAATATTTAACCTTTTAATTGTAATTGTATAAAAATAGGGAAACAAACAACAACAATTCATGCATTTATGGGTTTTTCACAACACATAGAGTTTAGAATTACCAATGGTTTGAATTCAAATCCATAAGGGAAAATAGATTCATCTTACATTCAAATCGAGTGTGATGGGGGTTACCATACACATTATCCCAAAGTTACACCTTTGATACCACCATTAGGGAAATAACTCATACCTACATAATTAGGTGGGAAAATAGTCTTGTAGATGTACCTACACACTCAATTCACATGTAAGTGTACCTACTCCACACACAAACGTATAAAATAGACAAAGAAAGTGAAGATCATCTTATGGGGTTCAATATGATATATATCATATAATCATGAAACTATGTGATGCAAATAAATACACATACCCATCCACACACTCACAAAACACAAAAGTTGAACAAAGAAAAACAACTACATTCAAATATGAAAATGATGTGCAACCATGTTGAAAAAATTATGATATTTATTCAATAATATGATCAACAAAATATTTTTTTCAAAGTTTGGCTCTCCATGGGCATTCTCTCTCACTTGCCTTCAAACTCAGTCTTCATCTCTGCTTCTTTTCAGAGTTGAAATCTTCTCTCCAAAACTTCCATGCTACTTTCCTCATCTCCACCTCACTCCCACATAGCCTTCCAAGTCTCCCTCTCTTTTTTTTTTTTAAACTTTTTGAAATTTGAATTAAAAAACAATTAAATGCTCACCCCAAAGTGGCATACCACTCCCTCAATAAAATATACATTTTAATAATTCAAATCTCTGTTAAAATCTTCTATGTTTGGTATTCAAACCTGCTCTCACGTTTTTCTGAAGATGCCCTCCAAAATGGAGGTCTAAACATAATTTTTTTTAATCAATAAGGTCAAAAATACTTGCCTCTTACCAATCCATACCTTTGGGTCTTCAAATTAATGATGATATCCATGTTTTCAGCTCTAAATTTATCTTTGTAACAGCTGAAAGAAATAATTATCATTTCTTGTTTTACTGGGAGTGATTACATAGAGAAAATGTGAAATTATGCCAATAATTTAAAATCCTCCACCACTACCCATTTTTCACTTTTTTAATTTACTTCAAAATATGAATATGAGATAAATGAAATCCATCAAACATTACCTTCTGAGACTGCATATATAATTTGGAAAAAAAATTCAAACATGTGAGTTTGATGTTGCGCAACGGGTACTGAAAACTTACTTTTTGCATAACTCTTACCCAGAAGCTCATATTCACATGAAAATTTGTCAAGATATGAATAATATAATTAAGATGATTCCCTCCAAAGTATGTTTCTCCAACATTTAAAAATATTGAAAATTAATTGTTTCCGTGGCCATCTAAGATAAAATTTCTGATTTTAAATTCTCTCAATTCGTGAGGAGTTTGATTATGAAAGCTTCACTACATTGTGCACAATTCATCTAATAATATATCTTCCAAAGGATTTTAACCCAATTCTTATATATTTCTAGAAATAATTATTTCCATAAAATTGTTTGTGGGAGCCTTAAAATTGCGATGGAGCAAAAACTCAAATTTTGAAAATTAAATCACATGAGAGGTTTTTCGATGCTAAAAGATGCCAAATGAGCCACAAAACACACCAACATGGAAATCCAAACCAGAAGCTTATTTTTGGTTGATGTCGATTGTCGGTCCGCCCAGATGCTCCTGCATCAAACACGCCGGGTAGGAAAATTTTTGTGAGTAGAACTCACAAAATGGAGTTGGGTAATAGAACTACCCTTTCAGGTTGTAAACCACTTGCAATGAACTCTATCACTGGCTTTTACATAAGGAATTTCTTCCTTCACCTCTTCCAGCATTTAGCTGGGACACTTGTCGTCCTCCTCCACCAAATGTGCATTTTCTTCTTCCTTGCTCTTGTGGACTCATGCCCACCATGACCCATCCTCCTTTGCCACATCTCTTCTTCCCTATTTTCCTTCTTCATGGGTTTTATCCTATCAAAAACTGACCACCTCCACCAAATCTCACCCATGGCATCTTTTATAGCTTTTACATATAAATATGCTACATCCACACACCAATCTGCAACTACATAATCTCTCTTTCTATCTTCTTGCACTAACTTCTTATGCAAATTCACATCAACTATTTCATCACACAATGTAGAAAAATCAAAATTTACCTCTTCATCAATCTGATGCTTCATGTCCACCAACATGTCTTCATTATACTCTTCCTTTGCTGTTGCAACTTCTACCTCATCATCATCTGTTGCAATTTCTCTATGTTCTTTATCCTCTGTATCCATCTTCATTTCTTCAAGATTTAAATATCCTCTTAACCACCTATCTATTATTTCCATCTCCTTTATCAATAGGAGATTCTCTTCATTTTTGCCAAGTTCTTCATCAAAATTTGGTCCTTTAGCATGCAAATATCCTTCATTATCACTGTCTATTGTAGCCTTGTTGTGCTCTTTAATCTCTACCACCATCACATGCTTGTTCTCCTCTATGTCTTCCAAAAGACACACTTTTGCTGCTGCAATCTCACTATCTTTTTCATCATTTGTAAGAGTTACTATTACTTCTTTTTCCTTCTCTCTTTGGCTACAACACTCATTTTCTCTACTCTTCTTCTCACTGTCCTCAAAGCATACTTCCTCAATATTCTCTTCCTTATGTTCACCTACATACACAATTATGAAAATATTTTTATCTTTCTTCTTTGACATTTTGTCAAACACTTGCTACACACTCAATATTCAGCCTCTCAGGTATAGACTGCCTCACACTCGGCGATCTATCTACACACAAATCACACACATTTCACCCCCAGGTCTTGGTGCAAACTGTCTCACATTGGGCACTCTTCTTGCACACTCAGGAACCTAGCTATGATACCACTTATGCAAATAAATACACATACCCATCCACACACTCACAAAACATAGAAGTTGAACAAAGAAAAATAACTACATTCAAATCTAAAAATGATGTGCAACCATGTTGAAACAATTATGATATTTATTCAATAATATGATCAACAAAATATTTTTTACAAAGTTTGGCTCTCCATGGCCATTCTCTCTCACTTGTCTTCAAACTCAGTCTTCATCTTTGCTTCCTGCTAGATTTGAAAATTTTCTCTCCAAAACTTCTATGCTACTGTCCTCATCTCCACCTTACTTCCATGTAGCCTTCCAATTCTCCCTCTCTCCTTTTATTTAAAACTTGTTGAAATATGAATTTAAAAGCAATTAAATGCTCACCCTAAAGCGGCATCCCACTCCCTCAATAAAATATACATTTTAATAATTCAAATCTTTGTTGGAATCTTCTATGTTTGGTATTCAAACCTGCTCTCACAGTTTTCTAAAGATGCCCCCCAAAATGGAAGTCTAAACATAGATTTTTTAATCAATAAGGTCAAAATTACTTGCCTCTTACCAATCCATACCTTTGGGTCTTCAAATTAATGATGATATCCATGTTTTCAGCTCTAAATTTGTCTTTGTAACAACTGAAAGAAATAATTATCATTTCTTGTTTTATTGGGAGCAATTACATGGAGAAAAGGTGAAATTACGCCAATAGTTTTAAATCCTCTACCACTACCCATTTTGACTGTTTAATTTGCTTCAAAATATGAATATGAGATAAATGAAAACCATCAAACATTTCCTTCTGAGACTGCATAGATAATTTGGAAAAAAAATTCAAACATGTGACGTCGACGTTGCGCAACGGGTACTAAAAACTGACTTTTTGCATTACTCTTACCCAGAAGCTCATATTCATATGAAAATTTGTTAAGATATGAATAATATAATTGATATGATTTTTTTGATAAGGGCATGGTTCGGTGATCAAGTCGCTTGGTTGTAGTGACGACCACCAGGGTTCAAACCCTCGTTGGGCCAAAGTGCTCGCAGACCTTGTGCCTTCACTGGGCCATTGTGCTTGCGGGTTTGGTAGTATCTTATGGTTTCTTGTACCCGGTTCATAGCTCTGGTCAAAAGAGTTTACCCCTAATAATATGGGTGTATTGCACCTTTAAGAAAAAATTATATGATTCCCTCCAAAGTATTTTTCTCCAGCATTTAAAAATATTGAAAATTAATTGTTTCCATGGCCATCTAGGATAAAATTTCTAATTTTAAATTCTCTTAATTCGTGAGAAGTTTGATCACGAAACCTTCACTACATTGTGCAAAATTCATCTAATAATATATCTTCTAAAGGATTTTAACCCAGATCTTATATATTTCTAGAAATAATTATTTTCATAAAACTACCTATGAGAGCCTTAAAATTGCAATAGAGCAAAAACTCAAATTTTGAAAATTAAATCACATGAGATTTTTTTCAATGCTAAGAGATGCCAAATGAACCACAAAACACACCAAAATGGAAATCCAAACCAGAAGCTTGTTTTTGGTTGATGCCAATTTCCAGTTTGCCCGGATGCTCTTGCATCATTACGGTAATGAATAAAATGTAAGATATTGAGATCATTAAAATTACTACATCCATGATTCTATCATTGAAGGCATAACACAAGCATCTCAATTATACATGTAATGAAATGCATCAATTTCTCACAAAGAACTCGGCACACAACCAAATACATTTCTCAACACAAGAAAATAATAGTCATAACAAGACTATCAATACAATTGGTGAACTTGAACTATTATTATACACTTAAATCAATATGCACAACCATGAACTATGCATCCCTTGATACATAGTTAAAAATACAATGTCAAAGCAACCATCTTTGAGAAAGAAATATGTGGGCATCACACATTGTCATTTGTTTACTTAAAGCATTCTCAATACATTTATTTCTTATGTCTCATCATAAGATTAAGACACATTTCATAATCTTATGGTGTCCTCTATCACACCCTTGGATACAACTACAAAGTTTTCTCATTATAGAATAATATAATAATATTGATACTTACATCCTTTGATAGAATATAATTATTATATCATGTTGGATCTCTCTTGTGCTTTATACATCGTATAGAGTATTCTATACCAAATATTAAGTGGTATCAAGGAATTCTATACAAACTCTTACATGTTAGATTTGATTGTGAAGTCACCCAAGATCAAAGTGACTGATGGAAAACAAGAGAAGAACCCAAGGATGAATAAACTCAACACTCTCCTAGCACTACACTAGCACTTATGAATAAGTGAACTACTGAACTTAGCATAGGGATAGGTGAGGGCTTATTATATAGAAAAATAGAGGCAAATAAAACCAAGAGGAATAATAACTCCCCTTTACCCATAATTGGTGGGAGGTTTTACCTACTTGGTAAATGCCAAATACATGTTTATGCCTACTCAGGTAAAGACAAAAAATGGTTATGGGGAGATGGTAAATAAGTCCAAAAGAGGGTGTGACATTCAACTACCCAAATGTGGGTGTGAATGGCACATGTGATTGAAGGATTTATGCCACATGTCCTCATCCTAACCATTATAATATAACCTAAGCAAGCTCAATAATGTGTGTAGAAAAAATAAATATTCCTTAAGGAAAATAAAAAACCTACACTAACCCCCCCTTAAGTGTAGCTTAGGTGGGTGAAAAGACACAAAGATGGGTCCCGAATACTAGGCCATGTTAGGTACCCATGTACAAAACAATCTTCCACAACTGGAGAAAAGGAGAAAACCCAGTGGGACAAAACTCCTCCCCAAAAGAGAGAAAAGAAACAAGTTCCCATACACTGAAAAGAATCCCATTCAAGGAAAAAGTCCCCTCCAAAATAGAAAGGATAAGAAAGACTATGTAGCCTCCCAAGTAGTCAACTGTACCAATGGTTGATGCTCAAAACTAGATGTAGAAGATGGACCATGATCGTCGAACAACATTCCTCCCCTTAGGAAGAATCAAAACCAAAGGTGCATGAAGAATGCTTTCCCATTCCTGAAATGAATATGAGGGAAGAAAGCTCAAAATGTATGAAGTCCCTGAAAACTGCTCATGTGTCTCCATGTGATGATGTCAAAATCTGCCCACCATCAAATCAGGCGTTCTAGGCCACATGCTTGATGATTAGGTGTGGTTAATATGAGGACGAAATACATCAGCTACATGTGTCACTCTCTCCCCACACATGGGTAGTTGAGTTACACATCCTCTTTTGGCTTGTTGTGCCACCTCTCATAACCACTATTTTGTTTTTACCTAAGTAGTTTATGGGGTAGTTGGGTTTCTCACCCTCTTTTGGATTTATGTGCCACCTCTCTCTCGTCTTCACTTGAGGAGGTTATGCCACATGTCTTGTCATTTACCAAGTAGGTGATAACCTCCCACCCTTTATGGGTAGTAGGATAATGCACCTCTTGGATGTATTTGTGCCTCAACTCCAACTAGTTCAGCTAGTTCTCAAAATTTCTCTTGCCTTGTATTTCTCTTCATTCTGCTATTTTGATCGATCATCAGTGAAGTTGCATGTGATGACATCAGATCATGTGGAATCCAATAGAATGAACAAGAGGATCCAATGGTTCCTCCACAACAACTGAAGAATCAACTTCATCAAAGAGAAGATGAATGTCATGAATAGTGTCTCCCAAATCTGAAAAATGAGACTCTATAAACAAACCTACAATGTCTATCAAGTAGTGATCTGAAGTAGGTCTATCTGGAGGATGATGTGTATCCTGTTGCACTGAATCACAAGTAGCCATGAATGTAACACAAGTATCCTTAGAAGCAAAAATAGATGGAGGAGAAGGAATGCAAGGCTAAATAACTTAATCACTTGTGAGAATACCGAGATTCAAGTAGCCAAACTTCTCAAAATCAAAATTCACACTAGAAGTGTGATCAATAACCAAAGGATCAAAATCATCATCAGGTGCAAAGTTTGAAAAGGTATACAGCCGAGATGCATGATCAACCATCCTAGTAGCAACTATCTCTCTGCTCTCCAAGTCTCTAATGATAATTGAATTAGGCGTAAATTACACAGTCTTCCTTGTTCCACCATGTGTGATCTAATAGATGGAAAGAAGATTGTTTGAAAGATGAGGTACACACAAAACATCATTGAAGGTGCCATCCCCAATATCAATAGATCCTTTCCTTTTTACACTCATGTAAGTGTTGTTTCCCATCAGAATAGGTGGCATAACACAAGGCTCAAAAGAAGAGAACATAGATTGTGTAGAAGCCATATCATGAGAAGCTCCAGAATCTAGGAGCCATTTCCCTAATTCATGACTTGTAGAAGCACAAAGAGCTTTACCATTATGTTTCTTTGAATCAGAAGAAAACCCTGCATGACCTTTATCTTTACTGGATCCCGACTGTTTAGAATGTGAAGAAGAATAAGTAGACTCAAACATTCTAAAAGGTAGATCAATGTTGTTCTTCTTAAGAAGATGTTTCAGTTCATCAATATCCTTCTTATAACAAGAATGTTCTTCATGTCCAGTCCTCTTGCAATAAGAACAAGTAGACTTCTCCTTTTTAAATGAGTCCTCCTTTGAAGAGGATTTGTTCTGTGCATGATCTGTGTGGATTTTTCTTAGATTTCTTTTGTTTCTTATCAGATTGTCTTAACTCTTTCTATCTCTTAGGCTGACCAACCAACAAAGCCTGAGTTTGTGATGGATTTATGAGACCCATAGAAAGAAGCTTCTATTGTTCATGCATTAACATCTCAGAAAAAGATGCAAATGAAGGCATAGTATATGCAAATACCATAGTCAGTTTGTGAGTATGAAAGCTAGAAACAAAAGCTGCAAATTTAGGACCAAGTTTATTCAGTGTATTATAGATTAACTAAATGTCCTTTTTGTCAATACCACAAGCTTTACATTGTGCTCTTAGATCATTAACCTTAGTAATATAATCCTAGATGTTTCCAAAGTAGTTTGGATCAAGGCTCATCAATTCATTTTCAATTTGATAGCCTTTGACTTCATCTATTGTACCATACAAAGATTTTAACTTTTCCCAAACATCATGTGAATCTGTACATGCTCCAATCTAAAACATAAGATCAAGGGAAACAAAACTACGAAGACATCAAAGAGTTTTTGTATGTTCAAGCATCCATTTTATCTTTTCCTTATCATATGTAGGTTCAACTGCCTTCTTTTCAACATATGGAGTATACCCAAGTTGCATTAAGGCATTCCATGCATGTTGATGCCATGTTACATAATTATAAGGTGTTAGCAAAGGAACCCTAGAATGATCCATGTGTGAAGGAAAAGAAGAGCACAAGTGAATAGATAAAAAAAACACACACACAAAGAGAGACCCCCCCTTTTTCACTCAATCAATAATCCCCCCAACAAAAAATGAATTGGCACTTTATAAATCAGTGCGTTTACAAGGTTGGAGTTGTTTTACAGAGTTTTACAAGTGTCCAAAATGGGCCCAAATACTAAAAGTACAATAAAATATTAGAATAAGAACCTAAAAATAGCACCGATGTGTAGTTCTTGAAAAAATATTAACTTTCAAAAAAAGAATCGCCTCAATATGAGGTTGTACGTGAAAGTTACATCTATTTGAAGTTCAAAAAATGAGAGCTATCCTTTAGATCTTCTAAGAAAATTGATTTTCTAGAAAATCCAGATCACTTGAGCAAAACCTAATCACACCACTATGAAGAGTGTGAAATTCTACCCTCCAAAAAAAAAATGCACTAAAAAATGCCTCCGTATGACTGAGATATCGCTCTTTGAAGTTCAGGTACAAAAACCAAAATTGCAATGGAGAGGGGTCCAAAAATTCCAAAGCTGCATGATGACATCAGAATGATGTCACCGCCAACTTTAGTTGAATTACTGCCAAATTTGAAGTGCCACCAAAAATGGTTGAAGCCAGCCAGTTTAAAAATTTGCTAACTTTGGAATATTACCAGCTAAATATAACTTTTGCCAAATTTGGCTACCTGCCAAATATACCACTAAATTTAGTGGAAGATGCACGCGAGCCAAGGTTTAGGCACTGCACAGGTTGTTGGGGCTGAGGTATGGATGGCACATATATTTTTTGAAATTTTAACAATAATAAAAAATTAAAGTGTGTGAGGGGCCAAGCCATAGCCCACACCCAAAATGAAGGGTGGAAAGTATCACGTGGAGGCTTTCAATTTTATTTTCAATGGGTGCAGCCAAAAGAAATGGGTACCGTGAAGGTACGGCCTTGTGGTACAAGGCTGACAGGGGTGCAGGTACCCTGTCGGTACCTATGTACCAATTTTTTAATTTTAATTTTATTTTTCAAAAAAAAAATATTTTTAACAAATTTTTCAATTTAAAAAACTGTGAATTTGATTTTTTCAAAACAATAATTTTTTTTGATAACGCAAAAAAATATAATTGAAAAAAAAATTATTTTATTGTACCGTACTTTTTGCAAGTGGGTTGTACGGCTCGCTTGCCAAAAAAATTTGTCCCAAAAATGACTTTCTCCAAAATTGATGAATTGGTAGTTGATCTTTAGTTTTGATGCCTTCTAAGCATGATGGCAAGGTCTGTTTGGGCCGAAAATGCTCCGATTTGATGACTACCTTTTGGAACCTCTCAAAAAACCTGTCTTCAACCCTTCACAAATCTCGCACCCGATGTCTGATTTGGACGAAATAAAAGTCAATTCTAACTTTTTTGCTGTTCTAAACTCAATGGTGAGCTCAAAATATCTCTAGGAAGCTCCAAAATACTTGGAAAAACATGCAATAGAAAGGAACCCCCCTAGAAACTGAGATCTCTATCAAGCATTTTTGGTTCTCTAGATCATCATCAGATGCAAGAGAAGTTCATAATTTGCTTTCAAGAATGGATTGAGATATCTGCTAACCCACAACTCACAACCAACTCTGATACCATGTTAGATTTGATTGTGTAGTCACCCAAGATCAAAGTGACTGAAGGAAAGCAAGACAAGAACCCAAAGATGAATAAACTCAACACTCTCCTAGCACTGCACTAGCACTTTTGAATAAGTGAACTAGTGAATTTAGCATATGAAGAGGTGAGGGCTGATTATATAGAAAAATAGAGGAAAATAAAACCAAGAGGAATAATAACTCCCCTTTACCCATAATAGGTGGGAGGTTTTACCTACTTGGTAAATGCCAAATACATGGTTATGCCTACTCAGGTAAAGACAAATAATGGTTATGGGGAGGTGGAAAATAAGTCCAAAAGAGGGTGTGACATTCAACTACCCAAATGTGGGTGTGAATGACACATGTGATTGAAGGATTTATGCCACATGTCCTCATCCTAACCATTATAATATAACCTAAGCAAGCTTAATAATGTGTGTAGGAAAAATAAATATTCCTTAACATAAGGAAAATAAAAAACCTACACTAACATTACATAGTACTAGAGCTTGAGGGATTACTTCTTATTTTTCTTTTTAGAGATCTAGGTTGTACATATTGGCTACTCTTAAAAAAATGAGTATTATCTTCTCTTGCATCAAATTATGACTTAGGGAATACAAAATTTGATAAAAGTACTAGATTTGGGGGCATAGGTTCTTTGTGGATTTGTATTGTAGGTGAATTTTGGAGATTGATGGAGAAAATTTTAACATGCCATTGACTATGAGATTTGAGAAAGTTAGGTTTGTTTTTATTGCCTCTAGATTGGATAAAAAGTGTTGAATTTGCAAGGGTTTTAAGTTGGAAGGTGCATGCCAAGTTTTGTGGATACCTAATCCTTTGAAGAATTTTGGGTTAAATCTAATCTACCATCACATTCAAAAGACCCAAGAATCTCTAAATGGACTATCATTTGACAATACTAAACACTTTTTCCCTAGGCCATTAGAGAAATTATTTTTCTCTTAGTCATGGAGACCATGTACCATAGATAATATTTTATATGCATGAGCTGACATCAAGAAAATCATTAGTGCATCTTTATTTAGTGGGTAATTACTTTAATTACTTGTATATTTATTTTATTATATAGTTTTTTATTAAGTGTAGGTCATACTTGGTATTGTAGGTATTGTTGGTTACAATTGGCATATTGATTGTCTATGGGTGACATTGAAAGTATGCCATAGTTTAAATAAATAATATGTTTTAAATCATAGCTGCCTATAGTTTCTAAATTACTAGTGATGTTTAAAACTACTAGGCATCAACAACCTGCCCTTGATAGACATACACAAGGAGCACTTCCACTTGTTCCTAATCATAATTGAAACCACCCTCAAACACCTTAAAACCACCATATCAACTAATAATTGATTTTCCACAAAAGTATGGTGGTTAAATATCTTCTACAAGGTGATTTTTTAGAAATAGGGTGGTTTCAAGGCAAACCTACAATGATTTTAGACTCAATGGAATATTTTGTCTAGAGAGAATATTTTTCAAAGACATTAGGTGATATAAACATTATGTAATCATATTGTTTTACCTCCAAGCTTGTCCCCTCTACCATTTACATTTTGGTTTTGACACTTGATCTTTGCAACTCTATTCTAGGTCATATTGGCTCTATTTTTGGAGCAATTTTTTTAATCTTGGATAATTTTTGAAGAGCCTCATAATGGTGTATAATTTTTCTTATTTTATTGTCTATATTTTCTAAAAATTACACATTTTTATATGTTTTGTTGAGTAGTTATCATTTTTGGAACTTCTAAGGTTTTGTTCAAGCTCATATGATAATACTTTTAGATACAATTTAAAAAAATTGTGTACTTATCATTGGTGTAATTTTATCTATCCTATCCTATATCTAAATTATAATTTCAGCTTTGTGGTCTAATTAGACATCTATAATGTGGTGAGATCAAGACCAATTTATCGATTTGGTAAGTGGTATTTGTAATCACATTAATTATAAAGTTCCAAGATCATATATTATTGAGATATCATTGTTTGTGCAATTTTGGAGGGGTAATCTTATGCATTTATTTTGTTGGATTGAGTCTCTTTATTGGTCCATTGTGTGACTAAATTTAAAGAGTTAATCATGGGTATAAAATACATCCTATTATAATCAAATTGGATAGATATAACTACAAGTCTTGATCATATGGAATCCTTACATATTTTAAGTATGGACTAGGTCTTGAACTCACATACTTTAGATAAAAAAATTATGGAAGGACAAAAATAAATATATGCTAGGATTAATTGGTTGTTGTGTTGGTATTGACACCCACATGGCTATCACTCACATTAAGTGTCTACATGACCTTTGGACCAAAATTTGGGAGATGTTTGGAGACTTGAATGGATCTCCATTGTCATAGAATCTTGTTGTATATTTTCTTGTATATATTGAAACTTTTTGACCATATAATTATAAAATGGTTATGGTGCTTGATGATTGAGATTATCTCAAATGTCAAGATGACATAGGGACTTCTCTTGATACTCTTTCTACTCCTAAATGTAGTCTTCCATTGATATTTCAACTTCTATGACTCCTAATCTAAATTTAGAGAGTTCATCTTCTTCATCTATGAGTCCACATTGAGGCTAAGGACTCTTATATTTTGACTTTGGTAGGTACTTTTGGTGTTCATACTTAGACATCTTCTGTAGAAACATAATCTAGATATGAGTAGTGTAGTCAAATTACATGCACTAGGATCTCATCTCCACCATCTAATACTTCTCTAAAGTTTCATGTTGCTTCAAATGGAGCTTCATATGATTGTGTATTAGGACACATTTTCTTCTAGATAAATTTTTTTGGTATGAATATTTGGTAGATATATCAAGTTTTTTTGCGAGTTCCTTCTTGTAAAAATAGAGGACACCATTAAGGATATTCATTCCCTCTTTGATGTTAGCTTCTATGCAGGTGCATTATCTTCTTTGAATGTCATGCAGGAACATTCAAACCCTCTTTTTATTTCTCCACCTATTTTTATTAAAATTTAACATTAGCTTGAAGATCCTTAATTATTATTTGGAGGAGTCATATTCATCTTTGGATCATGTTCTACGTTCATTATTTGCTAAGCTTTAGTTTGTCACTTTCTTTAGTTAGGCTTGAGACTCTTGATTTGATTGTGGAAAATTTTGACATTGATATGGGGAACTTGAGAAAAGTTTAGAAACATCATATATTTTGTTATCTATCTTTATATTCCTTTAACAAATGGGAAAACATCTTGCACGCTCTTTGGATTTATTTCTTCCTAAAGGGAGTAATGTTACTCAATATTATTGGATATTAATTTTCATTGTTTGTTGAGCACCCACCATCACTATATAAGATTATAAATTAAGGGGGTTTAAATGGTATGCATTCATATTTCTTATAGGGGAATTTTTCTCCTCGCATGGGGTTTTATCCTTGTCATAATTTATATAAAATTTGTGTTTTCTCTCTTTCGGAGAGGGGTTTTTACCACAAGTTTTTCTCCTTTTATCCATTTGTAGGATATTATTTTATACATGGGTACCTCATCAATCCTTTTTGTAGGACCCATCTTCATTTTTTCATTCTCCCTAAGTTGCACTTAGGGGGGTATTGGTGTGAACAAGGTATATTACCTAACTATTTCCTCTTTTAGTTCCATTTCACACCTTATCACTTAAGCTTAATTAGGTCATTCTTAGGGAATTTAATTTTTATGTCTCAAGTCATAAGATTAAGTTGTCATAAATCTCACCCTTCCATATATATACAAGATTTTCTCATTATAAATTAATGTAATCATAATATATTTTCATCCTTTGATATAATAGAATTATTCTCTCATGTTGGGTCTCTCTTGTGATTTCATTCAAGATCCTTGATATTGGGTAGCTATCTCCATAGTCAAATATTTCATGGTATGGATCATTTTATACCAACTCTTATAAGATTTTACATCTTCGATATCACCTACATAGGCTAAATTTGAATATTCAACTAGTTTGAAATCTACAACCTTAGAGTATTTCAGGTCAATATTATGAGTTTTATTTAGATACCAAAGAACTCTCTATGGTGTCACCCAATGAATTTCTATAGGTTGTTGCATGAATCTAGAGAGACCATACTAAAATAGCTATCTAGTCTATTTGTAGTTAGATAGATCAAACTTCTAACGAGTTATCTATACTTAGTTGCATCTTCAAACTCAATTGAATCATCTAATTTCAACTTTATATTTTAGTTCCATGAGCATGTTGAGTGGATTAGAGTATGTCATTCCAAATTTTGTCATAATTTCATCAATATAATTCTACTTTGTGATGAAAATATATTTGAATTTTATAATCACTTCAATACCCAAGTAATAATGAAGATGACAAAATTGTCATTTCAAAACCTTTCATTATTTCCTACTATGAGTAGATCATCCATATATACAACTATTTTTCTAATTATCTTGATAAAAATAATTGTAAATTCAAAGTCAGAATGATTATAATTCATGTTCAAGAGGTACTCAATGATGTTTTCATATTAAGTTCCTAGGGCTTGTTTCAAACTATATAGTTATTTTACCAACTTAAAAAAAATGTTCTTGACCTTGAATTGGAAAAAAGTTGGTTTAGTAATATAAATTATATATTTGAGATTACCATTAAAAAAAGTATTTTTCACATCCGTCTAATGGAATTTCCATCCTTTTTTTTATAAAATTAATGTAGGAGCATCCATGGTTGACAGGTTATCCTATATCAACCAAAAGGAATTTGAATTTGAATTTTGGTGAGGTTGTGAGATGAATTTTAATTTCATGTGAGGGATGTTGAATTTCATTTCATCTTGGCTAATTTCATGTTTTTTCAAGCTCATTTTGAAATGGTCAAAATTGTCATAGTGCAAATAATGCAAAATTGCAATTTTAATGCAATTTGAATTCAAAAATGCCAAGAAAAGACTGATAGGCATTGGGATATGAAATAAATGTGTTTTAAAACAATTATTTAGAATCCCTAAAAAATAGGAATTGTGGAGGTGGGTGCCTAGGTCTGCTTTTTCTGGGATTTGCTTTTTCAAGAGCTATTGGAGGAGTGGTCAAATGTAACTCCCAACTTTTTTGGAATGGAGAAATCAATTGGATTTAATTTTTTTAACATTATTTTATGTTTTAATTTATGTTTTTGGTGCAGCTACATGATAGGGGTCGTTCCAATATGGGGAAAGGGGAATTTGAAGGAAATGAAATTTTATTTTATTTTGACAAAGAGTTATGAAGGTATTTTTCTTCTTGTAGCTTTTATTTTTTCGAGAGGAGAAATTAAAAGGGAGTTGGAGAGAGGTTGTAGCATCCCATGGAGGTTGCTTTTTTTGTATGTTTTAGGTGTGAGGAGATATTTGCAGTAGCAAATAGATTGGAAGTTCATGGTTAGAACTTATTGAGTGTTGTGAGTGTTTGTTGCAGGTTGCATAATTCAAGACTATGAGACATAAGTCTACTTGTTGAAAGGAGAAAATACATGAGTTTAGTTCTCAGTTTTTGGGGGTTTGAAATGTTGTTTATTGCAGGTTTGGAGTGATTGATAACAAAAAATAGAGTGCGAAGTCTTTTAGTGAGAAGTTACAGGAGTTGCAGGTGGAATAGAGGTACTGGAGAGTGCATAGATTACTGGAGAGTGCATAGATTTGTGGGAGCTCACATTGTTTGAGCATGAGAATGTTTTTCAATGTATTTAATTGGATTATGTGATATTTGTATGGGGTTTTATTGTTGTTTATTGATGAGGTAAAAATAAACTCATCAACATAATGGGCTCAATATGCAAAACTAAACCTTTCAGTCCAAATTACCCTGCCAATTGATTACCTTTAGGAAAAATAATTGCTCTCTTTCTATGAATAAGCGTGCAAACTTTACTTCTTGAAGTTAGGAAAATTAAGCTTACTTATGCTGATTTAATGGTTTAGTCTTTGAGTATTTTGTAGGTCAACTCCACTTCCAATCACCATTCTAGTCAAAAGGGAAATGAACATGGATCTTCATACTTTTGAAAACAAGTGAGCAAGCGCCAAAATTCCAGGAGCACACGTTTTGGGCCGAGTCTTTATAATTTTGTTATTTTTCAGTTTCAAAAACTTTATGGCTCATGCGAGCCTCTTTAATACTGTATATCATGGGCTTTAAAGTCCCTCTGTTATATGAAATATGTTAAAAAGACTCTATCGACTAGAAAATAGGATTTTTGTTAGTCGTTTTTCATATAAATATGTAACTGTTGTAAATGATGAATAGAGAAGAAAATTATTGTTATGCTGCCAATCTATATTTTGAGTAAAAAATACCATATGAATATGAGTTTTCCTGCCACTCTTTGAATCATTGTGTAATATGAACAAAGTCTTTGGAATGAAGTAACTTAGAGAATTTCCAGTGCATGTGATCTGAGGTAGCTGTAGACACACCCGATAGTTAGCCACTCGAGGGTTCTAGATAGATAGATAAGTATTTTATTTCTTATTCTACATTTTCTTTTAGTAGATAATAGTTGATGTTGTAATCCATTTTCATGAGTATATGTTATGCTATCAGTGTCAAGCCTGCAGGTTATAGCTAAGTCTGTAGTTTCTGAACTTAACATTTGAATGTCTGGAGCACCTTTCTTCAGCTGATTTTGAAAATCATTTCATGTTAACAATTAGATTGTTATCTTTTGCATTAAATAAATGTTTCACAATTTCTTTAAAACTTTTACTTCTTCAACAATTTCTGCATTCTTTAAGTTAATCATTTCCATGCTTTCTAGTTTAGTGGTGATGCTTTTCAGATTCATAGTTTTTTGTTTTATGGTTTAAATCATTTTCTGCGTTCTAGGTTGGTGATTTATTGCTTTCAAGATTAGAGGCCCTTTTAGATTAGAACTTTTTATTCAGTTGATTAGTATTTATGGAACCTGAGAGAGAGAAGCGAGATGTCTTCTATTGCATATAGCCGTTGGACACTGCCCGGTCGATATGTTGATGAGTTTATTCACTAAAGTGCTAGGACCTAACGACAGCCTGCCACTTTTTGGCACCACTACTGGGGACTCCTTTTTCTAGTGTTAGTAGGAGATATCTTGAAGACCTCTTTTAGGGATAGAAATAGTTCTTTAGCTTCTTTTCTGCATGGTTAGGAAACGAGGCCCCCACGGAAGATTCATACCAAAAACCCCCCAGTTGATGTACCAACAACAAGCAGAGAGGAAGGTAACTCAGATCAAGAACTTACAAAGGAATTGACCGAATGGGGTCAACCTAAGTCCTTCCCACATACTCCAGAAAGAGAACCTTTATATTCCTTTGCAAAATCTTGAACCACACCCAACTGAGCAAACTTGGGAAGAAATTCATATCTTCTTCAATACCATGGGTGACCGAAGAAATGCCGCTAACAATAATGGTAACCCTCCACCACACACATTCACTTATCCCATTGGTATCGATGCAGATGATGATATGACAATGAAAAAAATCTCACTTGCCTTTTTTCCAACCTTTCGGGGTTTGTCTACGGAGGACCCTGATCAGTTTCTATTTCAGTTTAAAGTCTATTGTCAAACATATGACTACAAGAATGATAATAATAAACTAAAGCTTTTCCATTCCACTTTGAAAGACTTAGCTATTCGCTGGTTTATGGGATTTACTTCTTAGTTGATAACCTCCTGGGATGAGATGAAGTCTACCTTTTTAGAGAAGTATCAAAATTACTACAGGGTTAGTGATAGGAAAGAAGAGTTGTTCAAAGTAAGGAAAAATGAGGATGAAAGTTTAGAGGATTACCTAGATATGCTTATCTTCTTATCTAAACGATATGGTGGAGAAGTTATAAGTTTTGATATCCCGAAGACCTTATTCCTTAAAGGTCTCGATGACGACGCTCATAGGAGCTTGGACTTAATGGGAAAAGGAGACGTTTCCCAATTGGGACTGGATGATATTATGGAACTGTGTCAAAATTTCTCTCGAACTTGAGGAGGAATTAGGAAGTCCACCCTTTTTAGAAGTTCCAATGACATTAGAATAATTTGTGAAGAGCTCACCAACTTCAAGACCAACATTATCATCCAGTTAAACACCACTTTAGATGACATCCAGGCTAAAACACAAAACTCTGAAACCTTATCCATCTATTGCCCCAGATGCCGAAACAAACATTTGCTAAGAGAATGTCCCTTGGAAAAAGTTGATAAGATTGATGTTTGTCAAGTGTGTGACAAAAATCACCCTACCGACTAGTGTGAGCTATTGAATGCCATCAAAAATTCCAAGAAAAGAACAACTCCAGTCGAGGAAGAAGTGAACGTTGTTAATCAAAGAATTGGAGGAAATTTTTCCTATGGACAGAATTCCAATCCTAACTAGAGACCCCAACCCAATTGAAACAATAATCAATGGGAAGCACCCTGTCCTCAGGCACCACCTCCAGTACCTTCTAATTGGGGAACTTATCCTTGGGGACCACCAGAATGGGAAAATCAATCTTGGGCTAACCCTCACTGGCCTAATCAACCTCAACTGCAGTGGTACCCTAAAAATCCCATTCCTCAATGGAATCAACCTCAAAATCAATTTTACACTGGCCCCAGGAGAATTCCTACCCAACAAAAAAATATCTTATCACATCCTCAGACTATGCAACAAAATGAAGAAGTTAACCATCCACCACTTTTGGCGCAACCAGTACTGAACCCACAGAACAACCACCCAAATACTCTGGTGTATTATGTTGAACAAGACAATGTTAATGGACTTAACACCATAAACTATGGAAATCTACAATTGAGGTCTGTAAAAACACTTTCATAACTGACTAATGAAGAAATTATCGACAAACCTATCAAAAAGCCTATTGAGGAAACCATGATAACACCTACATCTATGGAATAGATACCGGATGCTACAAAATAGAAGCCTGACTTGGCATCTTCAGTAGGAGCTTCCGACCTACCTCATGAGGAGGGGGGTTAGTCTCCAACTGAACACCCAAAGGATCCCATGCCTAAGGACCCTGCACCTAAAGGAAAGACCAAGGAACCCTTTCTAAAGCATCTAAAACCAATTCTTATGAAAGATGCTTCAGAATCGACCTTATCCACAAAAACTGCATTAATACAAGAAATTAAATAATTATAGATTAAAGTTCCCTTGTTACAGGCGATTAAGGAGATCCCTGAGTTAAACCAGCTCATTAAACAGTTGTGCATCAAGACCCCAGGAAAGAAACCGAAATGAATTAACACTATTCATATAAATGGGTACCTAGCTGATTTGTTAGTTGGAACAACCACTGCTCTGAAATATGATGACCCAGGAAGGCCTCTTATAACAGTAACAGTTAATGAGGTAGCAATACCTAATGCTTTAGTGGACCTTGGAGCAACCATTAATGTAATGACTGTGGATGTGATGGAAAAATTGGGACTTACTGATCTATGCCCCACAGCTATAGTTTTACAGATGGCAAACCAATCCATAGCTATTCCTAAAGGCATTATTGAAAATGTTCTCATTAAGGTGGATGGATGGGAATATCTAGTGGATTTCCAAATAATTGAATCCCTTATGCCCAAAGATAGTTATCCAATAATTCTGGGATGACCATGGTTGGCTACGATTGCAGCCAAAATTGATTGTAGGGAGGGAGGAATGATCATTTCACATGGATCTAATAGAAAACATTTTTTTTTGTATCCTCCGGCCAAGCTTGCTGAACACAACAAAGTATGGGTAGATGAACCAGAAAGCCCTAATGGATAGGAGAATTTGGCTTCACTGGCCATGGTAGTTATTAAACAACATGGTGAAAAATTAGAGGATGAATTGGAAGATGATGTGGAAAATCCAGGGACACCCAATCAACATAGAATAAATCCAGGGACACCCAATCAACATAGATCAAACAAAATTCAATGGTGCTAGTTTTATTGGATTACCTTGTCCTTTGATGAACTTAGTCCCAAAAACTTACCATTTCTTTGTAGACGTCGCTCAGCTTCATAAAATTGTACCTCACAGCTTTCCACTTAACACCCTAATAAGGCCTATGTACACTATCATGTCCAACCATCTGGGAGTCAAAATCATTATGTTGCTACTAGGAAAAACTTTGAACATCAATGGTTGGTTCACTCAAACAGAAGAACAAAGACTATTTGACGCCCTGTTGAATAGATCTAAAGCGTTGGCTTGGGACTATAAAGATATGAGAGGAATACACCCTAGTGTGTGTACGCATCATATCTATACTGAAGATGTTCAACCTGCCTACCAACCACAATAGATACTTAATCCTACCCTCAAGGACATTGTTAAAACTGAAATTGAGAAGCTCTTGCAGGTAGGATTTATCTATCCAATTTCTGACAGCAAGTGGGTGTCATCCTTGGTTGTAGTTTGAAAGAAGAATGGGAAGTGGAGAGTGTGTGTGGACTATAGGGAGCTTAACAAAGTGACACACAGAGACTATTTTCCCCTGCCATTCGTGGACCAAGTGTTGGATAACTTGGCTGGGAGGAAATATTTTTCATTCTTGGATGGATTTAGTGGATACAACCAGATACAAGTAGCAACAAAAAACTAGGATAAGATGACCTTTACATGCCCTTGGGGGATATTTGCATATAGGGTTCTTCCCTTTGGCTTATGTAATGCTCCTGCCATATTTTAGAGGGCCATCCTGGCTATATTTGTTGAGCTGGTAAATGAGTGTGTGGAAGTCTATATGGATGACTTCACTATAGATGGTTCAACTTTCAATGAAGCCCTCACAAATCTAGACAAGGTGTTAAAGTGGTGTGAGGATCATCGGTTGTCCCGGAGTCACGATAAATGTTTGATCATGGTGGAACAAGGAATAGTGCTTGGACACCATATTTCAACAGAAGGAATCAAGGTTGATCTTAAGAAAGTTGAAGTCATACAACAACTCGAGGTCCCAAAAACATTGATTGATGTCAGGAGTTTCTTAGGGCATGTGGGATACTACCAAAGATTCATAGAAAACTTTAGCAAAATTGCAGCCCCTATGTTTTCTCTCCTTTAGAAGAATATAGACTCCGTTTGGATGCCTGAGTGTCAATATTCATTTGAAATTATTAAGGAAAAACTCATCTCTTCCCTTTTCCTTCGAGGACCTAATTGGAATTTTCCGTTCCACATTTATGCTGATGCATCTGATGATGCTATTGGAGCGGTTCTAGGGAAAGAAGATGAGAATGGAGGGAAATATGCTATATACTTCATCAACAAGAATTTGACGCCAACAAAAAAGAACTATACCACAACAAAGAAAGAATTCCTGGCTGTAGTGCATGCAATCAAGAAATTTTGACATTATGTCATGGGATATAAAGTTACAGTGCATACACATCAGTCAGCCATTAAGTATCTCATGAACAAACTAGTGGTAAAGGCAAGGATAATTGGGTGGTTACTTCTCCTCAAGGAATTTAATGTCACAATTGTTGATAAACTAGGGAAATCCAATGTAGTTGTAGATTTCTTATCTCAAATTAAACATGATGGCAACTGTGCCCTGGTACAAGATGAGTTTCTAGATGAAAATCTGTTTTCCATTTCCATTAAAACCCCTTGGTTCACCAAAATTGCAAATTACTTGGCTATCGCAGAAGTGCCACCCCATTTTTCATCAAAACAAAAGAAATGCCTCATTAGAGAAAGTGCCCCTTTCAAATGGATTAATGGAATCCTGTTTCGATGTGGACCTAGTATGGTTTTACGATGGTGTGTTAGGGAAGATGAGACTTATAGTATTTTGAGAACCTACCATGATGACCCTTCAGGAGGGAATTATTCTACTAAAAGGATAGCTCACAAGGTTTTGGGAGCAGGATAGTATTGGCCCTCAATGCACAAGGACATCAAGAAATATGTTCGTCGATGTGATGAATGTCAAGGAGTAGGTAGGCTAACTGCTTCTAACGAAATGCCCCTACAGCCTCAGGTAGTCCTTGAACCATTCAAAAAATGGGGATTAGACTTTATCAGTCCAATAGACCCACCTTCACAAGGAAAAGAGTATATTTTGGTTTGTATCAACTACCTAGCTAAGTGGGAAGAAGTGCAGGCCCTATGTATTGCCAGGGAGGAATAGATAGCCGATTTCCTCTACAATAGAATTTTCTTCAAGTTCGGAGCTCTGAGGAAAATTGTCATAGACCAAGGTCCCCAATTTATGTCCAAAGTACTATTGGCATTCAAAGATCACTTCCAAGTAAGTCACAAGAAGTCCTCACCCTACCACCTGCAGGAAAACAGTCAAGATGAGGTCACTAATAGGGAGCTGGAAAATATTTTGATGAAAATGGTTTCCTCAGGAAGGAAAGACTAGGCTAGGAAACTACCAGAAGCTGTCTAGCCCTACAACATGACTTGGAAATCAACCATTGGTTATAGCCCCTATGAGTTAGTCTTTGGGAAGAAACCCCTCTTACCCATTGAATTCAAACTCCAAACCCTTAGGACAACCATGGAATTGGGCATGGATCTTAAATGAGCCCAAATTGAGAGAGTCTTACAGCTTAGTGAACTAGATGAACTCTGTTTGGATGCCATCCATCAAACTGAATTGATCCAACAATAACGTAAGGTCTATCATGATAAACACATGAAAGAGAAAGAATTCCATACCGGGGATTGGGCATTACTGTTCAATTCTAGATACAAGGATCATCAAGGGAAACTCAGGACACATTGGCTTGGACCATACGGAATTTCATAAGTGTTTGCTAATGGTTTGGTTCAGTTGAAACCTATTGATGGTGATACTCAAACTCTCCTAGTTAATGGGCACCAATTACGTCTCTATCATAAACCTATTAATAAGGAAGAGTTTACAAAAATGGCGGAAACATAGGGAGAAATCCACTGCATTGACTTTGATGTGGTAGGGTCAACATAATTTTTTCAACCCAAAAAAAAAAATCCATTTCTGAATGTTTCTTTGATTTCTTCATCAGTTTTGACATTTGGACTTGACTAAAATTTTATCTCTATTTTTCAAGACTTCACCTTTTTCCAAGCACAATTTTGGTGCACTTTGCTACAATGCTCTGGAATCTGTCAGCACAGTTGCTATAATACTCCAAAATTTTCCCAACAGACTGGTGCCACTCATCACTTTGATCTTGCACTCTAACGCATCACTCAACAATGCTTTGAGAAGCCAAGGCCAAAATCTCACAACTTTCTTCATTTCAGCTGCATCTTTTCAGTGATGCTCTAGAATTCTATTGTTTCTTCATTCTGGCTACATCTTTTCAGTGATGCTCTAGAATTCTGCTATTTCTTCATTCCAGCTGCATCTTTTCAACGATGCTCTGAAATTATGCTATTCTTTCCTCTAGTGGAATCTTTTTAGCAATGCTCCGAAATGTTGCTCGGATGCTCTAGAATTCTGTTCGGATGCTCCAAAAATTTTGGTTGCTACTTCGGCTACATCTTTCGATGATGCTCCAAAATTTTTTGTTGCTACTCCGGCTGCATCTTTTGATGATGCTCCAAAAATTTTGGTTGTTGATCTAGCTGCATCTTTCGATGATGATCCAAAAATTCTGGTTGCTGCTCCAACTGCATCTTTCAACGATGCTCCATAAATCTTGGGTGATGTCTTAGTGGCATTTTTTCAGCAATGCTCCAGAATCCTTAATTTGGTCAACATGTTCCAATGACATCTCTCTATGATGATCTGGAACTCTCTTCTTCTCTACTTCAATTGCATATTCTCGGTAATGCTTTGAATTTTTGGTATAAAATTTTTTCTTTCAAGTTTTTTGATTTTTCCTAAGTTCCGTGCATGCCCATCCTTTAATGTTGCTTCAAGATCTGCTCCCTTATAACTATTCCACCACATCATACCGAATCTTTCCATAATAAATAAGATTATTATGCCACCTTTTTGTCATAATAATTTCCGTCATCACTTCAACCATCCCATCCATGCCATTATTATCCACCGCCACCCTCGCCAACCATATGACTATTATTTTAGCACAGGTGAGTTACGTTTGATCTAATGACAAGACTTAAGGTATGTACAAATTTATTTATTTAAAGGGTTAGTACTTATTTTGAATAAAGGTTAATTAATTGGCATGATTTGTCCTCATAATTTTGAAACGTGTTCCCTTTACACAATTGTTAAGAGTATGACAACATTTGTAATTCCCCATGAAAGGCCATCATATTTATGTAGTAAGGTGATAAGAAAGCTGGTAATTAGTTCCTTCCCCGTTGTGTATATCGACACAAAACTCTTTTTCCAATTCAGTGAAGAAAGAATTCCAGAGTTCTACAAAATTTTGCCAGGAAACAAAGGAAATGGAAGGTGTTAAAAAGAAGTCCCTAACTTTTGCAGTGCCATTGTGGGCATTAGGAAATATAACAACATTATTCTGGAGAGTTGGATGGCTAGAATTCATGAAACAACTTGAAGGGTACATAGAGTAGCTTGTGAAGGAATTCGTCAAGAATTTTGCAGATGGGAAGACCATGGTGTGTGGTAAACAATTCTGGTTAAGTACGAAAATTATTTCTCATCTTTCTGGTCTCGAGAATAAAGGAATTAATTTGAATGAAAATGCCCATGTTCCTTATCAGAATTTAATAGAACTATTTCATAGGGAAGGGGAACCCCAACTTGTAATGACTATAAACACCAGGGGGCAGAATAAGGGAATCCATAGAATGCCTCTTCCAGAACCCTGGAGGTTTGCTGTAACCTAGATTATTAAATGTTTCACTTGTGAGGGACCAATGACTACAGTTTTGGGACCCCCTTTTCGCTTGCTGACTCATTTATTCCACGAAATTGAGGACCCTACTCTTAGGGTAAATTTACTAGCTTTTCTCTGCCATTTAGTCACCTCTATGATGGAAAAGTATAAATTTGGGACGAGGCCCCTTAAGCATCACGGTCTGAAACAACTAACATGTAAATACCATTTCTACAAAAAGCTTGAAAAGAGGTGGCAAAGGTTTCTGTAGAAATTTGAAAATGAGGAGCTAGGGAGGTCACTTGAGGAGGGATAATCCTCTAAACAAAAAGAGCAGTTTGTAGAAGAACCCTCCTCAGAGGAATTAAATGCCCCTGAATCCAAACATACCTCCACGGCTTCTTGTAGTGATGTGCCAGAAACTTTTCCAGATGAATTAAAAACCCCAAGATAGGAAGGGCAGGTGGGAATTGTGCATTCTGGAGGAGAGGAGGAGCCTCCTTGAAAGAAAAATAAATGAAGTAAAGTTATTTTTCAAACAAGTCCTCCTCTATGGAGGAGTAAAAGGATATCTTTAGGGGCCAATGAAACTGAACCTTCAGACGTAGGTAGTACTTCAAAAAGGAAGAAGGCTAGGACTCCAATAAAGGTGGTAGAAATTGATAGTCCACTTGATAATGAGGAAACAAATGAAACCAAAAAGCAAGGGGATCAACTTCCTAGGGAAAAGAACAAGGAAACCCTATCACTCAAAGAACAAGAAGGGGAGAAGATACAATCACCACATTCAAAGCAGAATGAAGATGAACCTATGGGAGGATTCTCTCTATTTCTTGATAGAGCAGGGAGTATACTAGAAGTTGAAGAAAATGTACATCATATTAATGAAGAAATAGAAGAAGTTCCTCACTCATCCCCTCCTGAGGACACTAAGGAGGAAAATGTGCCTCATCTTGATGAAGAAATTCCTCATGCATCCTTCTCTGTGGACACAAGGGATGTAGAATCTAGTAAGAGAAATGAGGAATTAGAGAAGTTAAAGGTAGAAATTATAGGGTTGAGAGCCAGGTTATAGGATGACGAAGCACACATTAATCAACAAAAAGAAGAAATTGAGGTGCAAACTACCATTGTACATAAAAGAGACCAGGAAATTACAAAATTAATAGCACAAATGGAGGAAAAAGACAAGTTTATTGAATAGCTGCAATACCAGATTCAACAATGGAATCAGCAGGGTAAGCAACATCATGTTGTTCTATGTGAAAAAGATAAGTGTATTCAAGACTTGAAAAATAATTTTACGCAATTATTTAGTGCTTTTGAAGAAGAAAAGAATAGATAGGAAAATGAGTTAAATGCTTCTATGAGTAAAATTGTGGAGCTAGAACAAAGTTTGCAGGAGAGTGACACTCAACTAGTCATGGAATCAAAGGGGACACAAACTAAACCTATTGTTATAGATTGGTTCTAGGTACACATTCCCCCAATACTAATGAAATGGATAGAGCATTGCTACCTCTTGAAGGATGTGGAATTTGAGAATAATAGGTTAAAGAGGGAATCAATAATGTTAAAAGAATCTTTCCATCAGGCATATAGGGGTAAACAGGATGCCTATGAAATTGGTGAATTAGTATTAGCCTATAGAAGACCATCTAGGTTGTACTCCATGTTTCTTAATGAACAAATTTTAAGATGAAAATTACAAAGAATTCACTAAAACTAGCCTCATGACCCTGATGACAAGGAATTTGTAAAAGTATTTGTTGAGTCACTCCCTGAACAACAAAATTTGTTGGATGAGTTCTTTGTTCACAATTTTATCTTAGAAAAGTATACAAATTTCTTTATTAACTTCTTTGTGGGAGACGTAGAATTGAGATCATTCCTATCCACTATGAAAAATAAACTTCACTAGCAAGACATATCAAGAGAATATGCATAGGTAGAAAATAGTATAAGGTTGCAGATGAGGTACCCTCATAGGAAGCCTTTCTCTTTTAAGGCTCAGTATCTAGGTGTCAGACTTAAAAAGGAAGTACAGGTCAAATACAATAACAACCTCTGGTTGTGTCATGATCACTTTCAAGAACAAGGGCCACAATTAATAGGACCAACATGGTATGCATGTGAAGAGAGGTACACCGCTCTTCCTATGCATCTCAAGAAGAGGGAAATAATTTCACCTCTTAGTATTAGATGATCCTATGGAAGAGCAGTGGCTTTGGCCAAGATTCTTGAAGAATTAAAGATTAACTGGATTGGTATGAGGTATAGACCTCCTTGCTTCTTTCACCACCTCCTTTAGTATATACCAATCTAGACCAAAGTGAGGGAAACTTTTCCAGGTGGAAACAAAGAGTCACTTTTCATCAGGGATTCTTAAGGAACCTAGAGACATTAGACACAGAGATAGATGATGTGTATTATCTCAGTGCCAAGTATGAGGAAATGAATAGGAGGAATGATGGACATGGGACACACCAGAGAGTAGGAGGACCTGCCCAAACTTAGGAAGGGGAGGAAATGATGAGGTAAAAATAACCTGATCAATATAATGGGATCAATATGCAAAACTAAACCTTTTAGTCAAAATTACCCTACCAATTGATTACCTTTAGGAAAAATAATTGCTCTCTTTCTATGAATAAGCATGCGAACTTTACTTCTTGAAGTTAGGAAAATTAAGCTTACTTATACTGATTTAATGGTTTAGTCTTTGAGTATTTCACAGGTCAACTCCACTTCCAATCACCATTCTAGTCAAAAGGGAAATGAATGTGGATCTTCATACTTTTGAAAACAAGCGAGCGGGTGTCGAAATTCCAGGAGCACATGTTTTGGGCCGAGTCTTTATAATTCTATTATTTTTTAGTTTCAAAAACTTTATGGCTCATGCGAGCCTCTTTAATATTATATATCATGGGATTTAAAGTCCCTCTGTTATTGGCAATCTGTTAAAAAGACTCTATTGACTGGAGAATAGGATTTTTGTTAGTTGTTTTTCATATAAATATGTAACTGTGGCAAATGATGAATAGAGAAGAAAATTATCGTTATGCTGCCAATCTGTCTTTTGAGTAAAAACTACCATATGAATATGATTTTTCCTGCCACTCTTTGAATCACTGTGTAATATGAACAAAGTCTTTGGAATGAAGTAACTTAGAGAATTTCTAGTGCATGTGATCTGAGGTAGCTGTAGACACACCCGAAAACTGGCCACTTGAGGGTTCCAGATAGATAGATAAGTATTCTAGTTCTTATTGTTCATTTTATTTTAGTAGATAATAGTTGAAGTTGTAATCCATTTTCATGAGTATATGTTATGCTATCAGTGTCAAGCCTGCAAGTTATAGCTAAGTCTATAGTTTCTGAACTTAACATTTGAATGTTTGGAGCACCTTTCTTCAGCTGATTCTGAAAATCATTTCATGTTAACAAATAGATTGTTATCTTTTGCATTAGACAATTTTTTCCCAATTTCTTTACATGTTTTACTTCTTCAACAATTTATGCATTCTTTAGGTTAATCATTTTCATGCTTTCTAGTTTAGTGGTGATGCTTTTCAGATTCATAGTTTTTTATTTTTTTGTTTGCTTTCTAGGTAGGTGATTTATTGCTTTCAAGATTAGAGGTCCTTTTAGATTAGAAATATTTATTCAGTTGATTAGTATTTACGGAAGCTTAGAGAGAGAAGTGAGATATATTCTATTGCATATAGCCATTGGACACTGCTTGGTCAATATTTTGATGAGTTTATTCACTAAAGTGCTAGGACCTAATGACAACATGTCACTTTTTGGCGCCGTTGTCGGGGACTCCTTTTTCTAGTGTTAGTAGGAGATATCTTGAAGACCTCTTTTACGGATAGAAATAGTTCTTTAGCTTCTTTTCTGCATGGTTAGGAAATGAGGTCCCCATGAAAGATTCATACCAAAACCCCCCCAGTTGACGTACCAACAACAAGCAAAGAGGAAGGTAACTTAGATCAAGAAATTACAAAGGAATTGACTGAACACGGTCAACCTGAGTCTTTCCAACATACTTTGGAAAGAGAAACTATAGTTGTAGAGGAGTATATTCCTTTGCAAACTCCTGAACTGCACCCAACTGAGCGAACTTAGGACAAAAATCATATCTTCTTCAACACCATGGGTGGCTAAAGAAATGCTGCTAACAATAATGATAACCCTCCACCACACACATTCACTTATCCCATTGCTATCGATGCAGATGATGATACGACAATAAAAACATCTCACCTGCCTTTTTTCCAACCTTTTAGGGTTTGTCTACGAAGGACCTTGATCAGTTTCTATTTGAGTTTAAAGTCTATTGCCAAACATATGACTACAAGAATGATAATCAGAAACTAAAGCTTTTCCCTTCCACTTTGAAAGACTCAACTATGCACTGGTTTATGGTATTTTCTTCTCAGTCGATAACCTCTTGGGATGAGATGGAGTTTTCCTTTTTAGAGAAGTATCAAAGTTACTGTAGGGTTAGTGATAGGAAAGAAGAGTTGTTCAAAGTAAGGCAGAATGAGGATGCAAGTTTAGAGGATTACCTAGATAGGTTTATCTTTTTATCTAAACACTGTGGTGGAGAAGTTATAAGTTTTGATATCCTAAAGACCTTATTCCTTAAAGGTCTCGATGACGACGCTCATAGGAGCTTGGACTTAATGGGAAAAGGAGATGTGTCCCAACTAGGATTGGATGATATTATGGAATTGTGTCAAAATTTCTCTCCAACCCAAGGAGGAATTAGGAAGTCCACCCTTTTTAGAGGTTCTAGTGACATTAGCAAACTTTGTGAAGAGCTCGCCAACTTCAAGAATGACATTATCATCTAGTTAAATGCCACTTTAGATGGAATCCAGGCTAAAACACAGAACTATGAAACCTTATCCATCTATTGCCCCAAATTCCAAAACAAACATTTGCTAAGAGAATGTCCCTTGGACAAAGTTGATGAGACTGACGTTTGTCAAGTGTGTGACAAAAATCACCCCACCAACCAGTGTGAGCTATTGAATTCCATCAAAAATTCTAAGAAAAGAACAACTCCAGTCGAGGAAGAAGTGAACGTTGTTAATCAAAGAACTGGAGGCAATTTTTCCTATGGCCAGAATTCCAATCCTAACTGGAGACCCCAACCCAATTGGAACAACAATAAATGGGTAGCACCCTGGCCTTAGGAACCACCTCCAGTACCTTCTAATTAGGGAACCTATCCTTGGGGACCACCAAAATGGGAAAATCAATCTTGGGGTAACCCTCAATGGCCTAATCAGCCTCAATCGCAATGGTACCCTCAAAATCCTATTCCTCAATGGAATCAACCTTAGCATCAATTTTACACTGGCCCTAGGAGAATGCCTACACAACAAAAAAATATTTTACCACCTCCTCAGACTATGCAACAAAATGAACAAGCTAACAAGCCACCACTTATGGCGCAACCAGTACTGAACCCAAAGAACAACTGCCCAAATACTTTGGTGTATTCTGTCAAACAAGACAATGTCACTGGAATTAACACCATACACTATGGAAATCTGTAATTAAGGTTTGGAAAAACACTTTCATAATTGACTATTGAAGAAATTGTCAATGAACCTGTTAAAAATCCTACTGAGGAAACCATGATAACACCTACATATGTGGAACAGATACCAGATGCTACACAATAGAAGCCTGACTTGCCATCTTCAACAAGATCTTCTGACCTACCTCAGGAGGATGGGGGTCAGTCTCTAACTGAACACCCAAAGGATCCCACACCTAAGGACCCCGCGCCCAAAGCAAAGACCAAGGCACCCTTTCTAGAGCGTCTGAAACCAATTATTGTGAAAGATGCTCTGAAATTGACCTTATCCATCGAAACTGCATTAATACAAGAAATTAAACAATTATAGATTGAAGTTCCCTTGTTACAGGTGATTAAGGAGATCCCTGAGTTAAACCAACTAATTAAATAGTTGTGCATCAAGACCCCAAGAAGGAAACCAAAATGAATTAACAGTGTTCATATAAATGGGTACCTAGCTGATTTTTTAGCTGGAACAACCATTGCTCTGAAATATGATGACCCAGGAAGTCTGCTTATATAGTAATAGTTAATGAGGTAGCAATACCTAATGCTTTAGTGGACCTTGGAGCAGCCATTAACGTAATGATTGTGGATGTGATGGAAAAATTGGGACTTACTAATCTATGCCCCACAACTATAGTCTTACAAATGGCAAACCAATCCATAGCTATTCCCAAAGGCATTATTGAAAACGTTCTCGTTAAGGTGAATGGATGGGAATATCTAGTGGATTTCTAGATAATTGAATCCTTTATGCCCAAAGATAGTTATCCAATAATTCTGGGATGACCATGGCTGGCTACGGTTGTAGTCAAAATTGACTGCAGAGAGGGAGGAATGATCAGATATAGCCAAGCCTGCTGAACATAGCAAATCATGTGTAGATGAACCAAAAATCCCTAATGGACAGGAGAATTTGGCTTCACTGGCCATGGTAGTTATTAAGCAACATGACAAAGAATTAGAGGATGAATTGGAAGATGATGTGGAAAATATTGCCATTGATTCAGGCAGTGAGGAGATGTTAGACGTAGAATAAATCCTGGGAAACCCAATCAACATAGATCAAATAGAATTCGACGGTGCTAGTTTTATTGGATTACCTTGACCTTTGATGAACTGAGTCCCAAAAACTTACCATTTCTTTGCAGACGTCGCTCAACTTCATAAAATTGTACCTCACAACTATCCACTTAACACCCTGATAAGGCCTATGTACACTATCATGTCCAACCATCTAGGAGTCAAAACCATTATGTTGCTGCTAGGAAAAACTTTGAACATCAATAGTTGGTTGACTGAGATAGAAGAACAAAGACTATTTGACACCCTGGTGATTAGATCTAAAGCGTTCTCTTGGGACTATAAAGATATGAGAGAATACACCCTAGTGTGTGTACGCATCATATCTATACTGAGGATGTTCAACCTGTCTTCCAACCACAACAAAGACTTAATCCTACCCTCAAGGACATTATTAAAATTGAAATTGAGAAGCTCTTGCAGGTAGGATTTATCCATCCAATTTTTTATAGCAAGTGGGTGTCACCCTTGGTTGTAGTTCCAAAGAAGAATGGGAAGTGGAGAGTGTGTGTGGACTATAGGGAGCTTAACAAAGCAACACACAAAGACTATTTTCCCTTGCCATTCGTGGACCAAGTGTTGGATAACTTGGCTAGGAGGAGATATTTTTCATTCTTGGATGGATTAAGTGGATACAACCAGAAATAGGTAGCAGCAAAAGACTAGGATAAGATGACCTTTAGATGCCCTTGGGGGATATTTTCATATAGGGTTCTTCCCTTTGGCTTATGTAATGCTCCTGCCACGTTTTAGAGGGCCATCATGGTTATATTTGCTGAGCTGGTAAATGAGTGTGTGGAAGTATATATGGATGAATTCACTGTATATAGTTCAACTTTTGATGAATCCCTCACGAATCTAGAAAAGGTGTTAAAGAAGTGTGAGGATCATTAGTTGTCCTGAAGTCACGAGAAATCTTTGATCATGGTGGAACAAGGAATAGTGTTGGGACAACATATTTCAACAAAAGGAATCAAGGTTGATCCTAAGAAAGTTGAAGTCATACAACAACTCAAGGTCCCAAAAACACAGACTAATGTCAGGAGTTTCTTAGGGCACGTGGGATACTACCGAAGATTCATAAAAAAACTTTAGCAAAATTGCAACCCCTATGTTTTCTCTCCTTCAGAAGAATGTAGATTTCTTTTGGACGCCTGAGTATCAGTCTTCACTCGAAATTATTAAGGATAAACTCATCTCTACCCCTGTCCTTCGAGGACCTAATTGGAATTTTTCGTTCCACATTTATGCTGAGGCATCTAATGATGCTATTGGAGCGGTTCTAGGGAAAGAAGATGAGAATGGAGGGAAATATGCTATATACTTCATCAATAAGAATTTGACGCCAACAGAAAAGAACTATACCACAACGGAGAAAGAATTCTTGGTTTTAGTGCATGTAATCAAGAGATTTTGACATTATGTCATGGGATATAAAGTTACAATGCATACAGATCACTCGTCCATTAAGTATCTCATGAACAAACTAGTGGTAAAAGCAAGGATAATTAGGTGGTTACTTCTCCTCGAGGAATTTAATGTCACAATTGTTGACAAACTAGGGAAATCCAATGTAGTTGTAGATTTCTTATCTTGGATTAAACATGATGGTGACTATACCTCGGTACAAGATGAGTTTCTAGATGAAAATCTATTTTCCATTTCCGTTAAAACCCCTTGGTTCGCCGACATTGCAAATTACTTGGCTATCGCAAAAGTACCACCCCATTTTTCATCAAAACAAAAGAAACGCCTCATTAGAGAAAGTTCCCCTTTTAAATGGATTAATGGAATCCTATTTCGATGTGGACCTGATATTGTTTTACGACGGTGTGTTAGGGTAGATGAGACTTATAATATTTTGAGAGCCTGCCATGATGACCCTTCAAGAGGGCATTATTCTACTAAAAGGATAGCTCACAAGGTTTTGGGAGTAGGATACTACTGGCCCTCAATTCACAAGGACATCAATTAGATTTAATAATATTTTTATTTGAAGCATAGCAATGGTTGCAAGTTGCAAACCAAGATTGTGTTGGTTTGTTTGCAATTTCTACGTTGTTTGAAGAATTGATTGTGAGAGGGTTTTAAGAGGGTTGTTGTAGGTATTAAATGGAAATATGTTGCTTTCCATCAATCCTTTGTTGACTGAAATTTTTTTGTAATCCTTTATTTTTACATTGCAATATCAAGTTTACAAGTGCAAACCAAGTTTTCTTGTTTTATGAGCAATACTTCTAGCTATTTGATGTAATGCCTATGTGGATTTTAAAGTGGGATTGAAGTGGTTTTTGAAGGGTGTTGTAGCCTATTTTATTCCATAAAAAATACAACAAAATGTAAATGTTGGTCCATTTTTCTATTGATGCAAAGGTATCCTCATCCCTTCTTTTTGAGCATATTTCTTTGTGACAAGCTTTGTTATGTCTTTGTAAAGTGAGCCATGTGCTTTGAATTTTTTTCAAAAGTTGCACTTGAAACCAATGGGTTTAAAATTGAGTGGAGGATCAACCAAATCCTATGTTCCATTCTTGATCAAGGTATCAAATTCAATTTTTATTACTTTTATCCATGAACCATTTAAAATATTCTCAAAAAGAAGGGATGAACCATGATGATACCTTTTTGAGCATATTTATTGATCAAGGTATCAAATTCAATTTTTATTACTTTTATCCCTTCAATTTTGAGTATCCCTATCTTAAATCTCTTCTAGGGGATTTTTTGTTGGAGTATGGAAACATTGAGAGGGGGGTGAATCAATGTATCAATACAAAAATTCAATTCAATTGTTTCTTAAGAACGTAGTCTCTTTGTGATAACTTGAATGTTTAATTACTAAAAAGTGACCTAATCAGATAAGGAAGGATTAATACTTGATTAACATAGAAATTCAAGTGCTGAAAAGATTGAATGTCTAAACATGAAGACCAATAGACCACAAATAATGAGAAACCATAACATAGTGATTTATGAGTGGAAAACCCTTTATAGGGAGAAAACACAACTCTAAAAATTTATTTTATTAGCCTCACTGGAAAAATGGTAATCTCACTGATTACAAACTCACTGGAAAAAATACAGCCTCACTGGAAAAACCTCCATGGTCTTAACAACCAATCTCCAATGAAAGAAGAAACACTATTTCAGGGGGTTACCTTGTTACAATATTCACCAACAAAATACACCTTCAACACCTTGGCCACAAGAATCTCCTTTGATACAAGATTCACATCATCAAGAAACATGAAAGAAATATTTTCTTTACAAGACCCCCCTTCAAAAAATACAATGAGGTGAACATGGATGGGCCTGGGGCTAGAACTAGAAACAAGACCAAGGCTCAGGCTGGGGCTCCTGGAAAAGAATTGTTTGATGTCTTGGATGATGCTCAGAAGGCTATGACGAACGATGTGGAGGCTACTGATATCCTAAAAAACATGCAGTGCTATTGTTTGGGGTCCTCCTTTTTGGCTGATGTTTTGTTGTTGGTTCACCGCGTATGGGCTAATATATACTTATTGTAGTTTTCTTTAGTTTCAACTGCTTTCTTTTGTAAAGGGTTCTAGGCCCCTTCAAAACCCATTTTTTACTCTAATAAAAAAAATACAATGAACAAGTTGACATGAACAATGAATAATAACCTTGTATACACATGTCATAGATTCTTTACATGAATCTTTTAATCCCAACAAGAATTAACAAGCTCTACAATATTTGAGTAAGATTATAAAAGTTTCAACCTCTTACTGGAACCTTTATGTATGGACAGATATATGACACCAAGATATTTTAACAAAAAAATTTCTCTGTCATGACTCTCAACCTAAGATACATTTTATTGACATTTACAAGACAAAGCACTATCACTATTCTTTCTCCATATTACTCTAATCTATGCGAAGGAAAAAGGCATATTTCATGAATACTATTATTTAACATAATCATGAAACATTTCTAAAGGCCGATCTTCAAGTTTTCTTCACTATGCATAATACCACCATAAAACGTTAAGCTCAGACCTTGCTTGAAATCACTTCAACTCATTGGCAATCAATAGTGATTATGTGCACATTAAACTACATAGAGAAATCATACATAGGCATTATTTAACAATGTTATTACAGTCTTCATCTCTGTCATCTCTTTTCCATGCATTCTTATAGTGCTCACTTATCATTCCCAAGCACGCCATACATAAAAGAAAAACCTTTTTAGTTAATCGTTGTAGCATAGCAGTTACCTAACTGCGCATAACATAAAATAAGACCTTTTTCATGCAAAAAATCTTTTAACTGCTTTGCTTTTCCATCTTTGAATAAGTGTATTAACCTTCAAAAAAAATTCCTATGAGATTCTTCACCAAAGTATTAAAGTTATTAAAGGCAATGTTATAGTGGTAGGTTACTTGGTAGGTTGATAGAACATGCCTTAGTGACTTAAGCAATTATCAACTCTCAATCCATAATAAATCACCTTCAAAATATAAAGTATGAAGAACTTGTATAGGAAACCACCATGAGACCTAAACCCTAGATCTTTAGGGTTTCAGAAAATACCTTTGAAACATGAAGAGTGCCTGAATCAAACCTTGAAATGGGCTTTTGTAATTTTATATAAGCTTGCATATCCTTGACATCAATTCTAGACAATATCTCCAATTGAATAAAGATACCTTTGTAACCTTTTGTAACATGATGTGAAAACTTAGCAACATAAACATGAAGAGATAGAAACATAAGATTAAAAAACACTCTTTTGCAAACACCAATCAATGCCTTTGCCTGCATCAATCTTTGTGCCAATCAACCAAATTAGCCTAGCAACCTGGTCTTTTCATCAACAACATTCAGCTTAACCTTTGACATCAATGACAAATAATGCCACTGTTGACAAACTCCCCCTTTGGCATTGATGTTAAACCAAACATTGCACCATGTCTTCCTCTCTGCTCTTTTTCCATCTTATCCCCCTTTTGAAAACAATGACAAAGAAATGAAAAACTTCCCCTATGGTAGACATAGGAAAACACAAAATAGAGCACTATCATGTAGCATTTAACTCAAGAGATATGAGATATCAATGCATACTGTCACTTCTACAATAATATTCTCCTCAAAACAACATTCACTATCAAGAGAAAGCATCAACATCTACATAACAACTATGAATTGCCTCTTTAAAATGACATCAAAGTAGTATACAATATTGGAATTTGTATGATGAATGAAAGAATTTTCACATTGTTGTGTCACTATGTTTCAAGAAAAATACACATCAATTGTCCAAGTGTTGGTAACTCACTGCCTTCCTCAATATGAGTGTGACTTCCTTTAAGGGTAGTGAGTAATCTCTTCCATATTAGTCTTAAAAAGGACTCCATAACTCTATCCTTCAATTGAAAACCAACCCCTTTGCAACATGTGTGGCAGAGAAGAATAACCTGACAAAAAAATTTGCACTGCCATATAAAGTAAAACACCATCATGTATCTCTTTTGGGCCTTAAGACTACCCCCTCAACTCTTCTACTTTTCAAGCTCTAGTTTTCAACACAATTCTTCCTGTGGTACAAAACAGATTATGGAAAAATAAGTGTGGTTGATGCATGGGTAAGCATGAACCTCAATGTGGAAAAGGAACTCCAACTGTACCACTCAGACATAAATATCAAATGCTCAATCATGTAAAATAGCTAAAAGAAAATATAGAAACTTACTTTTGCATTGGCTCAAGAACCACTAACACACTTCAATGCCTTATCAATACAATGTATAGGTGACTTCTTTAGAGGACTTCCACTATGTTATGAACACTGTTGATCAATGATTAATTATTATAAGTATTGTCACCTATCATGAGATGCTCATTGCCCTCATTTAACCTACACAACCATAAGGTAGGTCTGCTCTTCTTAATAATCTTAACACTGTTCAATAAGACTGTTTAATAACATGTTTACTACCCTTTGTGACTTGACTGTGACCTTTTCTTGATGCTTTGACTTGGAAAACATGTCACAATGTTTCCCTTATGTTTCCTATTCTTGTCGAAAAAACCTCTGGACTACCCTACATTTTGAAATAACTGAGCATTATTTGTGAATGTCCTTTATAGTACTACAAATCTAAAACTATCCTCTTGATTAGATTGGCAATATATTCATTCACTGTTATCTTGCCAATGTATGGCATGTAAAATATGTTTGTGCAGATTGGCAGTGGGTTCTTTTTCACCCCCATGATTATCCTGAGAAGGAATCTTCATAACTCTATCCTCTAATTCATATCCCCATTGTCATAATGGTTGTCCATGCCTTAAGGAAATTCCAATGTGACTTAAAACCCTATGGATAGTCATATGCACTTATATGCCATCATGCGTACATTGACAAAGTTTCCTTAGAAAACATGTCACAATGTTGTTGTTTTCTTTTGGATATGTGTTTGGCTTATAAAAACTTAGTACTCTCCCCCCTTAGTGCTTCACAACCTTCCTAGTGTATGTTATTGTATCAACCATTGGAAGGTAGGGAAGCTCTTGATTTTATTAACCCTCCTATCCCTACACATTGTCCTTGTACTGTCACTACCATTGAAACAATGCTACTAGGTTATACCCTGCTACTAGCTTCCACTCTTCCATCAAGTCTTGACAATCTAGTTAAGCAGGGTTTTTTCCCCTTCATGAATAGAGGTTATGGTGTTTGTGTATAGTGAAAGGTCACTGCCCCTGCATCCATACTCCATTGAAGTAATTGATTCATCATTCCTTGCACTCCTCAATGATACCTACGATGACTTCATATCAATGAGATCACAATGTTTTATATACCTCATATTGTCAAAATACTTTGATTGCACTTAAAATCCACCATTATAGGTTTGCATCATGCATGATTATTACTATGACTGTTACCAACCTCTATTGCATGCAACTTGTGTGCGGGTGGATTTCCTAGTCTAAGAATGAAAAATGAAATGAAATGCAAAACAAGGAAAACATTAACAACACCTCAAGATGAGCCTAGTTGAATTCAAACAAAAATACAAGAAAATAACACTTTTTTAAAGTTTGTTTGAATTGTTGAGTTGGTTGGCCTTTTTGATGGTTGATTTGTGGGCTCCTTAATTAGCAAAATGGAATGCAAGTGAGCTCTAAATGATGGTGGTGAGATGAGGAATGTAATGGTGGATTTGGGTAGTTTATTGAATGCAAGATGATGGCTCAAAGGTGTTGCAACAATGGTGGCTCAAAATCTTGGTAGTATGTGTGAGCTAAAGTTGGGTAAGTGATTAATTGATTGAGTGATTTTCAAAATGAGGGAAAGTCTACCATTTTTAGGGGAAGTGCCTCCAAATGAATTGAGGGCTGAGATTCATCCAAGGTGGGGAGGATCAATTGCTAGGGTGAGTTGAGAACTCACAAGCCATCTCATGATGACATGTGTCAAATGAGGTGGACAAAAGGGGATGAAGTGGAGGTGAGGTGGAGGTACTAGGAAGTACCTTGGGAATGGACAAGATCTCCTAATAAAGGAGGTATTTTTCCTCATGTACAATGAGAGGACAAGTGAGGAATTAAAAATTCCTCACAAAACCTCACGGGGATGAGAAAAGGAATTAAAAATTCCTTATGGGGGGTTGAGAGGAATTAAAAATTCCTCACAATTCATGGGGGAATAAATGTGAATTTTAAATTCACATGGGGAAGAGGATGGCTTCTCCAAAAGGAGAAAGAATTTAATAATAGTTGACCAAGGAAACATGCCATAAATGGCATGAGGATTAGGTTAGGTTAAATTAGTGATTAAGGTTGTGCAAATGCAGGATTAGATGGGCTAATGGGAGATTAAAGGAAAGTGGAAAATTATGGAGGATGTAACCTAATGATGATTAGGGATGTGCACACCCTAATAAAAAAAATAGATTAATTTGGATTAGAAGGGATTATGGAGAATGTTGACATGAGGAGAGAGAAAGGTGAATTAAAAATTGATTTAATTCATTTTGATAAAGTGACTAAATTAAATAAATTGAACTATTTATTTAATTTAGAGAAGAATAAGGTAAGGTATTTAATTCATTAATTGAATACCTTAGGAGACATTAGGTTAATATGAAATATTAACTAAATAATAAATTATTTAATTAATATGGCTTAGGGATGTGGAACATAGGAAGATAAGGGCGAATTTGACCATATGGGAGTTGTCAAATTCAGGTGTCTACATTTTTCCCCTCTTTGAAATATTGTTAGAATAACAGTGTTTCAAAGAAAAAAGTTTAGATGGCTCGATAAAAGAAAAGAACTCTAGGAGATGCCTCGGTATCATAGGAAAATGGATAGGGAAGAAGAATGTAGAAATATGGTAGGGTATTCCCCCACAAGAGGGCAAATGGGGAAGAAAAGGGGCCCCGCATGACTTCTTGATATGGAGATACAGAGGGCACCACACGATAGAGCACAAAAAACCATGAAGAATGGCTTTTGAACGGAGGAAAATGGACATACGGGGTGCAAATGGAAGCCTTCAAAAGAAAAAGGGGGAAATGAATTAAAAAGAGGTTAATTAAAGGGTAAAAATTACCCAAAAATTAAAAGGCTAAGTAAGGGCAAAAATGAAAATTATAAATAGTAAATTTAAAAATTAACTATTCACCTTATTTTCATTTGTACACTTGTCATCACACGATTGAATGAGAGAGTGATTGCTGACTGGACAAGTGATATGGAGGATGATGGTGAGATGATCCATCGAGGCGAAGAGGTCTGAGCATTCTACTACAAGCGAGTTGCACCGTGCCAGGTAGAATCTGAATCTCAACTTTGTGATTTCGTTTAGATTTTTCATGCATTTTCGAATGTCAGGTCAAGTAGTTAGGATGAATGGGTTCACCACAGAAGGGAGGATTCGCCTGTTTGGCACAACACATTCACAATTCTGGCGAGTTGACAAGGGAAGGAGTGGGCATATAACTACAGGGGAAAATACGCTTGGAGAGGGGAGATTGCACAATCGCCTCTCTCTGAAATGGGAGAACCTACTCACATAGGGGCGAGTGAGTGAGGGAATAGGCGATTGCATAATCACCAAAGTTGGAAAAGGGTAGATGCAAAAATATATAGGGGAAAATGTGCTCCAGATAAGCGATTGCGAAATCTCATTTCGGGAGAAAGGGCGGATGCAAACCTGCCCAAAAGGCGGATGAAAATCCACCCATTAGGGAGAAAGGAAAATGAAAATTCACCACATAGGAAGAAAAATTATAGGGGCGAGTACGCCCTCACCCATGGGAAAAGGGGCGAATGCGATTTTTCCTCTGGGTTAAAAAGGGAAAATTTGTGCCTAGATGAGGAAGGGGGGAGTGTGCTTGTAAAATAGACGAACCCACAAAAAGGGACCATAGGGGCGAATGCGTGAACCTGACATGCGAACACACTAGAAAATGGGAAAAGGAGAATCTTCCTTACACAGAGGAAAACTCACCAAACCGGTGCAGGGATGAAAAAGAAAAGGTAGAAATGAAAAGTTAGAAAGGATTGATAGAATGATTGACATGGATGCAGAGCTTTGAGACTCTAAGGATTTGAGAGAGACATTCAAGCATCCTAGAGGTGATACAGGAGGCCTTGACTCCAGATGACCATGTAGGGTTGGAGTAGGTAGGGCTATTGCACATGTTGGCATATCCCAACATTAGAGCACACTGGCCATTGTTGATAGCATTGATGGAGTGGTGGAGTTTTGAGACTTCCACTTTTTGTCTCCCAATAGGGGAGATGACAGTGACTTTGGAGGACATATGGAAAATTTTGAGGCTTTCGATTAGAGGACACACGATTAGCGCCATGCCCGCCCGACTAGTAGAGAGGAGCCTATGGGTGGTGTTTGGAGATGTCGACCTTCCCATGTGAGGGAAGGAGTCAGATATCAATGGATGCTTGGGGATAGTTACACGACCTTTGCCTCTATACCTCTGTGGACTTATTAGCGATATCCTCCTCCCAGATAGGAGTAGAAAATTATTTAGCCTCAAGATGATTGAGGTTGTTCGACACATTGTTGAGAGGAGGGAGGGAGTCTTCGCCTGGGGGCCATGTGTACTAGTATAGCTATATCAGGACATGCATGTGGTTTACTACATACGAGCGTTGAATGTGACATGTCACATTGCTTTAGGTATGGGCTTGGGAGCATATCTGCGTGGCACGACTGAACATTTTGGTGGTGGGGGATAGGGATGAGACTCTACCAGTGGCTTATTGGTGGGGTAGGGAGCATAGATATATCATCCACTACCATGAGGTAGGGAGCTTGGAGGCTTGGCATCGGTTGATCGATGGGTTGAGAGATGAGGATATCATTTGGAGACCACATATGGGGTGGCACTTTTGGGGTTGGTGAGAGGATGATAGGTTATATAGAGTTTACCTGTACTCATGTCGCTATCTGATTGGGAGAGATCCCTTTATCATTGAGCTGCATAAGCCATAAAAGGTCACTCACCAGTACAAGATATAGTAGGACATCCCCATAGGGCCTCAAATGTTCTAGAGGATTAGTAGGGAGTCAGGATTGATTTGGGGATAGAGGATCACAACAAAGTATGTGAGGAAAATGTGGGAGGAAGTTCCCATTACCATATGGCCATGGAGAGGGGGGCTAGAGGACCTATGCACGACTATCAGAGATGCTACATGGTGGATGGGGCATATACCAATGAGGATCATGATAATGCATCCTATTATACCGATAGTTGGGTTTGGGGATGAGGAGGAGGAGTAGCTGAGGCCACAAAGGAGGAGGAGGGATGGGAGATAGAGGGATGAGGCAAAGGTGGCATGGGAGGAGGGAGTGCTTGATTTGGAGATGGAAGAGGAGGGGAGAGGGGAATAGGTGATGGAGGTAGACTCCCTTGCAGTGGATGCGATGGCCAGAGTGCCACATCAAGTACCTCCACTAGAGGATCTAGCAGTTATGTTGACAAGAGCTCTAGCCAGATTGCACATTGCAAAGCATAAATTGAGAGAGCTAGAGGCTGATAGGAATCATCTACAGATAGAGGTGGAGAGACTAGAGGGAGAGCTGCAATGCTTACAGGATGCAACAAAGGCCACATAGCTAGATAGGGTCACAAAGTTTATCAGAGTGGTGAAGGAGGTAGGTGGATGGCTATAGATAGTGCAGACTGAGAGGGATGATTTGAGGAGACAACTAGAGGAGGAATAAGGGGGAGGGATGAGCTTTAGGAGAGGGCGGAGACCATGTAGGTTGCCACTGGAGAGGCAGGGTTGTTACTAGAGAAAGCAGAGATAGTCAAGGCCCAGGTGCAGAGACTACAGAGTGAGAGGGATGATGTCGTGCGGAGGATGGAGAAAATGAAGTCCCAGCTAGAGTCCATGAGACTAGCACAAGAGGCGTGGGAGCAGGAGAGGTGATAGATACAACAGTAGTGGGATAGGTACATGGAGAGGGATTAACTATGGGCATTGGCAGGCATGGATTCACATGCTAGGACTGAGGTTGGTTACTAGATGGGAGTGTACTTCTCAGTTGTACCTAACCTAGCACAGAGGGTACCTCCGTTCATGCCACCAGAACCCTAGAGACTAGCACCCTCTCGCTTAGCAGGGACTCACACTTGTGGTTACAAAAACTACTGAGAGATCCCTCCTCAAGGCCAAGGACCTGGTTTAGACTCTCCACAGTGCTTTGATGCATGGAGCAGTGAATAGATGGATAGGGGGTGGATACAAGATTCCCATTTTTTACATGTGCAGGGTGGACATTTTGTATAGAGATAGGCAGAGACTACATAGATTCTTATTCACAGATTGAGGAGATTGATTGATTCTTTATTCTTTATTGATTTAGGACATTGTGACGTGTTAGATGTAGTCATCTGTATTTCACTAGTTCCCTATACTTGTACTGTTATTCTGATGGACTTGATAGACTGCAGACTTTTATGGACGTTTATGGACTATTAGGGACTTTGATGGAATGTTAGTGTAATTAATATTTAATTACACTTGCATAACTTTACTTAGGTAATATTTAATTTCTAGGTTTATTATTCTCATCCTTATCTTGTTGAGCTATCTTGTTGCTCAAGATAAGATTAGGGTTATGCATACTTTACTTTTATAAAGCAAATCATCTCATGTAATTATGAATTTATGAATAATATAATTTTGCACATCTTTTTGCAAAGCTTTTCTTTTTCTGATTTTCTCTTCTGTGGAAGGCTTTTCTGGTTTGCATTTCAGATCTTGGTTTCTAACATGGTATCAGAGCCTCGATTTGCAACCCCTTCTCAGATATTTTGAGAAAATCATTGCAAAGTTTGTTTAGGATTCCTCGAGGGTATCATGCCTTGAGTTTATTCATGCAACGTCTTGGATCAGATCGAGCTTCACCATTGGATTTAGAGCATTGGAAAAAGTCAAGATTGGCTTTTATTTTGCAGATTTTGGTCATTGTTTGCCAGATCTGTGAGGGTTTCAAGCTCGAAGATTTTTTGCAAGCTCTGGGGGTAGCCGAATTTTTGGAGCATTTTGAGCACAAATGGAGGTCACCATCGCGTTCGCAGTGGCCAAAAACCCTAAGATCGCCTTTCGTTTCGTCAATTTTGGTGAAATTTGTTTTTGAGGTAAAAAATTTTTGCTAGGGGGGCCGTATGGCCTCCCTAGCATGCTTACCAATGCACAAAAAATGAAAAAAAATTCAAAAAAAGGTCTTTTTTGGGATTCAGGCCGGCACCTACAGTGTAAAAGGTTTGCACCGCCCGACGGCCACCAGGCGGCCGCTGGTCCGCCACTGCTGCCGGCCTCAACCACCCGCCAGCCACTCTGCAGGTGTTCAGCCCCCACGGGCTTAAAACGGAAAAGTCGTGGCCATATGGAGATCCGGGAGCTGACCTCCAGCCCCTGCGGGCCCCTCTACAGAGCTAGTGGTCGTATGGGGGACCGGGTGCTATGCGCCCAGCCCCCGACCGCCTAACTCCCCAGCCCGTGGTCATATGCAAGACCGAGGGCTCTGCCACAACCCCAGTCCGCCAACCCTTGGTCACGCACAGGACCAGGGGCTTATTTTTTTTAAGCCCCCAGGGCTGCCTATAGGCCTTATTGGCCATTTTGGAGCAACTTTCACTAAATCGAGTGTATTTTTTGCGTATGATGTTCGTTTTTCGCAAATGAGGTATCGTTAGAAAGGTGATTCTGACGCCAATCTAGTGGTGTAGGTGTTTTTACCATTTTTTTCTCCAGATTTATTTTACAGGTCCTTGAACTCAGATTATTTTTTTTCGCTTCAGAGGGCATATCTTTTGACTCGGTGATCCTTTTTTCGTCATTCTTGCGGCATTGGAAAGATGGTTCAGTCCTCTACACAAATCAGAGGTCTATTTTTTATTTTTCTCTTTATGCATGTTTTCATTCTATCCTTTTACAATCGTTGGGTTATTGTAATAAATGAACTGAGATAAAGTTCCATCAGCGGGGGTTTCTTGCATAATAATCTGATTAGAGTGTGCATGCACTTTGATCTCCATCTTCATCTTGTTTTGATTGAAACTCACATGGGTTATCTAGTTTCTTAGTTTCTTTTGGCCACATTCTTGTCTTGCTTGACACATATCAGATTCACATCGGTTCACACTTTAGATTGGTAGTTTATGTTTCTTGATCCGCATTGGTTCAGATCCTTCTTAGTTTGAGGGCCATGTTTTTATGGTTAATGTTCCAGAGTCTTTATGGTACTTGTTCCCATGAAAGAGTTTTAGTCACAGTTTGGCATTGACATCGAGATACACAACTTCCAGATTCTGTCATCATTTCATCTACTGTTGCTTCATAGATTCCAGGGTTGTTCTAGTTTGTGAGTTTTCCAGTGTTCCGTGACATCAGGTCTGCTATCACATTATTATGATTCCATTTTTGGTTTCTTGTAGACAGAAGTATCTTTCCTTGCTTTTCAAATTGCGGTTCCAGTGTTACTCCACATTGTTCTTCCAGTGCTTCTTTGTAGCAGTCATCTCATTGTAGGGGGGTTTTGTCCCACTGGGTTTTCCTTCTCTACCTCATTCATTACATTTGTACTTGGGTACCTGATCAGGCCCTTGTTGTTAGGACCCATTCATGCTTTCTTGCATTCATCTTAGTTTTAGGTGCATGCTTTTTTAGTCTCCCTAAGTTTCACTTATGGGGGGGTGTTAGTGTAATTAATATTTAATTACACTTGCATAACTTTACTTAGGTAATATTTAATTCCTAGGTTTATTATTCTCATCCTTATCTTGTTGAGCTATCTTGTTGCTCAAGATAAGATTAGGGTTATGCATACATTGCTTTTATAAAGCAAATCATATCATGTAATTATGAATTTCTGAATAATATAATTTTGCACATCTTTTTGCAAAGCTTTGTTTTTTCTGATTTTCTTTTCTGTGGAAGGCTTTTTTGGTTTGTATTTCAGATCTTGGTTTCTAACATTACAAAATTTGATGGAATTTTATGATCCTTTATTATGGACTATGGATGGACTCTATATTTTTTGATATATATATATATGATGAGATGGACATTGGCAATGCTATGTGATTGTTATGTGATGATTATTGATGATTATGATGTATGCATGTGATTATGACAGTTTATTCCTATGTCTATGTGGATGATATGAATGAGAGGCATAATGTCTAACACCTTTTTGATGTAGGATGTGATGTGACATGATTTATTATTTTATGATGTATGTTATAGACATGATACTCATGGTGTGTGATGCAGGTGGCGATGTGATTATGATTTATGGTGCATGCATACAGAATATGATATGATGATTAATGATATATGGATTATGGATTGCATTGTAATGGTTAATCATGTATGTATGATATGACATGAGAATGTGTAATGGATGTAATATGAAAATGTAATTATGTGATAAATAAAAGTGACAAATGCAATGTAATGCGATGTATGTAACGAAATGGACTAATATGTTTAGAATAATATCTCTAAACAACTTTAATGAAACATAATGATAATGAGAATGCAATGGACTTAAGATGCTTAGAATAACAAATCTATATTAATCTAAACAACTTAAGGTGACAATGAAAATGGTAATGCAATAGAATGATAGTGAAATGAAATGAACTTAAGATTCTTAGAATAACAAATCTATATTAATCTAAATAACTTAAGATGATAATGCAAGGAAATGGGATAAAATGAAATGAACTTAAGTTGCTTAGAATAATAAATCTATATTAATATAAACAACTTAAGATGATAATGAAAATGATAATGCAATGGAATGATAATGAAATGAAATGAACTTAAGATGCTTAGAATAAAAAATCTATATTAATCTAAACAACTTATTCGATTATGAAAATGATAATGCAATGGGATGATTACGTAATGGATGGGAATGAATCTAAATGATCGCATAATGAAATGGATGATGATGGGTGTGATAGTGCACCTGTCAAAAGCATAGGAACCCTGATAGGAAGAATAGGTGGGGGAAGAACATTTGCACAACCAAAAATAACTAACCATAGGCTAGAGGAAAAATGGATGGGGGATAAATGCAATGCAATGAGAAGATAAATGAAATGAAAATCTAATGCCATTTTTCCATATTAGGAAACTAGATTTTTCCATAGCATAAGACACGATACGTCAGGGTATGAAGAACCAAGGCTAATTACTATCAAATGCATAAGACAAACACAACAAACAAGAAGGCTATCCCAATACCCCAAAGATGGAATGGATTTGGTTGTGACAGATGTTGGAATAACCACAAGCACAAAGGATGCCCTAGTGTAATACAAGACTGTGAAGGTCTTGGGGGTACTACAGGGACAACCAGGAAGACAAGATCACACACAATCAAGATATTCCCCTATGTTTACCAGTCAAAGTGCACCATGATACATGGATCATGGTGACTCCGATGAGGTATAATAGGAAGCTCAAATGATAAACAAAATGCAAGAGCATCAAAAGATCAAAAATAAATTTCAAATATCCTTTGCCATTGGACCAATAGGTGGATGGGATTGATGCAGTCTGATTTAAGGAAGGATACATCCTGATAAGTCCGGTGGTTGACATGACTTAGGATACTAAAAACGGATTGACCCTTGTAGTACCAATGGATTTTTTTGTTAGGAACTAGTTGGATAAGGACACACTTGATGATAGGAGATAGAACCAAGACACACCCTAAGGATGGACCTAGGGTCTCGGGGGCTCATGGATTGATGGCCTTTCCTACATGAAAGCGTAGAGACCTCATAGTTCGATAAAAAGATTGATGACTGACCATGGATAAAAGCAGAAAGAGGACAATGGAGACTCCGATGGATGATGCAAACTGACACAAAATGACATAAAAAAGCCTCAGGGGTTGATTAAATGATTATCCTTGCCTACATGAAAGTGTAGAGGCAACCTAGTTCGACAAAATGGATGAAAGACAACATGCAACCTAATGGTGACAAACACGATGAAAGATCCTAAGTGAAGATGTGAGGCCGATGACACAAAACCATATATAGGAAACCACAAGCTCAAATTCAAGATAAAAGTTCAGGCTTTAGGATAGCAACACTAATTATCCAATGCTCAATCAAAATATACCAAGCAACGGATAATAGGATGTCGATGGGGGATGAGTACGATAGGATGCGAAGATAGGATATGCTAATAGGATTGATGGAAGCATAAAGGAAAATGGGATGCAAGGTAGATAATGATTAAGCCCTCTATGAATGGTGCCTATTTCTAGGTCATCACCAAATGTACTTATCCAAGGTGCCACCAAGGGTGGTTTTCACCATAGGACGCATAATTTCTCTTTACTATTTTTGGATTTTTTTGTATTTTTGCAAATGTTTTACTTTTTTGGTATTTTTCTAGGTAGGATAACCCAACTAACTTAGGTATAAAACTATTTTAGATGCATGATGTTGATGGGTTCTTCCAAGGGTTCCCCCTCAAGTGTTGCAAGTTGGTATGCCCCAGAACCATATTTGGCAGTGACTATGTATGGACCCAACCAATTTTCTTCAAACTTTCCTTTCTTTTCCCAATCTTGTTGGGTATGTTGATTATCTTTCAGGACTAGACCACCAATGTTAAATTGGTGGGGATGAACCTTTTTATTATAACTTTTCTTGAGCCAATGTTGATAAGCTTGTAGATGATTATAGGCCTTGATGTGTTTTTCATCCAGGAGTTCAAGCTGACTTAACTATGCAACCCAAGCATCTTCATCATTGATTAAATTCTTTAGAGAGATAAAAAGTGATGGGATTTCAACTTTAATCAGCAAGATGGCGTCTGTGCCATAAATGAGGGAATATGGGGTGGCACCAATAGGAGTGCAAATGTATGTGCGATATGCCCAAAGGGCGGGATTGAGGTGAAGGTGTCATTGACCACTTTCTTGAGGATTTTGATAAGTCTTGTTGGTAGCTTCAACTTGTCCATTACCTTGAGGGTAATAGGGATTTAACCAATGATGCTGGATGTGATTGGTTTCACAAAGGTGTTTCATGTATTGGTTTTTGAAAATATTTTCATTGTCAGTGATGATTGTGGAAGGGAGACCATATCTGCAGAGAATATGGTAGAGGATGAACTTGGAAATATGAATACCAGTGATTTGGGAGAGTGGAATTGCTTCCACCCACTTAGTGAAGTATTTAGTGGTAGTTATGATGAAGGTATGACCATCAGATGAAGGGGGATAAATCTTGCTGATTAACTCAAAACCCCATTGTGAGAAATGCCACAATACAATGGTAGGCTGGAGATCTTGTGCAGGAGCATGAATTAAACCTGCATGTTGTTGACATGGTCCACATTTCTTAACGAATTCACAAGTGTCATGCTCCATAGTTGGCCAATAATACCTTGCTTTGAGAATTTTCTTTTCCAAGGCCATCCCATTAGAATGAGACCCACAAATACCATTATGCACTTCATTTAATGTAACATGGGATTTTGATTCGCTTAGGAATCAAAGGAGAGTGCCATCATACCCTCTACGATAAAGTGTATCTATGATCATGTAACAAGAGGTGCGTTGAATGAAGGATTTGTGTTGGTTATGGGTGAGATCGAGTGGTAGGATATTGTCACATAAATAGGCATAAATATCGTGATACCAAGGCAATTGGGGACCTACAATATTGCACACTATTTTTTTATCTGGAATATCGTACGGTGGTATTAATAGTTGTTCTACTAGAAACTCATAATCCGTTCAGTCTTTAGGCATGTCGATGAGAGAACCAATTGTAGCCATGGCGTCAACAACTTTGTTTTGTACTCTGGGAATCTGCTCAAATTGGATATGGGTGAAGTATTTCTTAAAATCATCCACCATGCGTTTATAAGGAAACAACTTATCATCATTGGTTTGATACTCATTATTGACCTGTTTGATTATAAGTTGTGAATCACCAAAAACATGGAGACAAGTGATATTCCATTGCACTACGATCCTTAGGCCTATAATTAGAGCTTCATATTCAGCTATGTTGTTTGTGCATGGGAACACCACCCTGAATGACTTTGGGATGTAGTCACCTTGAGGGGTGACAAAGAGAATACCCACACTGGCCCCATTGTGAGTGTATGATCCATCAAAGTATACTGTCCATGTATCCAATTCTGAGACTATGAGGACTACATCAAGAAACTCTGCTACTAATGGATATGCATCTACCATGGGAACATCAACCAATTGATTTTCTATTACCTATCATTTTATTTCCTTGTGGCCCACATATTCTATATCAAACTCACTAAGGAGCATAACCCACTTGGCCATGCAACTAGTTAATGACATTCTTGATAACATATATTTGAGTGGGTCAACTTTTGATATGAGTTTGATGGGATGACTAAGCATATAGTGATGCAACTTATGTGAATTGAAAACAAATACTAAGCAATATTTCTCCATGGGGGAATAGTTAAGCTCATATCCCACAGGTGTGCGACTGACATAGTAGATGGCACACTCTTTGGAAAGCTCATCATGTTGAGCCAATAATACCCTCAGTGCAACTGAAGTGGCTGAAATATATAGTAGTAGTGGCTTACCAAGAATAGGAGGCATTAAGATTGGTGGATTGGCTAGATAATCCTCAATCTTGTCGAAGCCTTGCTAACACTCTGGATCCTATTTGAAAGTTGTGTCCTTATGCAAGAGGTGTGTGAATGACTATCATTTATCAGTAAGTTGGGAAATGAAACATCGGATAGACTATAATTTTCCTTGCGGACTTCGTAACTGCTTGAGAATTCTAGGAGGGGGCATTTCCATTATATCCTTTACTTTTGTTGGATCCACTTCAATACCCCTTCTTGATACAATGAAGCCTAACAATTTTCCAGAGGTGACGCCAAAAACACACTTCTTTGGATTCAAGCATAACTTTTACTGTTCTAACCGCTCAAAGATTTTCCTCAAGATCCTGGGATGATCTTCTCTTGTCTTGGATTTCCCTAGTAGATCATCAACATAATCTTCCATTATAATGTGGATTAGGTCATGGAAGATGACTGTCATTGTACGTTGGTAAGTTTCCCTCTCATTCTTAAGATCGAAGGGCATGATATTGTAATCTTTAGGTGCAATTCTAATTAGATTATAGCCTGAGAAGCCATCCATGAGGGATAGCATGACATGTATTGGTGTGAGATCTACCATCATGTCAATATTAGGAAGTGGGAAATCAACTTTCAGGAAAGGCTTATTAAGGTCCCAAAATTTTATATAGATTCTAATGATCCCATTAGGTTTAGCCATAGGTACTATATTGGATATCCAATCAAAGTAATCAATAGGCCTAATGAATCTAGCTGCTAACAATTTTTCCAATTCTTTCTTGAAAAGTAGAGCCACTTGGGGACGCATCTTTCTGAGTTTTTGTTTAACTGGTTTTGCATCTAGGTGAACATCAACATGGCGCACAACCAAGGCAGGACCCAGTCCTAGCATATCCGAATAAGCCCAAGCAAAATTGATAATTTCCTCTTTGAGCAGATTGATAATGATAGGATACTCTTCCTTAGACAATGATTTTGCCACATAAGTGATCTTGGGTTCTTCTTTCATGCCTAAATTAAATTCTTGAGTCTCTTCAATAAGAACCAAAGACCATTCAAATAAATGAGCTCTAATGAGGGGAAGATGAACATCCCCATCCTCTAGTGCCTCATTGAGGTTTTCACTAGTGGATACACCCTTTATTTTTACTTTTTATGAGTCAATAAGTGCCTCAGGGAGGCTTTCACTAGATGACTCTTTTTTGCTTTGTTTCTTTTTTCTTTTTCCGTTAGGCTGTTCATCTTCCCCCAATCCCATAAGATGTATGTAAGCTTCTTCCAAAGGAAAAATTTCCATGGGTGCACTCCCCTATAGGTCCCAATCAATAAGGTTCGGGTAATGGAGTGAAAGGCTGATGGAAAAGATTGAGGTGGAATCAAAGAGAGAAGGGAGATCTACATCATCGTATGAGAGTATTATTTGTTCTTCTTTAGGTATATCCTCTAGAAAATTATTATCTGGGTTAAAATTATTGGAAGTGCTAGTGGATGATGTGGAACCCTTCTACTTCTTGGCATAGCCTAAGCCCAAATTTTTAGCTCGTACTAGTGTCTCAATGGGCTATAATCTACCATGTTCCTCTACACCAAGCCCTCCCCCTTGATAGTTGTATTTTTTTGCAAGCTTAGAAGCACAGGGATAAACTTCTTGGAAGTATTCAATGAGAGGAGGTGATGTCTTGGGTTCTTCTCTATAGACCCACTGACTGACATCTTCATCTGCCTGATCTTGTAATGTTCCTATGGATTGGAATGTGGTAGAACCCACATTCTTAGAGCTGATAGTTTTGGTCCTTGTTTCTTCCTTCGGTGTTGACTGAGAAGGTTGGTCATTGGTGTGAGGAGATGGAGGTATGGTTGCCACATTAAGAGTTGTGCACATCTCATATTCTCCACAACCTTTGTCAATGATCTAGACCTTGGTGATGGTTGAATCAGAGGCGGTGGATAGAGTGGATGATGTGTTGGATGATGAATTGGAGGATGGTTTGGATGTTGGAATGGATGATGATGCATGAGGAGCTCCTACTTTGACTCTTGGACATTATTAAGAATGCGGGAAAGAAGCCTGTAGAGCACGACAGTACTTGAAAAGCTAGGGGTCTACATGGATAGTTACTTCAACCCCATTGTATGAGAGTTTCAGGAATTGGTGGTAGGTGGATGAAATGGCCTACATGGCATGAATCCATGGTTTGCCAAGGAGAAGGTTGTATGGAAAATCCAAATCAAGGGTGTGGCAAGTAGTGTATTGCACTATGAGATCAACCTAGATAGGAAGACAAATAATACCCTCTGAGTCCCTTTCTGCATTGTCGTATGCTTTAATTACAATGGTTTGATTATCTAGATCAGCATGAGTATAGCCTACTTGTTTTATGAACTTGAATGTACATAGGTTGAGGGTAGAGCCATTATCTACCAAGACCCTTTTTACCTTATGGCGGGTGACCAGTACCTTGATTTGTAAGGCACGGTTATGGGATGAATTGATCGAAGACCATCATTTTTGTTGAATCCTAGCTGATAGGTGGATGAAAAATGTCCTACTAAGGCTTGGAACTGGGTAGGATCAATGTCATTTGGCATGTGTGTATCTTGGAGAGCTTTTGTAAGGATCTCTTGGTGGACTAGGGAAGACCTAAGTAAGTCTAGAATGGATATTTGAGTAGGTTTATTACCAAGATGATCCAAGATATTGTATTAAGAGCTCATAGGAGCTGGCTAAGATGAAGTGGAAGGCCCAAGGACTGATATGCGAGTACGATGTGTGGTAAAAACACATTGAGGGTCTTTTCCTTTAACATGAATCATAGATACATGTGGCTCCCCTTGAGTGATGCACGTAATAATGTTCTCATACTTATAAGGAACATTTTTATAGCTAACATTATTGGTGCTATTATTTTGGCTATTATTATTGGGTCCATTATTTGTGTTGGAGGTGCTTGGACCTTGGTTGTGTTTAGGGAAGGCATTTTGATATATCTGTAATTGAGCATCGGACAAAGTGGCCTGGTTTGCATCCACTATGATGTCTCCTCGATCTATGAGATCTTGGATATAACCTTTAAGTCCTTTGCACTTATTAGTGGAGTGACCTTTGATCTTGTAGTAAATAAAATACTCATTTTTTCTTTACCAGGTGGGTTTGGGATTTGGCTCATCAAAAGGATTCGTCATAGGATAAGTAATCATATAATTCGCTTGAAGAAACCTATTGAAAATGACATCCAAGGAATCTCCCAAAGGAGTGAATGAGCGTTTATCATTTCCTTGATTATTTTGATTAGATTGTGGAGGAGGACGGGGTACACCTTGTGGAATAGATATAACATTGGAAACCAATTGGGGATTTGTGACATACTGTGATCTTTGTGAAGTGCTAGCTACTTGGATATGTTTAGTGTTGATGACACCATCATTGACAACATTTTTGTTTTTGTTCCAATAGTGGGATTTGTCTCCAGATGATTTGTCTTTATCTTCCTTGAAGATTTTGTTAAGACCTTTAGCAATAAGGGATTTTTTAATGGTAGTAATGCAATGGAGATGCAAATTGTGAGCCATCTCTAGGTGAGAGTTTGAAACAAAGATAGTTACTAACTCCTTCTCAAGAAGACTAGACTTGAGGCAACTGGCTAGGGCTCACCACCTTTGCAGGTAGTTGAAAATGTCTCTCCTTCATGTTGTTTATCTTTTAAGAGGTCTAATGTGTCTATGTCCTTCTATAGATTAAAAGAGAAGTGTGCAAAAAAAAATTCTAACAGTTTTGCAAAGGAAGAAATTGACCCCTTTAGGGGACCCATGAACCAATCTAGGGCTTGGCCTATTAAGCTCCTTGGGAACAATCACAGGAGGTAATTATCGTTATGCAAGAATTCTTGGAAATGCGTGTAAAATTCTTAAAAATTATTTCTTGGATCACCCCTTCCCTTGTACTTATCAAATTTTGGAATTTCAGAATGCTTGGGAAACAGGACTAGTGAGATAGATGAATCGAACAGATAAGTACATATGTCCTAAGACTTGAAAGATTTCTTGGATGTACCAGCTTGCAAGTATTTTAGAGTGGATTTCATATCTTCCCATTCTTTATTGACTGGCACTAATGAGGAAGGACCTATTGGATTGGACTAATCATGGGGAACATATTGTTGATACGGTGGCGATGGAGGCAGGATGGTTTGATCATATGATGGCAGAGACAGATGTGAAGGGATCTTTTGATATTGCTCCACATATGTGGGTTGAGGATTGGTATAGATTTTTTGGTGTGATGGAGGGGCGTGGTAATATGATGAGGAGGCACCTTGCTACTGGGATGCAGATTGCTGGTTGTAGTATGAATAATTGGGATTGGAATGATAATTGTAGGTGGGTTGTTGTTGGGGTATGTATGAAGGCTGTTGCAGATTAGGTTGTTGATAATAGGTGTTTTGTTGCGATTGTTTCTAGGATGAGGGTTGTTGATTATAGTATGAGTAGTTGGGATTAGTGTTGGAAGTGGTATTTTGCAGCCTAGGTGTTCCTAGTTGAGGAGGCAACTACTAATATGTGTTATTTAGAGTCAATTGGTGATAGCGAGGTGAGAAATGATGAGGTGGGGGTTGCGAATAATATTGGTATTGAGCAACAAGGTTTCCTTGGGCTTGCGTGGGTACTTGTTGTGATTGCGGGTTGACTTGGGATGTGTGAGGAGGTTGTGATGGATTACCTTGAGGTTGATGTGGGGGTGGTTGAGAAGACGCGGGGATAAAACCTTGAGGGTTTCCACCATGCGAATTAATGGGGCCAGAACCTTGAGGATTATTTTGTACTTGCGAACTGGTCCAACCTTGAGGATTAGCAAAACTTTGAATATTATTAGGACTAGGTCCTTGGGGATTATTGGGATTAGGTGTTGTGCCCATGATAGAAATCTGAATAGGTGAGGGTGGGATCTAATAGTAGACATCATTTCCAAACCCAGGTTGGTACCATGTATCTTGTGGAGTAACTTGGGTGACTTCAGGGATTGATGATCTTAAATTTACCTGAGAACTTTGTGGATCCTGTATTAGAGGTAGGGGTGTGATATTGACATATTGCAACATATCAAACCTTGGTGGGGGCTTAGTACCCCTCATAAGCAATTGAGCAAGAATTTTTTCTCCACACTCAACAAGAAGACAATTAGTCATCTGCACATTGGTAGGGTTACTAAGATATTTGTCAACATTTAGCTCAAGTTGATTGACCATACCTGCCTTAATGGAAGGGCAGGGATGTAGTTTAGTATTGGATTGTGAAGATGCACCATTAGTGGGTGGATTCGAGGTGTGTTGAGGTTGACCACCTTGTGACCGTTGTTGTTCCATGAGTTTCTTTGTGTATGATCGAGTAATGGTAATGAAAATGCAGATGACCAAAAGACTAAGATGACATTAAGCCCTAAGATGCACTTAAATGGTGTCCTAAATAATGACCTAAAGGATTATTAGGATGATAGATCGATTAATCGGATGATTGTTAGGATGATGATGGATTGGTGATTGGATTGGATCGATCCGGATTGATTGATTGGATTAGATCAATAGGATTAACTCCGAACTGGGTTCAAGAGTTCGAATAGACAATATAGGATGTTAATGACTAGATCAGATGGTGCAGATGCCGATTACAACACATAATATACTTCAAGATGGAAACATATTGATTAGGCCATGGGGGATTATTGAATTAGGATGGATGACAATCCTAAGTAAGCATATATGATAAGGATTAGGGTCATTTTCCTAACCTGATTGGATAAGAGAGCCCTAAAATGATGCCTAAAGGACTTAGATTGATGCATTGATGATGAATATAGAGTCTAAGGATGTCCTAAGATGCACCTATGTGCTTTGATTGTGAATTGGATGAATTTTGAAAAATGAAGATGGACTTAAATGACAATTGAGAGTAGATGGATGGTGATAAAAAAAATTTGATCACAAGAATAAACTCAGGAAACAACAGGCTTTCAGTGGTTAAGAGGGTTGAAGCTTGGATTTTTTGTATGGGAAGCAGATTTTCCTCTATGTCACATGAGTTCGCCCTTCCATGTAATATGATCACCTATCTAAAGGAACACAGAGTTGCCTCTGTGTATCACAGGATCACCTCTCTAAGGGTCACATGATAGCCAATGTCTTAGACTGTATGAACAGGTCTCACGGGATTGCCAAACTTGGAAGCAGAATCACCCAAACAAGATTTTGTATAGATTGGCAGGCACGTGATCACCTTTGCAGACAACACATTTTCCTATCTAGGTAAGGGATTTTTCTATGGGAGACAGATTCGCCTCTGTGTCACATGAGTTCACCCTTCCACATAACAGGATCACCTATCTAAAGGAACACGAAGTCACCTCTTTGTATCATAGGATCACCTCTCTAAGTGTCACATGATCGCCAATGTCTTGGACTATATGAACGGGTCTCATGGGATCACCAAACTTGGAAGTGAGATTTCCTAAACAAGATTTTGTATAGACTAGTGGGCACGTGATTTCCTATACAAACAACAAGTTCACCTATCTAGGTAACGAGACCAACCCTTTCTTCAGCTATACGAACATACACAAAAACACCTATTAGGTCAACAAGATCACTTATTTCCTAGGGCATACATATAGGGATGGTACAGACTAGACTTGGGATCACCCCTGCGGACAACAGGTTCACCTATTCAATGAGGTGTATGAATGGGGATGAGATATATTGGATGCATGATTTCCTTTGAGGTGGATATGATCGCCTTTCTAGGAAATAGGCAAGTGCAGGGTCACCTATGTAAAAGACCCACTAGCGAATTCGACCTTGATGAAGGCGAGTTCACCTATCAGATGACTTGACTAGACTATGACGTGAAATTTCCCTTTGCAAGGTAGGATCGCCTATCCACAACACAAGTTCGCCCATGTGAGAAGCAAACTTGCCACTAAGGGCAGGGGATGACTAAAGCAAAGGACTAAAGACATGAGAAACAAAAAGCAATGGGTTGGGACTGACTCAGACTGACGACAAGCACTCTAGTATATCATAGGAAGACACTCCAGACAACACAAGCCTAAAATTAGTAGTAAAGGTTTACAAACTCGATGTAGGCTCACCACCTTGAGGGGACACACCAAGGTTAATGCTCTGTGATACCGAGGTGGTTCTTTGGATCACCCTTTCTCGTGAAGGCAGATAACTAGAGATCCAATGGCGCAAGGTCATCAACAGACACCACAGGCTCACCTTCTCTCTCTCCTCAGGAACTATTGTAGTTCACCACAAGGATTTCTATCTCAACCTAAGGGAGTATGTGGTGAGTAACTTCAGGGTATGATCCGCATCCCCTGCACTACACTAAGTCGTGGCTGAACATGGGTCTCTATCTAGGCTATATAGGCTCTCTCATGAGTCCTTGATACACTAGGAGGGTGCATGAGGCACAACTATGAACACTAGCCCATCAAAAGCATGGATTGGGAGCCCCAACGAGGTACTAGAAACTTAGACCAACCCTGTACATCTTATCTAGGTACCACCCTAGCTTTGATGCTTCACTAGACACGTGACTGGATTGGGGTACAACCTTAGTTCTCCCCTCTTTATATACCCTATGGTAACACGTGTTTGAGATCATCCCTTAAGTGATGAAATCCAAGGCAGGTCTCCTATAGGGAGGGAAGTACTAGATGTTTCTATTGATCCATAGGCTCGCACATAGCACAAGGGGAGAGTGTATGCATACTAGCACTCCTAGGTGGACTCAACTAGACTAGAATGAGTTGTGATTTCTGATCACCCAGGATCATTGTACAGTGCAAGGAGAGAGCATACATCAACAACACACTCCCAAACATGGAAAACAAGTAAATTGACCCTTTAATTAAATCTACGTGTGCCTAGCTAGTATGGAAAACAACACACAAATCTAACTAGTGATCTTCGACCACTTGCCCTGCAACACACAAGTTAGTAATTTTAACCTCTGATCTTGGGCATACGATTAGCCGCACAAATGTTATTAAAATATCACAAGCACAAACAAACAAGTCAGTTGATTAGTACCCAAATATGAAATCAAGTGAAAGTGTAAATAAAAAAATTTAGCATTTTGGATTACCTCAAACTCACCCCTGCATAGAGAAAACTCGCCTTTCTCTTCTATGCAAGATCACCTTTTCGGGAAATGGGAAAGATCGTAGTCGCCTATTGGGTTGAGAGGCGTATGCATATCCATCTCTATGATCAAATTAGAATCACCCTTATCTTGAGAAAATTCGCTCCTTCAATCTTTTTGAGCATATTCGCCTCTGAAATATCCGTTCTAGATTACTAGATGTAGGTTCGCCTTAACTCTAGAAGGGTGGGAGCGCATTCACCCATGTTAACTATAGTTCCACCCCTGCGTTAGGTGGATTCGCCCGTCAGGGGTGGATTTTCCTCTGTGTGTGAAACCCGAACCTGTAAAGTCTTAAACAACAAAAAACATAAAAGTAGACTTGTGATGTGGGTCCCATCGGGTGTTCCAGAAATGTGTGCAGATGAATTTCCTAGTCTAAGATTGCAAAACGAAATGAAATGAAAAACAAGGAAAAAACTAACACCTCAAGATGAGCCTAGTTGAATTCAAACAAAAATACAAGAAAATAACACTTTTTTTTACCTTGTTTGAATTGTTGAGTTGGTTGGCCTTTTTTATGGTTGATTTGTGTGCTCCTTGGTTAACAAAATGGCATGAAAGTGAGCTCTAAATGATGGTGGTGAGATGAGGAATGCAATGGTGGATGTGGGTAGTTGATTGAATGCAAGATAATGGCTCAAAGGTGCTGCAAAAATGGTGGATCAAAAGCTTGGTAGTATGTGAGAGCTAAAGTTGGCTAAGTGATTGCTTGATTGAGTGATTGTCAAAATGAGGGAAAGCCTACCATTTTTAGGGGAAGTTCCTCCAAATGAATTGAGGGCTGAGATTCATCCAAGGTGGGGAGGATCAATGGCTAGGGTGAGTTGAGAACTCACAAGCCATCTCATGATGACATGAGTCAGATGAGGTGGACAAAAGGGGATGAAGTGGAGGTGAGGTGGAGATACTAGGAAGTACCTTGGGAATGGACAAGATATCCTCATAAAGGAGGTCTTTGTCCGCATGTAAAATGAGAGGACAAGTGAGGAATTAAAAATTCCTTACAAATCCTCATGGGGATGAGAAAAGGAATTAAAAATTCCTTATGGGGGGTTGTGAGGAATTAAAAATTCCTCACAATTCATGGGGGAATAAATGTGAATTTTAAATTCACATGGGGAAGAGGATGGCTTCTCTAAAAGGAGAAATCATTTAATAATAGTTGACCAAGGACACATGCCATAAATGGCATTAGGATTAGGTTAGGTTAAATTGGTGATTAAGGTTGTCCAAATGTAGGATTAGATGGGCTATTAGGAGATTAAAGGCAAGTGGAAAATTATGGAGGATGTGACCCTAATGATGATTAGGGATGTGCACACCCTAATAACAAATTAATTAGATTAATCTGGGTTAGAAGGGATTATGGAGGATGTTAACATGAGGAGAGAGAAAGGTGAATTAAAAATTGATTTAATTCATTTTGATAGAGTGACTAAATTAAATAAATTGAGCTATTTATTTAATTTAGAGAGGAATAAGGTAAGTTATTTAATTGATTAATTGAATACCTTAGGAGACATTAGGTCAAGATGAAATATTAACTAAATAATAAATTATTTAATTAATATGGCTTAGGGATGTGGAACAAAGGAAGACAAGGGTGAATTTGACCATATGGGAGTGATCAAATTCAGGTGTCTACACAACTCACTATCACATTCACACTTTTTATGATGGAATTGATTAAGACAGTGTAAGGAGTTACCAATTTGTAATCAATGCTCTCCTAGAATTATTGTGCTTTGTCTTCCTTAATTGCTTTGTTTTCATGTTGAGTCATGCACCTAAAATGCTATCACTATCATTATACATATGCAATGAGAAAGAACAAAAAACATGCTCTTCCTACCTTTATAAGAGGATGAAATGAACCTTTGTAAGCTATGATTGAAACCTTTGAGAGAAGTAACACTGTATAAGCATCATACCACTGTCAACATTGAAGTCAAGCACCTATACTTATTGCTCTCCCTGTGGAGACAAAATATTAAAGAAACATTGGCTAGCACTATATTGTTAAGTAACTGAATACTTCACTCGCGACTGTGTAAGTGCAAGATGACAAAGATATGCAAGAAAAAAAAGACATCCATTTTGAACCCTTAAGAGCACTGTGACTTTCCTACAAAACTATCACTTCAAAATGTCAAAACTATTATTGCACTATCAACTCAAATCATTGGAAATTCAGTCAAGATTGTTAACATACCCTTACTACAAGATGCTTTCAATATACCATTGCAACTATTGATTTAAACAGTGGATGAAGATATGCAAAGATAATTTATGTCAAGATACTATCACAAGTGACTCAAAGAACTATGTCAAGGATGATTCATACTACTGTTCAAGATCCCAAAATACTAGCACTGCCAAAGCACTGAACAAGCATATCATGTCATGCATAAAATCATTAACAATTGTCACAAGTTATAAGGCCATATTATCCCTCTTTTCCAAACTACCAAACCAAGTATGAAGAGCATTGATAGGAATCATGAAGGAATACTATCAAACATAATACACTGAGTACTGTTCTTTACATGAAATTACCACATTGTCACAAAATAAGAACTCATTGAATTCAAATACACCTTTACCTCATCAAAGTGTAATGAGCACTTAGTCATCAAAGGTTGCTTATAAACCATTAAGAGCAAGTATATCATGTAGGAAGAGAACACAACACAAAGATCAAAGAACCATCATACAAAGCATGAAACCAGATAGTAGATCTATGAGACAAGAAAACTATGAAGTCATCGTGCCACTATTTCATGCAAGTCACTGAATTTACTGGCATAAAGCTATCAATGGACTGATTAAGGAACTGTCTCAAAAGGATTCAAAGCAATGTCTCAAGTATTGCTCAAGCAATGTCTCATGATACTAGAGAAAAAAATAAACCACTGTCCCAATTAGAATGTGACTTCTTCATCAAGATTGTTGCATCCTATATTTCCTTAGGCTAGTAACAAAACTTGTCACAACAACAAAGCAACTTCCCTTCTATGTAACCAAAAGAAGAATAAAGATAAACCAATCTGAAGTCAATGTAATATAAGCACTGAAGATACCATTATGTACTATTAATAATGGTAAGATCCTATCAACATACAATATCTTTGTCTATGGGGTTTGATTGATACATTAGAAATCAACTCCCCTAATTCCATGCTAATTTTTATGCACTTGGAGATGCCTTTTCTGCATAAAGCACATGCATAGGTTCTTTTTGTTTTTGTTCATGTTTCCTCCTCCAAACTTTCTCAAGATTTTTCCTTTTCCAATATTTTTCAGATTCTTCCTTTTTCTTGTTTGACACATTTTCTCTCCTATTATGATTAGGTGGAATCACTAAATTTCTTCTACAAAATTGTGCTAAATGTCCAAGGTTGGTACTTTTATAACAAAATACATTCATATCTCTATAAAATGCAAATTGACTTCTACAATCAATTGCTTTATGTCCATAATCATTACAAGAGTAATAGTAACCATGGAAACAAGAATAACTATACTTGACTTGCCTTGCTGATGACCTTCTTCTCATAATTTGCTTGGGATCATGAACTCTTCTGTATCCATCCTCATAAGTGTTATGATCTATAGGATTTTTGAAAGTAAAACTTGATTCTCCTTGTTCATATGTTGCTCCTTTTGACAAGCTTATCAATTTCATTGGTTCCTTTGGAATTTTAGCATCTTTGTTACACATTTCTCCTTCATATCCTATCCCAAATTTTTTTGACAGAGATTTTTGACTTAGCAACATTATCTCAAACAACTCGGTGCTCTACTCATTTTGTAGACTTCTTTTCAATTCCAAATTTACCTTCTCTAATTGCTTCTTTAGGGACAACATTTCAGCCTCTAACTTTTGGCAATCTTCTACTTTGGTTTGCAACTTCATGAAAGTGGCCTCTTCAACTTTTCTAGAATCTTCCAATTGCAAATTTAGTTTCTCAATAATTTGATCAGATTCCACACACTTCTTTAGTTCATCAACAAGTTGATTAGATTATTTATACTTCATCTTTAGTTCTTCTTTTTCTCTTATTTCTTTCTTCAATTCATCCAAGACAATAATCAATTCATCTTCAAGATAAAATTGTGCTTCCTCTTCATCACTTTCATCATATGACTCATCTGCAACCTCCATGAACTATAACTCGTCTCTTTTTACATCAGACATTCCTGCATGACATTATTTAGAGCCAAGAACATTAGAAACATCATCAAATTTAGTAATAGACTTCTCTTTCTTTTGATGTGGATCTTTCTCCTTTTTAGAAACTTTATTTCTATACCTCTTTCCCATTGTACTCCACTACTAGGAACCCTTAAGTTGGTTAAAATTTGTGCAAGGGTCTAGCATTGATACCACTTGTTGGAGTACACAAACATTGAGAGGGGGGTGAATCAGTGTTTCAATAAAAAAATTCAATTCAATTATTTCTTAAGCACATAGTCTCTTTGTGATAACTCAAATGTTTAGTTACTAAAAAGTAACCCAATTAGATAAGAAAGGCTTAATACTTGATTAACATAGAAATTCAAGTGTTGAAAAGACTAAATTTTTAAAAATGAAGACCAATAGACCATAAATAATGAGAAACAATAACACAGTGATTTATGAGTGGAAAACCCTTTATAGGGAGAAAAAACCACTCTAAAAATTCATTTTATTAGCCTCACTGGAAAAATGGTAATCTCATTGATTACAACGTCATTGGCAAAAATACAGCCTCACTGGAAAAATATAGCCTCATTGGAAAAATACAACCTCACTGGAAAAACCTCCATGGTCTTAATGACCAATCTCCAATGAAAGAAGAAACACTATTTTAGGGGTTTCCCTGTTACAATATGCACCAACAAAATACACCTTCAACACCTTGACTATAAGAATCTCCTCTGATACAAGATTCACATCATCAAGAAACATGAAAAGAAGATTTTATTTACAAGACTCCCCTTCAACAAATACAATGAACAATAACCATGTATGCACATCATAGATTCTTTACATGAATCTTTTAATCCCAACAAGAATTAACAAGCTCTACAAAATTTTAGTAAGATTAGAAAAGTCTCAACCTCTCACTAGAACCTTTATGTATGGACAAATAGATGACACCAAGAGATTTTAACCAAAAAAAATTCTTTGTCATGACTCTCAACCCAAGATACATTTCATTTACATTTACAAGACAAAACACTATCACTGTTCTTTCTCCATAGTACTCTAATCCATGCAAAGAAAAAAGGCATATTTCATGAATATTATTATTTAAAGTAATCATGAAACACTTCTAAAGACTGATCTTCAAGTTTTCTTCACTATGCATAATACCACCATAAAACGTTAAGCTCAAACCTCACTTGAAATCACTTTAACTCATTGGAAATCGATAGTGATTATGTGCACACTCAACTATGTAGAGAAATCATATAGAGGCATTATTTAACACTGTTATTATAGTCTTTCTCTCGGTCATCTATTTTCCATGCATTCTTACAGTGCTCACTTATCATTCCCAACCGTGCCATACATAAGAGAAAAACCTTTTTAGTTCATCATTGTAGTAGAGCAGTTACCTAACTATGCATAACAAAAAATAAGACCTTTTTCATACAAAAAACCATTTAACTTCTTTGCTTTTCCATCTTTGAATAATCATCTTAACCTTCAAAAAAATTCCCGTCGGATTCTTCACCGAAGTATTAAAGTTATTAAAGGCAATGTTATAGTGGTAGGTTACTTGGTAGGCCGATAGAACATGCCTTAGTGACTTAAGAAACTCTCAACTCTCAATCCATAATAAATCACCTTCAAAATATAAAGTATGAAGAACTTGTATTGGAAACCACCATGAGCCCTAAACCCTATATCTTTAGGGTTTTAGAAAATACCTTTGAAACATGAAGAGTGCCTAAATCAGACCTTGAACTGAGCTTTTGTAACTTTATATAAGCTTGCATATCCTTGACATCAATTCTACACAATATCTCCAATTGAATAAAGATACCTTTGTAACCTTTTGTAACATGATGTGAAAACTTAGTAACATAAACATGAATAGACAGAAACATAAGATCAAAAATCACTCTTTTGCAAATACCAAGAAATTCCTTTACTTACATCAACCTTTGTGCCAATGAACCAAATCAGCTTGACAACCTAGTCTTTTCATCAACAACATTCACCTTAACCTTTGACATCAATGAAAAATAATGCCACTACCAACATTTTCTTCTTGTTCTTTTGTTTTGTAACCACTTGTAGTGGTTATGGAAAATTTGGCACCTCATTTTCCTAACATGAAGCTCCTTCATCTTATGGTTGCTAAAAAATATATAGAAAAATGTCATCATCTTCTAATGAAGTTTTAATTTCTTGCTCAAAAGGATTTTATTTTTCAATCACTGAAGGAAAAATATAACCCAAACTATATATCCTTCCTTATCTATAACTCCTTGAAAACATCAATTTTTATAAATTTCTCAAGTCAATTCTATTATTGATCAGTCTTGTCTATGTAATTTGTTCTTTCACAAATAGATATCATTGAAATGATAAATTTATTGTTTTTCTCATTAAATTGTCTATAGGAATTTGAGGATTTTGAATATCCCAAAAGGGTGCATTTTTATTCTTGTAGTCCAACTTTTTTCTTGAACCAATGTATAGCATGTGGATCTATAAATCAAAATGTCACATTGATGGAAGATGGTCACACCAAATTTTTGAGGTCAAACTTGTTATATCACCATTTTCAACTCAAGATTGAACAACTTCAATTGAAATTATATGAATTCCAATCACTACTGAATTTGACTCCATTTTCTGACAAATGTTCGTCGGTCGTTCGACAAACATTTGTCGAAAAATCGACAAATTGACGAAAGAATTTTTGTCGCCATTTTTTTTTCGAAATTCCAACGACGAATTAAACGTCGAAATAACGACATAGATTCGTCGGTCGTCGGCATCATAAAATGACTCAGATGTTCATTAGAATATTGATGACAACTTCATGTATCCACCGATGAATTATAACCAAAATGCAATTGCAATGGCTCTTCCGAAGCGTTGAAACAACACCAAAAGTTCATCACCATTTCAATGAAATGGGAAAGGAGTTACAACGAAGCCTTCATCACAGCTATAGCAACTTCGTCAGACCTTTTCGGTGATTCATCGTTGGCCTTCATCGAAATTGCGACGAAACAATGCAATTTTTTTTTAAAAAATATTCGTTGAAATGTACCATCGTGGAGACTCTTGGCGATGACCACCGAAGCCAACCCATCATTGAGAGATCAATCATCGACACGGCATAGAAAACTCACTCCAATAGTCCATGTCTTGCTGATGACTTCCGTCAGCAAGATAGACCCAATGTCACACCGATTTGACCTCTTCAGGAGTTTTAAATAGACCTACACCATGTCATCACGGAGACTCTTGGCGATGACCACCGAAGCCAACCCATCGGTGAGAGATCAATCATCGACATAGGATAGAAAACTCACTTAGATAGTCCATGTCTTGCCGATGACTTCCGTCGGCAAGACAGATCCAATGTGACATCGATTTGACCTCTTCAAGAGTTTTGAACACTGCTGGTTATCAACAAGACATTCTGAGGGTCTCGCTGATTGTGTCTAAGAGAAAGTAAACAGATGGAACCTATTAATTTTCTTATTTTTGGGTTCTTTAAATCATAGAATAGATACAATCTTCTTGTGTATAATGTACTTATATTCATATTTGAATTCGAGACCAATTGTCATTGCACATTCCATTTTACTTACACAGAGTATTCTATAAGCAATATATTGATAATTCCAAATGATTTATGGTGTTGTACAACTCTACCTATCATTACAGTTCTGTTGTCCCCCCCTAGAGAATCCTGCAAAGACAAGTTTACAATACCAAGTCAAATAATATGAAAAAGACTTACTTCCATACAAATTAAATGATTATTCTGACAATGGCTATTGTCTAATCACAACAACAATTCCATGAAAGGTTATCCATGCTTCATAAGAGATGATTGATCATACATACAGACTGCAAGATGCATAGAAAAAGCATTACACTTGAGAACAACTAGGGGCTAACAAGGGAAGAAGTTAAGAAACGTCTAGATTGAAGAGAAAATGTGTAGGGAAAATGTTGAGCAGTTTCAAGAGAACATAGCTTGTAGAACATATTCTTGACCTAATCAAGCTCTTGAACAACTTAAACAAAATTAAAATACTAACACATACATGAGACATGTAATGAACTTCCAATATCTGCTATCTTTTTCATTAATGCAGAGGTAGGTAAAGGAGAAATAATTATAATTGTAACACTATTCATAGTCCAGTAAATTATGTTCGTAATTTGTGTTCAATGGACCTCAGTTTTATCATTATACTGCCCATCTAATACTATATTTTAATCCAGGGTTCAACTATCTCAGATCTAAAAAAGCACCTTCAATTAACCATTTAAAGTACTATAAAATAAGGTAAGACTTTTACTTGAGAAAGATTGGGTACACTTGTAGGATTAAAGTTCTCGCAATCATCAGGATTTATTGGCACACAGACACAACCTGCAACATATGAAGTAATGGATGACTACAAGTTAGTGAAATGGTCCTTAATATGTGACTGGTTTGCAAATTGATTGGTAGAAAATAAGGTTACAAACAGATCTACATAAAAATTATGAGGACAATCTACTGTAATCATCAAAATAGATGAAAAGTGCAAAGGAAGAGTCGAGCTACATCTCTAGAGCCTAAAAAACACATGCAAGAAACATTAAAAAAAAGAACTAGTTTTTGGATGAATACAAAATGGTGCCTTCAGCAAGTGATTCATATGCTTTCACACCTGACAAGGACATTAAGAAGATTTTAGTCTTCCTCTGTGAAATTAACTACTTACAGAATAAACCCAGAAACCAATATTATATACCTCCATGTCTAGCCAAGGGTAGGTATAAGGAAAAAAAATCCTCAATGCAATGCCAAAAATATCAATGTGTGTGTAGGTTTGTATTACTCAAAATATCATTTCACTGCCTAAGGAAAAATACCAAAGTGATGTTTTAAATTTCAATCTTCACATAGGCTCCCTTATTGCTACACATGCATATACAAGCATTATTCGAGCTCTAAACTATTCAAATATTAAGGATTTAATTAGCTATAAGATGGAAAGTTGTTGTTTAGACATAATCCATCATCTTTTACATATCTTTATTCACTCCTAGCGCTTCAGATAAATTTGTGTAAATGAGATAGAAATGTGAATCTTTTATGACAAAGAAAATTCTTAAAAGGAGGGGGAGAGAGCAAAGGTAGGGGAAAGAGAATGCTTGAATGTATAGCAAAGTATAAATTTTGATCATTATAACAATGAAAGCGAATCTTAAGTTTGAAGCATTAATATCATTTAGAACATTTATGATCAAGAATGAATGTAAGTAGAAACTTTTGCATATCTGCGGATGGTACAAAATTTCATGGTTAAGTCGAAGCCTCCCATCAACAACAAGATCCAAATATCCATGTATCTATCTCAATCGAGCCTCTAAACCCTTCAGAGCTGTCAATTTTTCCACTAACCTGTTATGCACAAAAGTAAAATTTTAGAGTTATGTCACCACTAAAAATAGAAGAAACAGAGCTTTGAAACCAAATCCACACACAACACAATGTGGTATTCATACAAAGCCATACAAACAAACTAAACTCAAAACATTGGAATGGAAACAACTTCAAATTATGATGCAGAGCATGGATTCAGGGTATAAATAATAATTTTTTTGCCACCATAGTGAAAAGTTAGCACTTTCTTTCATCTTTGCATATTGGTTTGATGCTTCAAATGATGCATTTCTTATATTGAAAATTTCATTACCTTATTGAGCTTCTCTTTGTTTCGAGAATAGTTTAATATTCTCTACCTAATAGGGCCAACCACATGATGGTGGAATCTCATTTGGCCCCTCCCCCCCCCTCACATCACTCTCAATTCCCTATACCCAATCATATAACATTAATCATTCATTCATCCATTAATAACATATAACATTCATTCATCCATCCATTAATAACATATAACATTTATTCATTAACATATAACATTCATTAATTAACATATTCACATTCATTCATTAACATATAATATTCATTCTTTCAACTTTTTACATATTATCAAAATATGGTTGTCATGATATGATTACAATCACTTTTTTTTTGTTTCTTTTTTAAAGCTACATAAATCTGAAGTGGAGTATCATTTTCTAAATCATCTGCCCCCTTTAGTTGTTCTTCCTCTGCTCGTGATCTTAATATACACCTAGTCGATGCTCACAACATGGACACCGCTGCAAGGGGGGGTCTTGCTGCAATAACAAAGAAATGTTAAACTGATATGTTTTATTATTATTGTTACAAGTATTTCATTAATTAAAAGAACATTAGAGTGGTTCTCTTTACCTGATGGGTCCATATCATGTTCTTGAACTTCTTTTATAAACTCATGCTCAACATGTTGAACACCCTCTAAATCCTGATCTATAGTTGAAACACGAAAGGTTACATTAATTAATACACCAATTGAAATTAAATATGTTTAAAAGAACATTAGAGTGGTCCTCTTTACCTGATGGGGCCACATCATGTTCTTGATCTTCTCTAGCCTGATCATGCTCAACACATTGATCACACTCTACATGCTCTAAGTTGAAACATGAAAGGTTACATTAATTAATACACCAATTGCAATTAAATATGTTTAAAAGAACTTTAGAGTGGTCCTCTTTTGATGGGGCCACATCATGTTCTGATCTTCTCTAGCCGATCATGCTCAACATGTTGATCACGCTCTACATGCTCTAAAGTACCGGGATGCACACCATTACCTTCATCTATAGGTTGTGCTCCACCCTCACCAAGCTGCATTCCAATGTCATGTGCAGTATTATCATTGCTTGAATGTTTAAAACAAATAGGCATGTAATTACTTTATGGTGGAAATTAAGAATGAATAGATTGCACAAGTATTCAATTTTAAATAAAATTTATTGAGTTTATTTACATGCGTGTCGGATGCAGTGGAAGATTGTGTTTGCCCAGTCAAGACTCTTAGGCGTTTAGCCACAGCTCCACAGCCTTGCTGGAAGGCAATATTTAGGTCCTCTTCTGTGGGAACTCTGTTGAATTCAGAGCCCTACATTTTTGCATAAGATCATGAATTTTTCTTCTATGGTGTGATAAAACCAAAATTGTTTTCAATTTATTATTTGGATACAGTATTTCATTTATTGATACTTACAATTCATGTAGCTAATTTCATATAACCAGTAGAGCCAAGTTTGTGCTGCTCATATTTTTCTAGTCTTGCCTTTGTTTCCTTCGATGTGTCGGGAAGCCTATGAAAAGTTTGAAATACGTTAGATTATGTAAAAAGAAAGAGTAATCAGTATATAATTACATTGTTGATAGTATCACATACCTTCCTTGGCCTGGTGATGTCTTTCCTTTTTTTTTTTTCAGCCTTCTCCTTTCCATCCGACACCAGGTCCTTCCACTCCCTCTCCAGAATCATGGGGGATACACTCGTACTTTTTGTTCTTCTCTAAATGTGACCTATATTGGTCCCTCACATAATTTAGATAGGTACCAAATTTCTTAAGGACCTTGGTTTGGTTGAATGTTTTATCAACGAACAACACAACTAAACGGTTAATGAGCTCATCTTTTAAATTTTGATTTTGGGCATTCCACCATGTACATATGGTGGGCCAAAGAGCTCCAATGTAATATCACTTAGATGTTTATAAAAAACATCATTTCTTACAAAATGATCATGGGATCAATAGTCTAAAAAGAGTGATCAATAAGTAAATTTCAATTGGATTATATATAATAATAATTAAAACATTTTAAAGTACCTGGGATCTTCTCTATCTTTATGGGAACGAAATCCTCGGTCACCACAAATGTGACCAACAATGTTCCCGTACTAGTAATACGGGAAGATCCAAGAATGTTGCTAAAATATCACCAGTACTAGTGGCCTCTGCATCCCCAGGTACATGTCTTGATGCATGTTCTGGCATGTGTTCTCTGCTAGAGGGTGCACTAACGGATGCCTGCATGGTATGTGTTGCTGACATTTCAGATGAAAATATAGGTACGGATGATGGGGTTAGATGATGTGATGTATGCATAGGAAGATCAAGATGGACACTTGTACCAACCCCTACTCCTTGGGTAGCACTTGCAATACCTTGATCATGGCCAGGAGCATCATGAGGACGCAAAAAATCCTATAAAAACAACACATATTTTAGTTCATGACATAAAAGAGTACAAAATATAAAACCATGAATGAACTTATGTTATAATTAAAGACCTCATGATAGCTTACTTGCAAGTTTTGTGCTCTCTCAGTCAATATTTTAACCCTCTCTTATCTCATTTGTTTGAGGCACTATGAATAACAACTTAAGGATTTCTTCATTGCATTTTTTTTGGGTCTTCCTTATCATATCAAGAGGGTTAGTTGAATAAGTGATGCCATCATCACATAATATTGACTGCACCTCCCTATGGATGCTCTCATCTACTGTGGTGCCTTTCCCCGATTAGTCGACTGCAACAAGAATATTAAAAACATTATCAAAATTAACCCAATAAACTTATGAAAACAACATAATAATAAAACATTTTTCTTGTATCTAATTTGTACAATTACAATGAGGTAAAATTGTCGGGTAGAAGTGCCTGAAGATACATCATGATTTGTGCTCTGGCCGGAGCCTTCTCCATATGATCAATGTCCCGCTGTGACAAAAATTAAATATAAAAAAACATTACCAAAATGAAACCAATAGACTTACAAAAAAAATAGAAGAATAAAATGGTATATTGGAGTCATTAATTGGAGGTTGGGTAAATGGTACATGCAGTACGCACCACCCCCATAGTAACTGTTTTTGTAACTAAGCGATTCAAATTGCAATCGATTAGCAACTCTTCCCCTACAGTTATTCATTTTATCGCACATACAAATACATGGTTTCCCTCGCATGCCTCGAATATGCAATTGGGTTGCTTATTTGCTGGACCTGTGTCGTGGTAATCGCTTATAAAACCCTACAATATTCCTTGATGCTTTTGGCCTTCCAACAATGTACATAGCCACTCCTTTATTTTGATCCTTATATTTTAGTTGTATATAATTTGTTGATAGTGCATACTTACGCATACTTCATGTATATTGAACCAATTGCATCCAATCTTTGTAATTGTAACAGGATCCAACATACTCCATCAATTCAGTAACTTTTTCGTAATAGAACTTTATGTTGTCCATGCAAAATAGGCTCAAACCATGTAATGACGATGGTGCTATGTGATATATCCTCTCGTTGACACAAAAATCAGTGTTTATTGGAGGAAGTTCCTTGGGTACCCATTGTTTCCATAGATGTTTGTACCTCAAGGGCACCTCGACGTCGCCTATTCTCTCATCATCATAAGAACATGAACCCCCTTCAGCAAGAAAAAATTCTATGCATTTACAAAATTTTCTTCTAATCTTTTGACCTCTAGTTGATCTCCCTCTTTTAGACATACTACATGTCTCGCTTTCCTCTTTTCCTGAATTTCCCTCGTTTGAGGAAGACAACTATGAAAAA